>VXBX01006773.1:929705-1155994 GCA_013400415.1 Scytalopus superciliaris | reverse complement strand
AGGAAAAGAGAGCAAAAGAGCAAGAGAAAAAAGAACAGCTCCCCCTTTGCCTCATATACACCTGATTACATAAAGGGATGGGATGGAATCCTGCCTAGATTTTGACCCTGGTTACCAAGGAAGGCCTACAGAAAACAACCCATCACACTGTGCCACAGAAACTACCTGATGCAGCCAACAGATACATCAGTATTTCCACGAAAAAGAGGAGGAAAAAAGTTGTACCTGCATTTTGCACCTTCTGTGAGACTTTCAGGTAGGCTTCCCTGACCTGGGTGGCACTGGTTACATCCAGCTGCAGGAGGGAGAGTCTCCCAGAGCAGGTCCGCCGCAGCTCCTCAGCCCCAGCCCCATCCTTATCCAAAACCCCAGCAAACACCACAAAGCCCAGGCTGTCCAGGTATTTAGCCAGAGCGTGCCCAATGCCGCTGTCGCTTCCTGAAAGCATCAAAAAGACACTCGAAAAGTGGGTCTGTTCAATACCCTAATTCAATATATATAAAAAAGTTAACACGTTGGAAATCGATGCAAATGTTAAGTCAGCTGTTTAAGTCATTCAAACTTGTGCCAGAATTTCTCTTATCCTCTCTATCCTCTCCCGAACTTTGTCTATATGAAGCAACAAGCTGGCAACTGCAGGAAGCGCTATTAGAGCCAACACACAATGGTCTTTGGGATCACAGTTGTGCAATTCCTCCCACCAGATCATGAATAACAAATAATTTGATTGATTCACAAGTCTCTCCCTTTGACCCAGCATTTTGCTGCTGCTATTGAATCGTTTCCATTCTTCCCACCTACAGAGATACTTCATTTAAGAAGGAGACATTTCACCCACCTACCCACCCAGACACCCAATGAAGCAACAGAACTAGAGACAGGGAAAGGAGTTTACAGGGCCTGTACATCAGGAGTTTTGCAAAGGATAATATCATGAGGAAAACGAGGAGCTGAAGAAATCAATATGGTTTTTACACCACAAAGCAGAGAGGCATCAGCCTGTTCCACAATCCTGCACCACACCCTCTGCTGGAACCGCAGCAAAGGAAGCTCCTGGGATGCTGCTGGGCACCCAGAGCCGTCCCAGGGCTTGACAATTTACTGCATAAACACTCAGCTTCCAAACTCTGCAAACTTGAGTGGGGGACAAAGGACTGGAACTCCTGACAGTTGTTGTTTGGTTTTGTTTTTTTTTTTTAAACTATTTCCCTGTTTATGAAATTGCTGCAAAACTCCCTACTTAACCTGACCGTAAAACTTCCAAGGGGTAGCCTGTGATTCCAGCCCAGCAAGGCAGATATTATCAGTTATTCACAGGTCTGCTCCAACACCCAAAACCTGGAGTCAATAGAATCTGACTGCCAAAGAGGCTCATTGTAATCATGTTAGATCTTCATTTTTTGGATTCTGTCTTTTAACAGGGGCTTTAGTCATGAAAGGTGAAAAACAATTAATTCCAGGTGACTTGAAGGAAACACGTACTAAATGCCTGAATCAATCAGTGCAAGATGTAGAAAATAATTACTCATGCTCTATTTAAGTCTTAAAAAAAAAAAAATAAATAAAGCAACAGGTTTTTTTGTGTTTTAGAAGTCTGGGATTTGCTGAAGATGCACCAGAGCACTACAAATATCACATTAAGCTTCTCCAGTCCTGACCTGAAAGAACAAACCTGCATTCTTGGGATTCCCTAAGGAGACATGAAGAGGCCTGCAAATATCCCAAAGACATGACAGATTCCAGGTTTGGGGGTAGAGCATCTTTCCTTCTTTTCCTTTTAGTGAAAACCCCTACTTTTGGGTCAAATCCTTCCCAGAAAGCACAGAGCCACAGTTCTGGGTTACTACATATTACTGAAGTTCTACAATGCAGCTTTACCCTGAGATTGGGATGGCTGCAGCAACCCTCAGAAGGAAATAAAAGCACTGTTTTTCTGTGCCCAATGCTGGGTTTGTCCCTGGCTTTTTTTAAAAAACACAAAAAAGTACGATTGGAGTTTCAGAGCTGTTACTGAAGTCCAGAGAAACTTTACACTCCAAGAATTCAAGCAGTACTTAGGTCTCCGTAGGGGGGTGAGGGGAAACAATTTCCCCTTGACTACACTCCTGCTTCTGTGTCACAATTAATTTGTGAATTATGAGAAGATTTATTATAAGGAAGGCAGTCACCACTGACTGTAACTGAATCATTACTGAGAATTTACGATTTACTCATGCTGAGTGTCAAACAGCAAGTCACACACCAAGAACAGAAACACCAAATTAACTGGAGAAATTCACCCCGCTGCACACAGAATAACTGAGGGCAGAATTTTACAATTCCTGTTACTTTGGATCTTTGTGGTAACTTAATTTTTAGGGAAGGTGGTTATTGGGTTTACCAAACCACACTAAAGTGTTTGCCTGCCCAGGAGCTCCTGTTTTAGGACACTGTAACACTCACTCCCAGCAAGAGGCTCAATAGAAGAGTTTCAGCTGTGGCTTTAAACCTGCTCAGATGCCCACAGCTATCCATGAGGAAAAGCATTTTGACAACTGGGGGCAGTTTTCCCTCATCCTGGTACTCTGGCGAACTCTGGGATTAAATAGCACACAGCAGCACCAGCAGGAGGAACATCCAAAGAGGACCAGAACAACACAGGACAAAATCTGGGGAGAGAAGCAGAGATTACTGGCAGCCTTCTCACCAGTGATATGTGGCAGCTGCCCAGAACACAACCACATTCCTCAACCCTGCAGGGCTCAAAGGAGAAGTGGGAAAAAGAATCAAAAATCACCATTTATCATCGAGTGCCTGCATCAGGTCTTGTCCAAATTGGAGAAAGTAGCACAAAAATCTTATCTAAAGGCACCTTGCACCTGCACATGGGCACACATCCTACAGTTGGTATGGGGAAGAACACTACAATCAGAGGAATTTAACCAAGACACATGTTGAGTAAAACCTTTGTTTCAGTTGATAGAGGCTTTGATTGATTCCACAAATAAAGACAGAAAGGAGCCTCCTCAAAAGAATCAGCTGTCAGAGATGCATTTCTTCAGGACAGTTGCAGCACAGGTACAAAGAAAGAACATTCACTTACTGGACTATAATCAAATGTTCTTTACTCTCTTATATTGTCCTAATCCAGATACTCCAGAGGAGTTAAACTCCCAGAGAGTACTTTTTCCTTAAGATTTACAGTCTTGCAAGGAGATACCCAAGTGCAAGAACAACTCCTGAGCCTGCAGGAATGGGATAGGATTGCTCCTTATTTCCCTGTGCCAATACCCATCTTCATGTGATACACCTGCAGGGAGAAACCCAGCTGGCAGATAAACTGCAAGGGGAGAACTTGCTGCTTCTCTTGGCCTCTCTCAACTTCTATATTTAATCCCCATATTAAAGCTTGCTAGACAAATCTAAATTATTTCCAGGTGTCCCTATAAAACCAAATGAAATTCTGCAAGAAATGGCTATATAAACCAAAACAACTTAATTCAGCTTTCCAGAGGGGAAAAAAAAAAATCCCCAGAAAATAAAACAAACCCAGCAAATTAACAGTGGAAGAAGCAGTTGGCAGGCACTCAGGTTTAAAGGTTTGATTAACACAAATAAACAACACCCAAATAAACAACATCTAAAGTTTTAAAAGAAACAGGAGGAAAGCCATAAAACTAGAAAAATACCATCCTTGCAAAATAAAAGTGGGGTTTGAGTAGATCAGACTGTTAATAGAGACTGAATTAATTAGTTCTGAACTTTCACTGCTAGTGAAGGAAATTACTCCCTCACGAATGATTTCACATATTCTTTCAAAGAGATGGCACTAAAGCAGGATCTTGAAATATATGCATGATATACACAGTGTGCACTGTGTACACACACACCCCAAAAGATGACTAACTGTACATCCATAACCAGGCGATAAATTCAGGTAAACAAAAGTAATGTATGAATGCAGTGTTCTGAGGGCTCCCACAAATTATTAAGCCTCTCCTAAAAAATTAGACCATCGTAAGTATTCTCATGTTTTTTGCACCAGTTAATTTCACAAACATGCCTAAAAAGCTACTTGTAAAGGTTAAACGAGACACTAAAAAATAACAGCGTATATTAAGATGTTTTTCTACTTAATTTCAGAACACTTATTTACCTGGAAAAAAACCCCCATCTCTGCCAAAGCAAATAAAACAAGGGGTGAAAAAATAAATAAAGCGACTCTTCCAAGCATGCACTTTAGAGATCCCTAACCCGAGGACACGAAGTTTTGCAGCCCACTTGTGCTCCCTGCAGAGCAGCACCTTACCTGTGACCAGCACGGCTTTGTCGCCCACGGGCAGCAGAGTTTGGCCACCCAGGTACGTGGAGGAGACGAGACACGTGGCCAAAAACACCCCCAGCCCCCCGCCGGCCCCCAGCGTGGCCACACACAGCAGCCCCAGCAAGGCAGGCAGGAGGCTCCACACCAGCACCTTTGCCTTGGCCACGGGGCTCCTCTTGGCCATGCAGAGCGTGGCCACCCCAAAAAGCGTGGTGGCACCTGCCCAGAGCCAGCCGAGGGGGCTGCTGGCCACAGCATCCATGAGCAGGGGGTAGAGGGAGAGCAGGCACTCACACCCCACCACCGGCTGGGGGAAAGCAGGTATTGCTAAAGGCAGTGTGTGTTATATAGGAGCAGGGGGTGGGGCACAGAAAGGGGACTCTGTTTAAACGTTTGACATAATCTCACTTACCCTTGGCATCAGCAAGAAGCAGAGAAGCCTTCCCTTTCTTACCTTTCATTCCTTCTGCCTGACAGCTCCACCTTCTGAACAATATGCTGGCTGGATAATGATTGACAGCGCTGGGAATGGGCATGATGTAGTGCTGGCTCCAGGAAAAAATTAACTGCTAAGTTTTTTATATCTTCAAAGTACATTTTCCCTGGACAGTGAGAAAAAGAACAGTTTCCTTTATGAGAAATAGTTGGAATTTCCTACATAAAAACTTAGGGTGTAGTTTCAGTGGAACTGGCTTTTGATGGGCAGTGACAAAAATAAGTCAGGACAGGGTTATTTAACCTCTGGAGCACAAACTGTGTGGTTAGTGTTGGGCTTTATCACACACAGACCAACCTCCTCTTTCAACAAAAAGCCACAAAGCACCTTCCCTGCTTTAGTGCCCATCTTTGGCTGTTTGCCTGCTCCACATTCAGCAAACACACACAGCTGATTAACATTCGAGGCACCGGGAAGGGGTGATTGCTGCTTTGCCATTAAGGGGCACATGTAACACACCTGAGACTGAGCCTTCAGCCGACCTCCAGTGATGACATTCACCTTAGTTTTGGCAGGAATCACTGCTTTGATACTCACAGCAACTTAGGAGGGGGGGAAATAGTCAATTAAGTATGTTTGAGAGATTTATCACTCGCTGTGCTCTATTCTGAAAGTTATTTAAACAATAAGAAAATTTTAAAGCCCAGCCAGCCAAAAGGATTGAAATACAATTTAGGCATATTTAACCCTGTTTAAAAATCCCTGCTAAATGGTTTGAGAGACAAGCCTATGTTATGACAGACCCAGCTAACATGATGTAACTGGTCTTCCAAAAGAAAATGTAGTGCTGACCTATCTGATTTCAGACACTGAAGACTGAAGCACACGGTGCAAACCTGACATGAAACAGCACATTTCCATTCCATCATGCCTTTGGGGCTTTATGGGATTGCAAATCTGTTGAATATACACTTTTCCAGCCAGAGAAAATGTTTACTTACCCCTATAGGTAGTTTACATTAGAGATTAGGTCACTTTCTTAAAGCAACATTACCCTCCAGGTCTGCTCATCATTCATTACTGCTGCAAACACTCCTCCACCATCCTCCCCAGTGCACAAAGTGTGAACTATTTTCACTTCTCTGTGCCATTTGCTGCTTTTGCTTTTAGCACCATGCTGTTCTTGAGGTCAGTTATGCCTGTCTCTCCACTAGGGCATCTTCTTAAATATTTTGTTGGAGAGTTTTGCTCTCTCCATCCTTGGTCTTTATCATAGGATTGAGATGATCTCCAACGTGCTGGCATTCAAAGAATGGACTCTCACCCTTGAGGATGCAGCAAGGTGGAGCTTTTCCACAGTGGGATGAGGGGAAGAAGTGGTCACCTCCAGCCTGATGTTTGCCCTGGCTCCCCTCAGCCTGTGGGGATGGGACAGAGATGGCCAAGGTGTGGTGGCCACCGTGCCTGGTCCCTGCAGAGCAAGCTCCAAGCTCGTCCCCTCTGCTCCCTGCTCCCCTGATACATCCCCCACCGAGATGTATGTGTGCATGTGCACATTCCCTCCCTCAGACACTGCCTCTCAGTGGGGGGGATGGATGGAAAGCTGGGAATGCCACATGCATGAATTATAGACCCATCTGCTGCTGAGCACTGACACAACACCTGCCTGCACCCACAACGCTGCACAACTGTGGGAAGGGTTGGTGGGGACAGATCTCTGTCTGAATTAAAGTTGAAATTATATTTTTAATATAAAATATAACCACTGAAGCCTTCTTTTAAAGATAAGATGACCATGTGTTCGCCCTGGTGTGTGAAAAAAATTGTATATAAGTGCAGAGATCATACACAGATTGCTATCAGAAGGAAGGGTATGATCTGGAACTGGCTGAGAAATGCTAACATGGAGTACCCACTTCATGAGCCTCTGCACTTTCCCTGACACCAGTAATGACAGATTGCTGCTTGAGGATTTTTCAGCAGAATTTTGCAACAAGAGAAGTTTTATCATCTCGTGCCAACTACTCATCTTGAAAAAGCACCTACTTTCCTCTCTACCACTTTGGGATTTGTCTCCAGCTGCCACAGCTGCACAGCAACACAGGATTGCCACTGTGCATGCTTCATTTCCTATTTCTCTATGCCATGCCTACTCATTGTATGAATGTACACCCCTGCCTCACCTCCTTCTTGATAGTTTTGCTAGAAAAAAGATTCCAAATTATGAGGATGTTGCATCAACATGACATCTGTGTTACGAGGAGCGTGGATTTAAGTTAATTGATTTGGGGCTAAGCTCCATCTGCCTTGGCCAGGACATTTGTCTTTCTTCCCAGCTTTCCAGAGCCACCTCACACTAAGTCAGTGCCCTGTCCCTTTACACCCTGGCAACGTACAGAATCTATACCAAGGCCTGAACCCTCATTCCATTGCCAGTCCATGCCAACACCCAACAGCAGCAGAGAAACAATTCCAGCCCAGCTCCTGAACCAGCTGCTGTGCCATTGCTTACCCTCACTGAGCACACTGTACATGGCTCTGATGTCTCCTCCTGGGGCTTTGCAGACCCCAAGTGTGCCCCTCCATGGAAGTCTCTTTAACTAAGTGATGGCTTTTGAGGGTCACTTAAAGCAATGGCAAAAGAAGACGCCTCTCATGGAGAATGGTCACTCCATGGTAATCTGCAACGTGAACAGCCAGTCTCTACACAATCTCTTGAGTCCAAATCCAGCTTGTTTTCCTTCAAATTCTGCAGTCACAGCATCTTCCATCCTCTGCAGTATCAGTGTAGAAGACTTGTCCCCACCTCTCCAATGTGTGGCATCTTTACCACAGACAAAAACCCATTGACCACGTTCTCATTCTTTAGGCACAAGCAGCTCTTCACAGTTATTAATTTATTTCTTCCCCGTTTCTTGAAGCTTTTCCCCTGTCACTCTCTGCTGGCTCTGTGTTTTTCAGCATGATGGCTCAGCCTGTGCTTTCAGTTGCTGTTCCTAACACACAAAAATAAAGGGCAAAATGTTCAGGTTCCCCAGTTACTTTGAAATGTGGGGAAGCTGAGACTGGTCACAGCTTCTTTGAAATGCACCACCAAGCTCTTTTTTGGTTCTACCCTGGCAGTGAGCACCCTGTCTTTGCTTTTCATGGCTCCATTTACAGTTTAGAAGTTTTCCTGATGTTTACAGTTTTTAAAGCCTCTGTAACTTTCCAGCATGGTAGAAGCTTCCAGTTCAACCACCAGGCTTTCAGGCATGTCTCTGTTACCTCATCCTGCATCTCTTTTCACTGCTTTGGCCACTTTTCTCATGGGCTTTCTTTGCATTTTCCAATACTTTGCTATCAATGTTTTTTTCTTTTCAGCACTTTCCCTTGATCCAGAAGTACCATATGCCATATCCCATAGCTGCTGCCTGGTGATACTCTTCTGGCTCAACTGCACCATGAATTCCATTGTCTAGAAGCATGGAGCAATTTTTCTACACATCCAATCTCTGTTTCAGCTTCCTCTGCCAGTCACGGATTTGTTTTTCATTTCAGGCCAGAATTTCCCCCAGAACTCCTCAGTTTTCTGTTTTGTTTGTTGATTCAGGCTTTCTCAGCTGTGCAAGGCAATGGCTGTAGCTCATGAGAGCTCCTGCTCCATGTGCTTTTGTGGCTTGGGTAAGGGATCTGCCCTTCAGGTTCTGGAGGGAGGCTTTTATACACAAGGCTTTTCCTGGAAAATAATTTCATCGTTAAACAAGCTGGAATCTGTTTCAACAAATGAGTCATTAACCAAGACAAAACCATGCTTCTAATGAGTAAATACATATAGGAGCAGAAAAAGTAAGACATTGTTTACTTTGGTTGCTACAGATTCTGAGAGCACATAAACACCTTCATCCATTTGGGTTTTGGTGGACTTGATGGCTGCACACCTTGTCAGGCTATTAGTCCTGGATGCAGAAGCTGTTGAACTTTCATACACAAAACTCATTTGGGCAAACAGACTTTCCTCTTATAAACACTGCAGGGCAAACAGACTTTCCTCATATAAACACTGCAGAACTCCTGTACAAAGGTTGAGATAATTCTCTGCCTTCAGCCAGTTCTCTCTGCCTGCACTCAACTTGAAACACATGAATTGTCCCAATTATCCCAATTGTCCCTATTACCCTGACTAAAGCTAGGAATGCAGCCAAGTATCCTTGTGAATTAAGATCTCTGAATTCACAGGCATGAACTGAATTAGAGGGGAAAAAAAGATTATGTGCAAATGAAAATAAGGCTGTGTAACCTTCCCTTTGTCTTCAAACTATTTATTTAATAGACTCTTGGGGAAAATAATTCCTGTCAAATAAAGTGTGCATCCATTAAAGAAAAGCAAGCAATATCTTCTACCTCTAAGATACTGGAGATTTTTGGTTTAGAAATATAGTAATGGTAAATATTGTAAATTCAGAGATTAACAGTCATTTCTGAAGACGTGCCTTTGGCAGTGAAGAAAAAACTGTAGCACATCACTGCCCAACATTCAGTTCTAACAAGAGGCAATAATAATAAGAACACCAACAAAAACTTCCTCAACTAAATCTCCTGTACTTTCTCAAATGTAAGCAAGAACCTCAGAGTGAAGAACGTCTGTACTGATGGCCAAACTGGACCTGTAAATGAAGCCAAGGGCTGTAAATTCTGCCTCAGCATTTACATGAACTTTAATCACCCTTTGTAAATTTTCTGCAATAGACAAAACATCTTAAATCAGAGAAATCATTAAGATTATAAGCACTCCTTTGTATTTGCAAGGGAGGTTTTCTTCTTGAACTCTCCAGACATCTATGTCTCTCTAGGCTTTCAGGAAGAGCTAAAAAGGGATTGCACTCTTCAAAATAAGTCATTTTTATCAACCCAATTGCCACTATTTTCCAAGAAGAAACAGTGATAGAATCAGAAAACCTAAAAGCAATTAGGTACTCTTTAGGGAGTTAGCCAGGAATCATCCCTAGGTTATCCCCATGAGAAATTACATTTGCCTGTCTTTTTCCTGTCATCCTGTAACATTAATATTACTTTCACAGAACCATCAGTGTTAGGGGAGAAAAGATACCAGTTTGTCTTAGTCCACTTCTCTGACAGCACAGAATGTTCCCTAAATTTCCTCTGGTATATTCAGGGTAAAGTACCAGCCCTGCTTAGGACAGAGCACAGCACAGGGTGCCTCCACACATGAGAAATAAATACATAAATTGTGCTCTCAGCTGGAAGATTAGCTTGTTTTTCCAACTAGATTTTTATTGTACCTCCCTATTTCCTTCCCTTTCCTGCAGCTCTGCCTCTCTGAAGTTCATGGCAGCATCTCTGTGCCCACAACACAAAGGATTTCCACGTTCTCCAGCCCACAGCCTGCTCAATTCTCTGCAGGTGCTTCCTGAAATGCAACTGCAGGTTTGCCTGCCTGGCTTCCAGATGGGTTCCCCCAACCACAAGTCATCTCCACCATATCTACATCAGGTAAAACACACATTTCTGGATCCTCTTTCTGTAACTTTTTCTCTTGAGTGTCTCCAGACATGGACAGGTTGAAGAAACATCTGGTTTACACATCCGACCTTTTCCACACATGTTAATAGTAGACCACAAAACATTTTCAAATATTTAGGTATCATCTATGCAAAAGTCGCATGGCTTTTGGTGTAGTTAAATTCAAAACCAGCAATGTAAATATAGAGGTAAAATGGGAAATTAGTGGTAATAAAAAGTCTGTGTAGACAAACTGAGTAACTGCCCCCAGAGAAGAGACCCTTCAAAGTGGAGGGATCGACAATGCTACCAACATAACCTGTCATTCACTGTCCATAGTGACAACATTAAAAATAAATCACATGCAACTTAGACCCCAGAATGTGTCTCTGAGCTTTGAGCACGGACTCTGCAAAGGGGGTTGTGGTGGTGGACAGTGGGTCTGCTGACTCCCTGAGTGCTGACATTAAGCTTGACAACTTTGTGGTGTATCCTTAAGAGAGGAAGGCACACGGATGGAGAAAGAATGTAAACAAGAATGTGGAAGAGACAGCTGGGGACAGGCTGCAAGTTACAACACTTAGAAGTTACCAATAAGAAGTTTTGTTACTGGAGAAATATAAGGGAAAGCACCTGTCAGAAAGTGACAAGTAACCACTGTAACTGTATATAAAGGTGCGTGGTAAACAATAAAGTGTGTTAGTTTGCTTGCTGTAAATATGCTGCTTTGCTGCTTTTTTTACCACCACAACAACAGGGGGTGAAAGAAAATGGGTGGTAGAGGGTCCCCATCATCACTGGAGTTCTTAGCTATGCACATCTGCGACGTGCCTTCCCTCCCATCTGCAAACTCTTAAAAACACCTCTGCCTCTCATAAACACAACTCCCTTATTTTTAGGTTTTCCTCTCAGCGAGCCTTTGAGACGAAAGCCAGAGCAGGCTGAGCTGAAAAACGAGCGATGATTCAAAAAAGCATTAAGCCATCAACCACGACAAAGCGTCCCCTGCCCCAAACCCACTGTGGTTTCTGTCACTCGAAGGACAAGCCCCTCGCTTCCAAATGGTGAGGCCGTGCGTTTTTCCTGCTGAGGAGCCGTGACCTCACTGGCTGTGCAATCAATGACTTACAGCGTTATTTAGATTGAGCCGCACGGCCCCGCTTTCTCCTTCGCCGCCGCGCTCCGAAGGACATTCCCGTTCCCGCCCCTTCCCAGCCATGTTTGTGCTGCCTGAGAACTGCTGGGATGGCCTTTGAACGGTGCCAGCGAGCCCAGCTCCGTGTCAGCACCGACTCACTGCCAGATGATCCTGCCGGAGAACAGTGGGACGGAGCAGATGACCTCACAAGGTCCCTTTCAGGATCCGCGGGGGGGTTTGATGGGTCTGTGGCAGGTAGCATTTTAGTTAAATTATATTTCTTTCTTTAGGCAACCCACCAACTATGGGGAAAAAAAAAATCTGTATATTCGATGTCGTTTTTTGTTGTTTTGCTTCCCTTTATTATGTTGTCCATCTTAGCCATTTTATATCACGCAGTAACCTTAACCCCGACTCCAAAGTTGTTTAGATGTAAGCATATTTAATCCCATTAAATTCACCATGAGTATCCACACATAAAACTAAACAGATGACTTAATAGCTTTCTGAATGACAGTCCCAAGACCCATTAGGTCTAAATGTTCCCAGAGAGCCCAAACTCACAGGCACTTAGGTACTTTCTTAAAAATAAACACAGATATTCATAGTCAAGTAAAGGACAGAAATATTCATAGCCGTGTTTTTCAATGTGCACACCTGCAGAATCAGAGCCTGCCTTACAGAGCTCCTCCACCTGGATCTCAGGCATGTTCATCGCTTCATGCAAATGAACCTGCACCATAAAACTATTTATTTCACTTTCCAGGTAACACAGCTATCAAGTGCAACTTTAAAATGAACTTCTCCAAGTTTTAAAGCCGATATTAAAATATTGCCAAGCTCCAGGTGGAGGCCATTCCCGAGCAGGCACAGACTCTGTGGGGATAAGCCTGCACAGCCTTCAGAATAATCACCTCTCGTAAGGGATTCCTTCCTGAGCTGTGCAGAGTTCGTAACTTGTTTTATTAGCACTCTAAACTACCACTTTGCTTTTGTTTTTTATTTCAAAACTGTTTTTTGACAACACATACAAGAGCCTCAGGGCAAACCTCTCTCTTGGAGGCATGCAAACTTTGCTAGATTTACTGAGGGTTATGCAGGCATATCTTCAAAGGCAGACTTGGGACCTATAACTTTAATTCATCCACCAAATGGACCTTCAAAATCCATTAAGGAAAAATAACTAGTAACCATCTGTCTTTATTCATCAGGCTGAAAGCAGTTAATCAAACCTAGTGGACATTTTTACTTTCTTCTTTCTCTCTCAACAGCTTTGCACACAGATGCAGCCTTTCCATAATTAAGATGAGCATAGTGGCTCCTAGACAGATTAATTCTGGAGAGCTTGTCAAAAATGTCAGATGGCAGACAAGTCCTGCATCTTGTCCCTGGGACTTCTGGGATTTTTGTATTTATCTATATTCAGATGTGTATGGCCCAATTCAGGACACAATTATTAAAATTAATAGATCTTTATAGCTCTTAACCCATTCTCTATGCTAAGGTATATTTTTTCTCTCTCTCTGTTAGGGATGTAAGCCAGGAAAGCACCTCCACAGTGAGCAAATATCTCCAGGAACTGAACTGAAACCTGGGATCCAAATGGTCACCAAAAGGCAGCTACTTTTACTCACTGCTGAGCCACATTTGTACTTGTAACTGTGGGGCAAAAATTCTTATAAACACATTGACAGTGTCCTGAAAGAACAGAAAGATGGTCCAAGTTACAGGAGTTTTGCTCTGCCAAGCTGGAGTATCATTAATAGTTGATGCCTAAGAACTGTTCCAGACATGAGCTTTTGCTTTGGGGAGAGTTGTCTGATATATGACACAGTTTCTATCAACTTCAAAAGGATATACAGAAGTATCCAAGGTGGCTTTTAGATCTCAATTACTATTAATAATGAGCTCATATGTGGTTCTGATTCCCCTTTTTCTAACATTTTAAAGCAGAGAGCATCTTCAGTTCTTAAGGTTTTTATGCTACTTGTTAGATATTCTGGTTTTTCAATTTAAATCTACAATCAAATTTATGGACTGAAAACAGGATTTAAAAGTACCAGCCTAGGAGTAATTTTTGCTTCCCTTAAACTGAGATTTTATTTTTAAATAAAGCAAAATTTCATGTCAAATACATCTTTGTACTGATAAAATTAGAATTCCATTGTAATTTAAAAGTTTAAAAGTTCTTGCCCTTATAGCTGGTTACAAAGGGGAGTTGATTACTATTGCATGTGATAAAACAATGCATTTTGAAATGAGATGTGCAAAATAAGGAGAGACAAAATTACTCCAGAAGAGAGTCAGGCAGTGGGTTTTCCAAGCAGTCATTGAAACTGGACAGCGGGAAATATTGATACAAATCAGTAGATATTGACCAAACTTCACTAGTCAGATTCAAACTGAGGAAAACAAGGGGGAAAAAAAAAAATCTTACTAATCCATTGGAATTATGCCAAAAGCCTGAATAAAAAATATTATTGTATGAAGATTTTGCCCATGGCCAATTGCTGACTATTACACACCTGGCCTCAATGTGATTCACAGATATTCCTCCTCTCCTATCTATTTTATCTGATGTTATCATCTCCCCTTGGTTCATGCATTTTATCCAGAACAAAATTTCAGTGTTGCTAAAGCCAAGCGTAATCGCTCAAAAATAAATAAATCAAACTTTAAAAATGACAGGAGTTTAAAAATTCTGAGTGTGAAGCTCTTTCGTCGAAGGCACAAATTGTTCAAACTTGAACCAACACGCCCTGAGAACGAGTCTCCCATCCCAGATCTTCACCGAGGCACGAACTGTACCTGCATTGCAGCAGAGGCACAGGCAGCTCAAATTCAGGGGGGAAGTGGCACTGAGATGCACATCCAGGTGAGGCTCTTCACAGAATGCTGTTTTGCAGAACTGCCACAGGTTCAGTCCTGAGCACTGCTGGGGTTTCACAATCCTGGCAGGGATTCTTTGAGCCCCACTCCTACCTTTTCTCTCCTTCTCCCACATACCTTCCTTAAATCCAAGTCCAGGCTGAAGAAGCTGAGTGGGACTCTCACACCCACCGTGTCCTTTTCGAGAACGGATCCTCCATGCAAAATTCTTTGGGGGTCAGAGAGAAGATGTCTCACAGATGGGAAAAAATACAAAGCTAAGCCTCAAATGAGTACTTTTAGGCACTATAGAATCCTTCAGGTTGGAAAAGACCCTTAGGATGACTGGATACATGACAGAAACTAATAACACTGGAATCCTTGAAACTGGAACTCTGTGAAACTTTGAGAGCATGTTAAACAGCTATTGCAACCTCCTGAGGCCAAAGCACAATCCAGCATTGTGCACACCTGCATAAACAGGGATACATTCCACAAATTATCCGTGAAAAGGAAAGTTCAAGTTCACAGTAATGCAAGCCAGAATACTAAGAGGAAAATACAAAGGTTTTTAGTGAAAATGTGAGAAGTAACAATTATTTTCATCCGTTCTTTTGAATGCCATCACATACCCGGCCTGCTATAAGTAAGTCTTTTTGTAATCTCTAAGGTCTCTAAAATGCCAGAGAACATGTAAAACTTTTATAAAATCAGTATTTACTGTAAAGGAACATGAAGACTTAGCTGGATGGTATTGAAGGTTTACATTTGGCACCTCACCTGCAAGAGTACAGTTCAACTACTACAACAGTCAAAATTGGACAGCTCCATCACCCAGAGATTTTCAGCTGAAATAAAACAGTCATAATTCAAAGGCTGCAAATGCAGCCACAGGTACCAAAGGGGGTGAATTTACTCTGACAACCTTTCTTAGAGTGCTGCTGTACATCCTCCAGCACGATGCACTAAACAAGCTGTAGCCACTACATGTGAATTTTACTCTGTAGTACTTACATACAGGTGTTTAGTTTATCCTGAATCTGCCTACAAAATATTCCCCCATTTATTCCATAAAAGAAGACAGTAAATTAAAAGTTTGTAACCCACGGCACCTTCATCGCAAGGTATCAGTCCATGATAATCAGTTCAGCTGTTACAGGCAGAAGCACCAAGCAGTCAACTTGTTAAAGAAATTCAGTAACTCAAAAAATCTAATTATTCTAATTTTAAGAAGACTAAATTATGGAACACATTAAGGATGTAATATTGCACCAAGATTACCTATAAAAACTGGATTCAGTGGCAGCAGATGTTAAGTGAGATTTCTTTTTAAAGTATAATTTACAGGAGATGTGTCCTTGCTCAGCCTTGGTCAGACTCCTTCATTTCATCCCTGAATTGGGACTCTGTGGCCAGGTTTTTGGTAGCTGGGGTTACTACAGGGCCGGCTTCTGTTAGAAGCTGCCAGAAGCTTCCCCTGTGTGTGGTGGAGCCAATGCCAGCCCTCTCCAGGATGGGCTTCCCACTGCTGGCCCTGGCAGAGCCAGTTAGCAAGGACAGTAACACCTCTGGGACAACATATTTAAGAGGGGTAAGGAAGTTACTGCAGAGTTGAAATTTGCAGCCAGGGAAGAGCAGAGTGAGAACGTGTGGACAACAATGTAGTCCCCAAGGTCAGTGCAGAAGGAGGGGCAGGAGGGGCCCCTAAAGGACCAGAGATGATAAGAGGACTAGAACTCCAACCAAAATGGGAGGGATGATGTTAGCTTGTTCTCACAGGGGTCATCCCAGCTTTGAAATTCTCTTCAAGTAAATAAACTGCAGGACATGGTGGGAAGTCCATCACTGACAAAAGGCTGACTGAAAAGGCAAAAGCAGCGTGACCCATTTGCAAACAAGGCACAAGGAGTTTGGCTGCATAATATATTCTTATTGACACCTGCAAACTCTGAGTCACTTTGATTTCTCAATTACAATTGTGGAAGGCATTTTCTTCATAAACAGATAAAACATCATGGGAGGTGGGATGGTTCTGCCTGATAAGCTGATTATGTGTGTGTTGTTTGGGTGTGATTAACTGCCTGCTTTAGTTGGTGCCTGTTCCTAGCAGAGATTACCTTTATTTACGACAGTACGGAAAGGAGCCAGGACCAAAACTACATGAGAAACACAAATGGTAAAATCTATTGGCTTTACTATTAACAACATGGCACTGAAGGGATTCTCAGTGGCCACTCAAACTGCTTTGCCAGGCTCTCCCAGAGTCATTTTTAAAAGGGCAAAGGAGCTCTGGCAATGTCAGTGAGAGGCTTGAGAAAGAATTGTTCTAGATAATGCTATCCCTTGGAAAGTGTTAAAATGGCAACTGCTAAACCAGGCCTTCTTGTGCTAATAATAATAATTATAAATTGATTAAGCATGTAATTTTCCTCTATGTAATTCTATTCAACTGGTGTATAAAGAACTCCTTTGGCACAGATCATGTTTTTTTGTAACTTGAAGATTGCGTGTTCGCCTTGAGAAGCCTTCATTATACAAGAAAGCCAGTCACCAGAACATGTTGTTCTTCTCAGTCCTTCAGAAGAACATTTCAGCTTATACAGTTTGTCCATGATGTGTTTGATGTTTGATTCTTCCATGTTCCTGGGATGAATGAAGAATTAAGCTGATGTATGACCTGGAATTAATCCAGTGTTTTCAACTGGCACAAATTCTGTTTCTATGGGCTGGATACTCTCTGAAAGATAATGAAGCAGCACTTTAAATGCAAAGCTCATTCAGAATTCTTTCACTGCAAGAATCAAACAAAAAAATCAGATATTTCAATTCCCTGGTTATTCAGATCTTAATTCTGCCTCAGAAGTAGCAAAAATTCAAAATTAATTAGAACCAGATGCTGCATCCACAACTTCTGCTTAGTGGAATGAAAATGAGGATCAAGAATAACTTGCAGGAAATGACTCGATGTTCTAGCACATTCACACTCCCTGTTGAGCAGCTCCCACTTCGAGCACCTTCTTCACGTTACCACTCCAGGATAAAACAGGCCCAAATAAGGCTTTTGAACAAAAGATAAAAGCATGTTTTAATGATCTCATCTTCGTAAATTCAGTGCTTTCCCCCCATTTTAGAGTTATCAGATTTCTTTTGTTTTGACCAGGTGCCTCGAACCTTCAAAATTTTTGGTTCTGAACAAAACCCTTTGAAGCCTTTTGTCATAACCTCTTAATTTGAAATAGCTCAGAATCCAGTCACACATCAGGCTGTGATGAAATGCTCACGAATTCTGAATTCCACAGCCATTAGTTTTATGGAACAGAATAAATCACCATCACAGATACATAAGAATGTGGTGCTCCTGTAAAAACAAAAATGCCATTAAGGAAGCCTTGTGGATGTTATCTAATTTAAGCACAGCTGAAGCAAGGAAGTGATTTTGTCTTTTTTGAGGTTGTCTTCTACTTGCATGTTCCAACTCTTAGCTAATCCTCCCTCTGCAAAATTATGTAATTTTTGCAATGTTTTCAAGGTAATTACAGAACAAAATGGTAGCAACATTCTTAAAGCCAGTGGCTGTTCTGTTTTCTTGCAGTTCTAAGTGCCTGAAAATTGGAGAACACTGCCTGCACCTTGAGCACAGATCCATGAATATGAAAGCACCAGAAGTGCCAAGATGGACAACATTTCCTCATCCATATACTTCTTTTACTCCCTCAACAAACACAGTTCCCAATGAGAAACCCACAGAAATGCCACAACAAAATCAGGCTTTGGTGTTGTTGCTGACACATCCCTTCTCATCCCCACCACCAGTATCTGCAGACTTCTCACTCACAGACAGCAAATTAGCACAGTACAAAACACAGATTATTGAACACATTCTGCCTTGAGTTTGTTCTACATATGGGATATACAGACCATGATTAGCTGTCTGTGAAGCTGAAAGATCCCTTAGATCCTTCCAAAAGATCAAAGTAGTTCATCTCCAACACCAACTGGATGTTCAATTATTAGTGCCAATGATTCATAGCAGACTGATCTCATCCGGCTTTTGCTAGAGGGTAAGAGTTTTGTAAACCTATGGATAGCTTAATTAAATTATAAATCACTACAACAGGGAAGCTGTTCCTTGTTATCAGTGTGATAAATAAGGGCAGCTGGATGCACATCAATCACACTTGAAACGGAATCAGACAATTAATGAAATGTAAGTAGATAATTACCTTCTGAAATAGCTGCCTGTTTAAATATAGAAGACTTGCTTTAAGTAACAGAATCAAAGACATTCAGCACTGCATTCCATAACCTGTCCTCCCTCACTTCCAAAAACACCTGTGAAAGTATTTCAATACTATTTTTCTAGTCTTTTCGTAAGAAATTTCTTAATGTACCAACTTTTAAAGCATATAATCCTGTCAGGTACAAAGAGGCTTAATCCTGGAGCCCTTGTAGTCCTGTGGGTCTCCTTTGCAGTATGGAAATTACAGAGGAAGTTACAAGATGGGCTAAAATTTGGCTTTTGCTTTTAAAGTGCTGCAATTACATTGCATAACATGGTTTTACACTGTGAAGTACTGATACCTATGCAACGTATTTTGCAGACAGCTATCAGCACCTCAGAACATCAGGTAACACATCAGGTCAAATTACAGCTTAAAAAAACACACCAGGCTTAAGGGAGCTTAAGATCAATATCGCTGGAGCAAGCACTTACTTCAGACACCTGGACTGAAAGGCTTAGGAGTGGCTGAGTCTCTGGAGACTCTGTTTAGCTCCCTGAAAGTTATGAAGATTAATGTACACTCTTCCTGAAAACTGGGTTATTGATGTGCTCTGCAGGGTACGCAAAGAGACACACAGACCATAAACAGCAATCTGTTATCAAAGCAAAAAGGGAGAAGACAGGTTATTCTCAGTCCAGTGCTCAACTGTTCATTCATCCCAGAATATGCAAACTTGCTTCCATTCCCTTTAGGATAAATAACTGTTACTTTTGAAAATACGATAATTTCCATTTTTGAAGCAGTACAGGAGTTGATTTCTGATGACTTCACAGAATGCATGTAACACTTCCTCCTGCTGAACAGACACATCAGAATCAAGCCTGTTCTTCAAGAATCTTTGCAAAAAGAATTCAAGGCATTTTCAGTGTCTTCTATAGTAATGATTTTTCATAACTAACCCGCTAAAGATGACCACAGGGCAACCCACCCATAAAATCCAAGCTAGCCAAGCATGACTACTGAGCCTAAATTGTTCTGCTCTGTGAGCAGCAATCTGGAACCAAAGCTGCCCTGTGTAATCCTGTTGCTTACACGATACAATGCACAGATGTTGCAAGAAATATCTCCTTGGTAACTAAGCCTTGACATCAAAGATAACGCTGACACCAATGATGTCAGACAGCTGTGGGGCATCAGCACGGTGGTACAACAGCACCCTCTCTCAGGGCACACAGCAGAACACAGAACTGCACAAGGAATCGTCCACACACTTTAAGTGGCTGGTTTGACTGGCAACTGCTTGATATTTCCACCCAGCCTGCTCTTTTGGGGTGAAAACAGCCAAAGTTTGAGTGGTTTGCACCTTCTGAAGAGCTGACTGTACCTTCCCAGACCCACCCTCCCAGGCCAGGGATGCTCCAGTGCCTGCTGAAGGGAGGTGATGGAGGGCTCCGAGAGAGAGAAACCCGTGAGCAGGGCCCTGCATTGCTGCTGACAACATCACACCCTCCTGACTCCATGAGTTCTTCACTGGATCTTGTTTCTGTACATGGATGAGAAGGAACTTCCTAGCCACAGGCCAGCATTCGCCCCAAAATCCACATCCACATTCAAGATGAACCCAATACTAAAATAGCAGATTAATTTTTGGACAGTATTCAAAGAATTACATAGCAAAGCTCACATATATTCAGTGCAACATACACCAAACTTCTTCCTTCACCCAAGGATGTCAGAGTACTCTGCAAACAGTCTCACCCTTTGCAAGAGCTCTGTTGAGCAGAGCCTACCTTCCATTTTGGGAATTCCTACTTTGATAAGGAATCCACTACTCCCTGCACCTCCTTCTAGGCACAACTGGAAATGTTTATAAACTCGTATCTCCTAAAGAGAGAGAACACAGAAGAATTAGATTAGAAAAATTATACAAAGCAACTGTTCGGATGAACAGTTTTAATCAGTTTTAGTGAATGGTGTTCACTCAGCAGTAAATAGAATTAATGTTGCAATCTTTTTCCTTTCTCAATCTGGAAGAGATAGGCTAAGTTTTTCCACTACTGAAACTCACAGGAAAAAGCAACTAGAAGTGTTCTGGATTGTCATGCCCACATAACCAAATTTATGACACTTTCCACAAGCAATACTGCACAGTCAACGGGTGTCCTAAGAAGTCAGTGTTAATGTTGTCAGGGTATAACTTGCATATTCCCTAAACTCTTTAAGCCCCATGGCATTGATTTCCTGCTTTATTAATACTTTCACAGCAACTCCCATTTGAACATCAGAAACACAAATGAAAGCAGCACGACCAGGACCTCAGGCAGTGGGGAAGTGCAACAGCACCTCTGTGCCAGAGCAGAAATCCATTTCCTGAAGGTCACTCAGGAAACCTCAGTCAGAGCCAAGACTCAAACTCAGACTAACATTTCTATCCATGAGCCTGTTCTCCTTGAAAAATATTCCAGTCTGATCTAGATGGAATGTTTGATTCTAACTTTGAACATTGCAGTTCCAATTCCATTCACAATGTAGATTCTGCTTTCACCTCTCTAGTACTATTTTAACCAGCTGGTTTTATATGTTTCAGTAAGACCATAAATGTGGTTGGTTCTGACCTAGTTTTAAATCTTGTCCTCTCCTGTTATCCCACTGCTCAACGAAAAATAAAAAAATTAAAAAAAAAAACAAAAGAAAAAAAAGCACAATTAAGTAATACCAAAAGAAATCAATCAAATAATATGAAAACAGTAAGCTAAGGATTATTTCCCCAGATGAAATATTGCCCTGCTTCCTGAAATAGTACTGTTGGCATGCTTTGTAATTTGATGACAAAAATAATTCTACTAGCTAAGTATTTTAAATTGCAAAGGGAACTAGATGACTAACATATTATGAAAGAATAATTAATGATTTCATTGTTCATCCTTTCTAACTTGCACTGTTCACAACAGCTGCTTATTTAGCTCTGTTTAGTTGCTGATTTAAGGTTTTCCTTGCAGCCTATTTCAGGTTGATTGCAATTCAGGTTGTGGTACTGAGATAACTCCCACTTACACTGCAAATGCTTCTATCCAGACACATCTTGTCCTAATGTGCAATTCCAGGTATCAGTGTGGTCTCCTCAGGTGACTGTAACATATTCTGATGGGATATATGCAGGGCATGCTCCAAAATGCCTGGCCTTTTAAAGGCAAAATTAGGGTTTACATATTTTTTAAAAGAAAGACAAAATCTCAAGAGAAATATTCTTTTATATATAAAGTAAAACTGGAAGTCCATTTATTTGATGGCAAACCAGAATTTATGATGCATTCAGAAAGTCCATAAAGTCTTAGGAAATGTGGAGTCTCATAGGGTGTGAAAGGGCATGAACAAGTGGGTTGTGCAGAACAGTGAGATCTGAGAGTGTCAAATCATAACATCAAACCTACAGCAATGCACAATGAGAACAGTATTTACCCACAGCTTTCACAGATGCCACCATTTTGGAGGAATGTTCCTTACTATTCTTTGAAGCCAAAAAGGACAGTTTGCTGTAACGAGAAATAAAACTGATAGTGGTTTAAGAGCAAAATCTTTACAGTATCTTAACTACAGCTTTATTATATTCATAATATTTACTCTAATTATGAGATAATCTGACACAGCTCACTTGCTGTATGAGACATACCAAGCAGAGAGTGAGAAAAAGCAGAAGGTACAGAGAGAGGTCTCAATCCTGCAAGCTGTGCTGCATGGACACATCACAAAGTCCAGAGGACAAAACGCCATCCTGAGGTTAACAGCTGCCTGTTCAAACAGAAAGATTTACTCACAGAATACAAATTTGAGGTCAGAGAAACCATCCAGGCAGCACAAAGCTCTTTGAGCTATGAGGGGAAAGTGGCTGAACATGTGGAGTTTCCACTCTTAGAGACACTCAATACCAACACAGACCCAGGTAACCTTTCTGGCTGAAGCTGCTCTGTGCAGGGGTTCAGCTGGGCAGTGTCTTTCCAACCTCAGCCACTCTGTGATTCTGCAATATTCCATTCTAATGTTTGATCAGCACACAGATACCAACAGCCATAATCTCAGCGAGACTCCTCAAAGACAAACCATGTCATGTCCACAGACCTCAGGGAAATTTCAGGACTTTCTTGTACTTTGCAGGCGATTAAAGGCTTGGGAAAATATTCTCAAAATCTTCATCAAGATGATGCATAATTCCAGAAGGCACATGCAGCCCTACAGAATTCTTCTATTGAGTATTTAAGAATACATAAGTGATTTTTCTGCTTGTGAGCTGGAATTATCATACTTCTGTGAACACAACAGTGATTATACATCCAGATTGCATTTTAGGGGATGCTTCAAGGCTGCCTCAAACCCACTCTCCTACTATACAGACTACACAGACAGCAGGCAGGGAAATCAGCTGTGATTGAAGGACACCCTCCAAGCCAGACACTCTGCACATCTCCATGGGTGCATCAGCTCTGCAGAGTCAGGCACAGCACCAGCCCCATCTTGGAGTTGCTATTTAAGAATCCCAAAGGTTAACCAGCAGGAAATCATTGCTATAAAAAAAAAAAAAAAAAAAAAAAAAACACCCAAAAGCAAAAAACCACTTACATAATTCTTCTTGGAATCTGTTTAGTTTTAATTCTTGCCAGCCATCAATCACAATAAAACACAGCACATTACGTCTACATCCATCAAGGTTTTGCAAAACAGAAACTTTCAGATTTTTAAGTAGTTTTGACACTGAAACCACTTTCTGACATTCCCCAAGTGACTCAGTTCTGCCAGAGAAAAATGGAATATACCCCAGAAGAGACTTTGATAGTGTAATTCTTCATTGTTTTCCTGTTATGGCTGTCTCTCGCAGACAGCTCGCGGTGGATTGCTGGTGCTTCACTCGGGAGCAGTTCTGCTGCAGTCAGTCAGTGTTTTCCCACTGCCAAAAACATCTCAGGCTCTGCACGAGGCACAGCAGAACTTCTGTGAGTGTGTTACATAGTTCAGGCTCACAATAAATGCAATAGCATGAGGGACAACTACCTTCATCCACAGAGATGCTGTGAGGGCACTGCTCTCCCTGACATGGCAGGACAATCACAGAATCATTTAGGTTGGAAAAGCTCAATGAGTCCAACCTTTGACTGATCTCCCCCTTGTCAACCAGGAAGGCAGCTGTGAGGGCACAGCGCTCTCAGACATGGTGGGATGACTGTGGTGCCCTCATACCAGCACAGAATCATATAATCAGTAAGGTTGGAAAAGACCTCCAAGCTCATCAAATCCAATCTTTGACAGAACACCGCCTTGTCAACTAAACTATAGCACAAAGTATCATGTCTAGTTGTTTCTGTAACACCTCCAGGGATGGTGACTCCACCACCTTCCTCGCAGCCCATTCCAGTGCCTGACAACCATTTACATGAGGAAATGTTCAGCAGCGACGTCTGAAACTCCCCTGCCCACCCAAATCACCCAGGGCTTAAGGGCTCCTCAGCCACCCTTACATGTCCCAGACCTCTGCAGAGCCTCACACGCCTGGGGTGACACTTGAAGGCACTTTCTGAGGGAATCACAGAATGGTTTGGGTGGAAAGCACCTTAAAGACCATCTCCCTGCCACCACACTCTAGTGGAAGAGACACCTTCCACCAGCCCAGGTTGCTCCAAGCCACATCCAGCCTGGCTTTGGACACTTCCAGGGATGGGGCAGCCACAGCTTCTCTGCCCAACCTGTGCCAGGGCCTGCCAACCCTCACGGGAAAGAATATTTCCCTAATACCTAATCAAAACCTACTCTCGGTTTGAAGCCGTTCCCCCCTTGTCCTGTTACTCCATCCCTCTGATCATCTTGGTGCCTTGACTCGCTCCCACAGCTCCACATCGTTCCTGCCCTGGGGACTCCAGGGCTGGGGCAGCTCTGCAGGTGGGGGTCTCACCTGAGGGGGCAGAGGGGCAGGACCCCCCCTTACCCTGCACCCACCAGCACCCCCGAGCCCTTCTCTGTTCTCCATCTGTCCATCCCCAGCCTGGACCGACCCCTGGGCCGCCCCAGCACTCGGGTTTGGCACAAACACGGGGACGGGATGAGCCTGGGAAAGGCTCCGCTGTCACAGCCAGCCCGAGAGTCCCCAATTCCCAGCGGCTCAGGCTGCGATCCCCGCGCCGATGGAGCGTCCCTGGGGAGGAGCAGGCACAGGCAGCGCCTTCCCAGCACAGGAATGGACACGACACAGCGCAGCAAATCCGCCCCGGCACATCGCCCCGCCCGGCTCCCCTTCCCGTGATCCCAGAGCCCGGCTCGGCTCCGGCACGGACGGACAGAGGGGACGGGAGCGGCACTGCAGGTACGGGGGTGGGGATGGAGGCAGGACGAGCCCGGCCCCAGCAGCTCCAGGCTCGCTTTGCTCCCGCATGCCTCCGCCCTGAGGCATCCCGGGGCTGGCCGCCCTCCCTCCCCCAGCAGATGGTGCCACGAAGGGCTTCCATTAAAGCAGGAAATAGATCGGTCAATAACGAAAGGAACGGGCGCTGGTATTAAAAACTCGGACCGGTTTCAATGCGCGTGTTTGCCATGTGTCTTACAGATCAGTTTCATCGTGCAGTGCCAAAGCAAAGAGGATGGAACCAGGAAACGCTGCCAGGGAGAGAGTCCTCATTACGGGCGGAGGTGGTTATTTTGGCTTCCGGTTAGTGCATTAAGTAGTTATTACATACAGGAATAAGTGTAAGAGATTGCTGCTGGGGAGGCAGGAGAATCCATCTGTAAAAGGGAAAACTGCAGGCTTGAGATGCCTGATAGAGTTCACCCCATAGTTTGGTTTGTCTGGGGTCTCAATTTCAAACATGTTACTCCATTTCCACATGTTGTAAGGAGCCCAGTTACCCTGTTTGCAGGTGTCAGGCATCATTTACCTGTCTGGTCACCTCTGTCCCGGGGGTCACTTCACCACCTTTCAGCAAACCCTGAAAGACAAGCCTACACTTGTACACACATCTTTCTCTTGACATGCAAATATTTACACACATTAGTTCTACAGATTAAGTAGTTCTGTAGATTAAATAGTTCTATAGATTAAATACTCTAACTGCTCTCTCAAGAATATATTTATTTTCAGGGACCATGATGTTTTAGGATTAGAGTAAGGTATGTGGTTCAGTGAAATCCACTTCCCCTGACTGTAGCTGGTTTTGCAGGCCTTGTAAAGAAAAAAATCCTGTTTTGATCCCTGGGCTATCTTGAGTACCTTCAGAGTTAGAACTGCTTACAGAGGGCAGAGAGATCACAGTCAGGACCAAAAAGTAAATGCCAAGGGGGAGGGGGGGGGGGGGGAAATATCTCAGAAGAACCTTATCTGACTTCTGCTTGGCTTTTTCCTCCACTGTCTCCCTCTTAAAGCACTATATACATACAACAGTCGTAGAAGAGAGGGAGAGAAACACCAGAGTTACGCTTTGTGGCAATACTCATGTTTATACCTGCAACTTGGAGCAGAATGTGGCACAGGACAAAGTACTCATTCCAGCTGAGAAGCATTTCACTCACTCCCCTTCTCCATAAATTTCAAACACAACAGCAAAGACCATCCTGTTGTTCTGACAGAACTGGGATGGCACAGAACCAGTAAGATAAAACCAGTAAACTTATTTTTTTTAGTACCTGACTAGAGGTTTGCTGTTGCTGATCCAAAGGAGACAGAAGCGGGGTTCTTCCAAAGCTGTGTTCTTCCAAAACGCCACTGAAAGCACTCCAGTCACTTCTGTTCTGAATTTTTAACAGCAATCCTGCCTTTTTTCTCCGAAGCATTGATGGAGTGTGAGAAATTACTTCAGTACCTGAAGTATCACAGCTGAAACGGCCTCAGAGTAGATGGCTGAATATTTAAAAGACTCCCATCAGAAAAATAACCAGCACTAAAACAGTTAATAGCCTTCTCTTGCCTCCAGGTGAAATGTTTCATGCACCATTGTGCTATGAATCCTAACATACGGTTTCTATCATGTTCCAGTTTAGGTTGTGCCATATATCAAAAGGGAGTTGATGTGATTCTCTTTGATGTCGTGAAGCCACTTCAAACCGTGCCAGAGGGAATAAAGTTCATGCAGGGGGATATCTGTTGCCTGTCTGAAGTGGAAGAGGCTCTCAGAGATGTAATCTGCGTATTCCATATCGCTTCCTATGGGATGTCTGGCAGGGAGCAGCTGAACCGAAAACTTATAGAAGATGTTAATGTGAAAGGAACAGAAAATGTCATCCAAGCCTGCAAGAGCACAGGAGTGTCAAGTCTGGTTTATACAAGTACATACAACGTGATATTTGGAGGCCAGATTATAGAAAATGGGGATGAATCTCTGCCTTACCTGCCTCTTCACCTCCATCCTGATCACTACTCCCGAACCAAATCTTTAGCTGAAATGAAAGTGCTGGAGGCAAATGGTGCTGAGCTTGGAAATGGAAAAGGTATATTAAGGACTTGTGCTCTCCGACCAGCAGGTATCTACGGGCCTGGAGAACAGAGACACCTTCCAAGAATAGTCAGTTACATTGAAAGGGGACTGTTTAAATTTGTCTATGGAGATCCTCTTAGTTTGGTAGATTTTGTACACGTAGACAACCTGGTTCAGGCTCACATCCTTGCCTCCCAGGCCCTCAAAGCCACCAAGCAGCACATCGCTGCAGGCCAAGCCTACTTTATTTCAGATGGCAGGCCTGTAAATAACTTTGAATTTTTCCGACCTTTAGTGGAAGGTTTGGGTTACAAGTTCCCAACCTGTCGCCTCCCTCTCTCCCTTGTCTATTTTTTTGCATTCCTTACTGAACTAGTTCATTTTCTTGTCGGGCACGTTTATAATTTCCAGCCCCTGCTGACTCGCACCGAGGTTTACAAAACTGGCGTCACTCACTATTTCAGTATGGAGAAGGCCAGGAAGGAGCTGGGGTATGAGCCTCAGCAGTACAGCCTGAAGGAAGTGGTGGAGTGGTTTAGATCCCGGGGATGTGGACCAAAGCCAAGAAATTATACCATTCTGCAGCTTGTTAGGGATGGAGGGCTGCTTTTGCTGCTGATTGCTGTGATGGTCTCGTGGTTTCCATCTGCAGTTGCATTTTCACTCTAACAGATGAAATGCTGAGGACAGAATTTAGTTATGTTCTCTGCTTACTTTTGGTTTTGACAGACAGGTAATAAAGATTTAAAAGAAAAAAAACACATTTGTGTGATTCAGGTAAATATCTTTCACAGTTTTATCCCCAAGGAATGGAACTGCTGAGTAAAGAGGTGTAATTTTTATATATATAGTTTCTCTTCAAAGTAAAATTGATCAGATCACTAACAAGATGAAGCTCAGTATTACTGCAAACAGTATTTATTCTCAGGTACAACAGCACACTGCAGTGAATGGAACAAATGTCCTTAGGCTGGCTCTTCTTCCTGCCTGATGGGATTGTACTCTTGATCCCTGCCCTTTATTCCTAAGGAGTTTGTGCTACATGATCCAGAGGAGAATAAACTTACTCTCTGATCACATTCCAAAACCCAGGTCTGCCTTCCAGATTGGATGTATGTGCCTAACCAAGATAAAGTGATAAACTGCTAGACAATAAACAAATGTGATTTCTTTACATGAGTAGATTGTGGTATGCTTTTCTGAGTTAACTTTGTGATATCCAATGACACTTCTGGAAAATGCACTGTGGTTAATCTAAATTACAGCGAAGTGCTTGAAGCACCACAGACTGCTAGATTTTTCTACCAGTAAAATATGTCTGTTTAAAATGAAGGAGCTACAGAAAGTGCATTCATAAATAAAACCTATGGTTTTCCCCATGGAATGGTTATTGAATGGTTGAACAAATAATCCATCAAAGACATTTGGTAAGTGATTACATTGACATTCCACTATTTATAAAACATTTTTAGCTTTAATAATATTTCTTTAACACCTGATACAATTTGAATAGAACCTTACCTTTGTAGTAGGAAGATGAACACTTGCTACAAGGAAACTCATAATTTTATGGAATTTTAAGAATAGAATAGCAGCTAAGACCTTGCTAAGTACAGGTCATTGCTGTCCCAAGCAACAACCTCTGTCAATTTAATATAGGAAGACAAACAGAAACCACCTCAAATGTTAAAACATAAAGTTGTTTTCTCTTAACTCATCAGCATTACAGTTTCTGTAACCCTTGATTAAAGGAGAGTCCTTCAAGAATTTCACAGTTCTCTTTAAACTTTAGTCTTTCCATTTTAATGTCTGAAACTACACTGAAATTAATTGTAACTTCCAGTTACTCCAGTTGTTAAACTCTGCTGCAAGTGAAATGGGGAAGTGAAGAGGAAGAGGCAGACAGTAGTTCTACTGCAGTGGTAAAGGATTCTCAGAAGAGTGACTAAATAGAGGAACCAAGCTAAAAGTCCACTGCCACCCCTGCTAAGAAGGTTTTTGTAGTTAATAACTGGAGACAGAATTATTTTTTGACTTTTGAGTTCTCTTCCAGAGTTTATCTTAAAAAAAAAACACCACAGTACTGGTAGATTTTTGTATTGTTTTGCTTGAAGTCTAACTTTTCTCCTTCATTCCCCCCACCAGTAAGTACACCATAAAGGAAGCTAAATTTAATACATCGCTTGAGGGACAGTTCAAGAGAGAACTCACTTTTTCTTTTCTCTAATAGCAAATAAACTGTTTATGTAGCAGGAGTGTTGCACTCTCTTATAAAGAGCTTATGTGCCTCCAACTGAGCACTGATGGCAGAAGGGCCACTTTCCAGAAGCCATTAATATACACCATCATCTGCAGAAAGAAGAAACCTTCTTTTTAATAAAACAGAAAAAAGACAGCCGTGACCTCATAAAAGCACTAACTAAATAAAGGCCACTGTTCTCTTTCCAACAGCCTTTTTTTCTTTCAAGTGGAAACCACTTTGTTGTTTTCCCCTTTAAGTTCTCTGGGTTTGACACAATGTTATCAGAAATAGATTAAGAAATTTTAATGCCAGCAGAAAACAAGACCAAAATGCACAAGAAATTGCACAAGCCTGTTGCACAGAGAGTACACCAGTATTTCATGCTACATCTTGTAAAAAAAAATTCTCTTTTAAGATACTGAAAATAATTCTTGTGCCCAGGGGAATTTCCTCTGCTGTTTGTAATCTTTTAGCAAAACTCAGCTACCGCTATTTATAATTATCTCAACAGTGGGGTTGAAAAAAATCTCTGAAAGGGTTCTTAGGCCATGAATCCTAAATCCACACTGTCAATACCAGCTGAGGGTCGAGCCCTGGATACTTTTGAGGCACAACAGCAGCAGAAGATCCCGAGAAGACAAAGCCCAACAAAACCACAAATAGCAGAAGTCCTGCAGCAGCTGAGCTCGACACTGAACCTTTTCATCTGTCTGGAGTCAAGGACAGAACTCCTCACTGGGAACAGAGCAGGAGGCACTGTTTAGTCCTAACAGCCCATAATAGCTGGAGCACGGGGGACTAGATCAGGTACTCGTGGGTAGACACAGACAGGGGTGACCCCACAGCCACCAACAGGGCACTGATAAATTCATTAACTCCCTGGCATTCAGCTTCATCCGGCAAAAAAAGGTATGGTCCTGCCTAGAGAGGAAGTGAAGGATGCCTGTTTTCCTTTTGGAAAGAGGAAAAGTAATCTGTGGCTTAAGGAGATACTCTAAAATTGCTTGGAAATTACATCTGTATAAAGCCAGTTACAGCTGCTCTATTTTAAGTGTTTTACAATGAGAATTCTCTCCCTTTCTTCCTGTGTTTTTTTTTTTTGTTGCTGCTACTCCTCTTGCATGAGCAGCTGAGTAAATCAAGGTAATTAATTCAAGTGTTGTGTCTGTTTTCAAATTTTAATTTATTACCTCTTTTCCTCAAACTGAATTACCAGAAACACATCTAAAAACTGAAAAAGCAGAATGAAAATATAGCTGATTCAATTTTTCCTAGTCCTCAAAATTACTGAACAATTGACAAGTGCCTCACTGTGTGTAAAGTGAACACAAGCCTCAGTCAGCTGGCTAACCTCAAAGACACAGCACATCAAGGTAAAAATTTGCCAGATATACATGAACAACTTACACTTCTAATGTGTACTTAAACATATTTATTTTAGATTTTTAATCAACTTTAAAGTAGATCAGATTTTATAGTGCCTTCTCCTAAGAGACCCAATGCTCCTTCATTTCTATTTATTACTGATTTTCACGTACTTTCCAAAATATAGTGGCATATTTAATAATTCGTGGTGTGATCTTCACAGAGAAGTGTCCTGAACACTGATAATTTATATACATTGTAAAAGATCTGGGGATTAGACTGCAATTCAGGAGTACCCAAGTGTTGAGGGAACTACTTCTGCTTTATTTTAATCAAGCTCATGATTCCCTGTTGTGCTGGAGTAACAGCTAAGAATGTAGACTAGCAATGAATTAAACTGCTTCAAATTTAATTTAAATTCTTTTAAAACTAATAGCTGTGCATGTTTATAAATACTGTTATGGAGCAGAAGATAGATTTGTCTCCAAACTGATTCTGAAGGTTAATGTTCGTTATATTTAACTTCTATTTCTAAAGATACAAATGAAATTTCAGTGTGGGACAAAGCCAAGTGGTTGGACTGCCCTTGGAAATGCTGACACGTGACTAGAGCAGAATTCCAACATGGCATTTCAGCTTTCATTCCACACTCAGATTTTTACAACTGGTTTGGAGAATTCAAAGACAATGGCTGGTACACCCTCTCACCACCTAGAGAACTAATAAAGTGCTTTCAATAGAGAAACATACAGATGCTCTGGGGTGGAAAAAATGAGAATATAGGCAACAAAACACCTAAATGAAGCAATTTTTTGGACTGCAGAGCTCATGCATACCAACACTTGCAAATGCAAAGGTGATAAAGACCCTTTGGCTTATCTAAGGACCTTCTAAAGGAATTAGGCTGCAGACACCTCATACTGATTCATGCTCAATAAGCAAATAGTTTTTATCAAAAGACTGAGAAAAATGTTGTTCCCAAGACTCCCAGCAATTAAAAAATCACAGCATAAAGACAGTGTGCACTGCCCCAGCAGCACTTCCGCCCACGGGCACCAAGTGTGCTGTAACCTTTTCCTGGTAAACATTAAGATTACTGTTCTTCCAAATTACCACCAACTTAATCTTTGCCTCGTTTAGACTTAATTGTTCAAGCTCATCCAAACCTGATTCTCCGTGGGGCTGAAGTTTGTATTTACCTCTCACTGAAAAGGTCGGGCAGGAGTCACAAGTTAAACACGAGTTTTGACCTTTTCCTTCTGCCCTGTGTGTTTGCAGCCAGATGGCAGTGCAACAATAACCATGTCTATGGAAGCAATCATTAAGTCAGTTCACCTTAAAAACACAGAACTGCCCTTCTTCCAACCTCTAGCAGAACATACCATGGCACACCAGCAGACCACTTTTCAGTAAGAACTCGTTCCCTGCTTCAAATGACTGGCAAAATTCATGAAATTCAATGAGCAATACTTAAACAAAGGAGCATCTGGCATCGTTCACATCACTGCTGAGATATCAAAAATTATTTATTAAAATAAGTTATTTCAATGATTTAAAACAGTTCTTACAAGAATATAACAGTTTAAAAATTGTTAGCTTCAAAAATGTATACATGTTTTTCCTCCTAGATTAAAAAATTAGCACACACATTCAAACTTACTTTCATACTCAAACAGTTGCAACTGTGACAAAGTTACTACAGAGTCTGCCCTGAGGAATAATAGATAGGTGAGATCTTGGAGTGAAAACAGAATGCAAGAAACAAAAGAAGAATTGGAATACAGCCTTGCTCATCATTAGCAAGTCAACAAAACAGTCACTGCAGTATTTTCATTCTGCATACAGTGTAACATCATACTCTGGGGAGAAGTCTTACTGTAAAACAAAATGCATTTCCATAAATACTGAAGGAGCACCTCTTGTAACTTCTGACATCACACATGTGTGGAGAATGTGCACAGGACTTTTCCAAGGCCTACAAAATGTGCTAGTTCTTAAATATTTGCACAAGAACAGCATAAGGGGCTCCTGTATCCATCACACAATGGTTGTCCTGTGTCAGGAATACCAAAGAAGGAAGCCAGAACAAATGGATTGTTTGTTTGTGACTGCTGTGGAACTGAGCTTTAAAAAAATCCCCACAAACAGAACAAAGACCTCACCACATCAACAGCCTCGGTCTCTGGGGTTTGAGGTCCCTAAGCCCTGGCATCCTGCAGTCTATTTTTTATCCAAACCCGGCTGGAACTCACTGCCCACGAATCCTGTCCTACAGCAGCAACACCCTCAGGGCCTTCCAGACAAGGCTTTGGGCCACCTTGTCTGATCGACAGTGACACCACAGGGTTCTCACAACATCACTGGGAACCACAGAGGCTGCTGAGTGAAATACATAGCACAGGGACTGACCATGTGACAAACTGAGCACCTCCTGGAACGCGCTACGGAACACACACAGCCCAGGGGTGATCCCCCACCTCGAGGGAGAGCAACTGCATCACCTCCCTAGACCTGGATACTGCAGACAAGACCAGCTTTATACAGCAGTCTAGGTTACAGCTGCACCTCCCAAATCCACAGCTGAGGTGATTCTTTTCTTTGGTTGAGGGAGGTTTGCATCCATCTAATCCTTGAGCAGGTCAGTCACTACCAGGTACTGAAGAGATTCCAGGAGGGAGGATGAAAAGCAAAGAATTGCCTTTAACTTTGCTCTGTTTTTCAGTCGAGTGATTAGTAATTATTTTTTTTATAATAAAAAATTTACAGAAGACACCCCATTGTGGGATACACTATTATAGTACTTTCAACTTTGAGACAAGACTGTCTTTACAGAATAACTAAAACCTCAATGGGGTTCCTCAAACCATCATCTGTGAATGCACAATGGCATCAATTAAGTGCCTCTTGAAACAACAGAAGTCACAGTGTGGGAGCAAGAGAAATTGAAAATTGCTGAGGCAGCTGCATCAGGCCATGAATCCCAAATCCATGCAAGTCCTCTGTGATCAGAAATACAGCACTGTGTATGCAGCATTCTATGCCTCAGGCAACCACTCAGGCAGAAAACTAAACTGCTCTGCACACATTTGAAAGTTAAAGTCGGGAATATAGACAGCAAAACTCCACCCACACAGAGAAAAGGCAACTAGAAATTTGATAACAACACCACAGTGCTAGCACAAAGAACCAACACATACACAATTATGGCAACTGCTGTTAAATACTCCATGGAAGGACTTTAGTTCTGCTCTGGCAGGAAAACACACTTGCTAATCTAATAAATTTTCTCATCTGTATCACCAAGTTCTTGACTTGATTAAAGGCACAAGGATGATGTACCTCTGTATTTGTGCACACTATCGTTCTTGGATTAGTTACATTTTGGGAAAACGGTCTACATTTACAGAACACCATCATTTGACTATCATCTGAGTAGGACTGCAAGATTAAAAATTGACAGTTCATTTAAAAATTCACTTCTAAGCACATTAGCAGCTGAAAGGATTTGCAAAAACGACACTATACAAAAGTAAATGCTTCTCAGAATTTCAAATACTTTCCCTTTCTGCAAACAAACAGATATCTCCTACTGCATATCTTAGAACTTTTCCTTCCAGTGCCTTGAGGCTATGAACAGAAGTTCACAGGGTCTATGAATAGAGGTTCACACATTGCTCCTTTCTTAAACCTTTACAGAGAGTTCTACAGGAAAAACACAACTACAGTCACAAAGGGTATTTGCTTTCAACAAAATTAACATATTATCTTGTTCTCAAAAACGTAACAGAAAACTTTTAATAAGAGACAATAAGGTACAAGCTATCAGCTGCCCAAAATACTTTATACAGTATCAGAAGCACAATCTGCTGTCTCGGGGACTGTAACATACATGACATGACAATGCTGGTGTAGAAGTGCTTTTACAGCATTTAATAAATTAAAAACTCACTACTAGTTAATCTTGAGGAGCCAGGTTGTTAAAGTGGTATGATTTCATGCATGCAAATTGTGAATGTCTTATCTACAGCCTGCATACACAAATGCAGGAGATGATTTATACTTGTACTTCAGGTATTGATAATGAGAAGTGAGGTCTATCCAACTACATGTCCTCAAGTTTTAAGAGTCTAGAATACACAAAAGCTCTGGCCTGCACAGAGGGTAAGCTTTGTACAGAATATAAATTATTAGGAATTAAAACAGTTTTTCTTATAACAAGAACTTATTAAGGAAACCCGCCTTTCCTCTTCCTCCTCTTCTTCCAGTCATTCCATCTGACGAGACCATCACTGAGCAGGATGACCAGGATAAATGAATCTTCCTGAATTGCACCATAAAGCAGCATCAAAGAATGATGGCCTTTAAGAGTAGAACTTGCTGTTGCTGACTTTCTTCTCCTTTAATCTTAAGGGAAAAGAAAAGGAAAATGTCAAGTCTACTGGGTATTTCTCAGAGGAAAACAGTCTATCAAATTCAACGTAAATACCAAAATGACAGTTGTATCAGCAACAAACATTGCAACTTTTTTCCCTCAATAAATGGGAGTAAACCAGTGATTCATGCAGCTGTTCAGCACACACAGAAAAGGGTAAGAACATTTAAAGTCTTGAGATCTACTGAAGACTTCCTCCTGGTACATGAAGGCTCTCTCTGTCTCACTCACACCCATCCCAAAGGTGGCAAGCAAAGGAGAAAGACCCTTCCCCTAAGCTCTGGATAATGTACTGAATTGACAAGATGATGCTGTTACAGCTCAATACTGGTTTTATCTGTTGTGGTTTCTGTATCTGGAAGCATCCTCTGTTCCTACATATCTAATATGCTTATGACATTTCCAGGCACATAATTTGAACAGTCTAGAAAGACTGAAGAGGTAGGTTTATTTGTCTGCATATACTTCCAGACTCTCTTCCTGGAAAGCAGAAGAGAGGAATATAAAACCTCACGGGATTACATGTTTCACTGTGATCGCTGACACTGAGATGCTGCTGAGCAAACATTCCACAGCTTCTGCTGGCCTCTAGTGGCTTCCAGCCCAGCCTGGCTTCTCTGCAGCCCTTCCTGGCTCCAGATGAGCTCATTCTGCCCTCACCTCTCTTTAGATGCTCATTTTGATACACCTGAGGTTTCCTTACCATAAATCCTTTAGACAGAGCTGCCTCGGAAAGGGGAATGATTATGAACCCACCTGCGGTTGCACGTCTCTTGACACATCTGGAGTTTGTGCTCGTTCACACTGAATTCCTTCAGTATGGCATCTCTGTTAGGATTCCTTACATTCACGTGGCTGTCATAAAGGAACAGCTGGTTGTTCAGCTCCTCCTGGCGCTTCCGAAGCTGCCGACATGAGGAATAAAGCTCTTCTTCACTTTCCTTCAAAAGAGTATCGGAAACCAAGGCAACTTGTAAGACACACACCCAAAACGACACAGTATCGTTACAGCTTTCCTAAACACAGTTCAGTAACTGTACAGAATGTTTTATAACATTCGTTTGATAAGATGTTTATGGAAATGAATTTAGAAAGCACTGGGAAAAACCCATCAGCCCCACAGTATGACTGGTCATACCCTCTAACAGGGGCATCAGGGACATTCTAGCACAGGTCACGAAACGTGTGGATCTGAACACTTCTACTGGAATGTTTTTCCATAATAAAGCATGTCAGTCTGTTGAGGATAGAACAGAAAATAGTGTATCATGGTGAGTTACCAGATTATAACAGTATCAAAAATACTTCTTAAAAAGTTTAATTTTTAGCTCTTTCGTCATATTTGTGTATGATGCAACAAACTGTCAATCCTGGTGATTATCTACTGAAATCTAGACTAAAGGTCAATACAGTGACTAGCAAATAGGACCCCTTAGAGCAGCAAGTACTCAGGTGGTCCAGAAAGAAGGACAGATGTATTTCTGGGTAGCTATGGTAATTCAGTACTTGCAGAAGAACTGACTATGAATTTCTGTCGTTTTATGTGGCCCACAGTGGAAGGTCTCAAAATATTTCACAAGCATAAAACAGTCATCATGATTCTCTTTAGGACTTCAAATTATTTTAATAGTTCAAAACTTTGGATGCAAAAGCTGTCTGTAGAGTTACTAGTGGGGAACAGAACTGGCAGGACTGAAGTCTTAATTTTCGCATCAGCAGCGAAACAAGATACTCATTCTACAAGAAATGACATGCAATCAATAAATGTAATAAATCCAAACATTTTCAAAGGCAGCATACTAATAAGAATGCCTCTTTCTGTATTCAGTCCAGATCTAGGAAAACTGATAGGTTACCAACATACCCAGGGGGTTTCACTTAAGACAACAACATCCTTTTCCAAACTGTCTTTTTCCTCCTGAAACACATTCCTACACAGGCACGGGCTGAAGCAACTGAAACAACCTCAGTGCCATGTACTGATTAAGATTTAAAAAGTAATTTATTTAATTTTTGTTTGTAAAGCAGTAGGAAACTTTGTATTCCCAAATCACAAAGGAAATGCAGATTGCTAATTAGCAATTTGCAGGTGTAATCATCAAGACGCACATGCACTACTATTAGTTCTTGTAAATAAATGTATCCACAAAGGTAGACCTTAAAACTGCGTTTAAGAATGTCCACTTCAAACTTTCTGTCAAAAACATAAACACCATTGAGGCTGGTTGTAATCAGTAAACACTGAAGAGATACACACATTTTCTGAAGGAGGTAAATCAAATTTCAAGCAAATAAGACACGCTTCTAAATGCAAAAACCACCTCAGTATAGTGCAATTTCTACAAGATCAAGAAAACTGTTTCACTTCTACAGGAACTGCATAAGGCCCTATATAATAACTCTCAAATGTGCATGCTTACATCTACAATATTTCTGCTCCTCTGTTCCTGAGAAATTCCACAGCCATCTGTAATTCCTCTTTATAATTTTGTATTTCATCTCCAAGAGTATGCAGATGGGCTCTGTATATAAACAGGCCTGTAATTAAATGGTATCATTTTATGGATGGTCATCATTTTTTAAAAAGAGGCAGAAGAACAGAGACAGTCCTGATCTTTTCTGCTGCTTCCTCAATGATGTGGCAAAAGTTCTAGAACTGATAACTATGGCAAGTCTGGGTTTGTTGTGGACTGCCAAACCAAAGGGAATATTTGTGGCAGTTCTCCTTCCACTGTGTTACCACCCAGAGACATCACACATCGTAAAATACAGAGCTCAGCTGCATCTTCTTTTGGCTTAACAAGCAGAAGGGGCTCCTAAAGTGTGAAATGTGCTGCTGTCAGAGGGCTCAGTGCTGACAGATTGGGAGATACACTGCTGCTATGAGCAACACTTTTAGAGCTGCTCCTGCCCCAGGCAAATAATGAGCTGAATTCCTGAAGAGAAACCACAGCAGGAGGGATTCCCAGTGCACCCACAAGTGATGGCCATGCTCAGCATTAGGCAACGGTGAGTTGCTGTCAGTTTTCTCAAAGGCAGCAAGCCAAAAACCAGCAGTCTACCAGGCCTCCTCCATCAGGCTTGTGTCAATGAAACATGAACAATTTAAATATCATCTTCAAAGCACACAGGTCTCTTGTTTACACACACACACACACACACACACACACACACAACCCTGGTCTCAACTTCCAGCCCTCTCCTGCCCTCAGGACTCTGCTTGCCCACAAAAGAAACCCACCATTGCTGTCAAACACTGTCATTGCACTGTCATTTCACATCATGTATTATAAGGTGGCTTTGTACAAGCCTTCACAAAGGATGTTTGAAAAAGGCTGCCACTCCTTTGGGAAGAACAACGTGACTGAATTCAGCAATTTCCAGTTCAATGTATACAACTGCAGGTGCAAATCCCTTCAGGGACATAATGTCTTACAGTTCACAGAAGTTGGTGTTTTAATCAGAAAAATAATGTACACTGGTGTGAAGTGCAGTGTGGGCCTGGGTGGTTGTAACAGACTACAAATAAGAAGCTGAATTTATTTTTTCTCTGAATCTGAAGGGTGCTGGAAAGCACCCTGAAATAGCCACTTCTGAGAAGAATCTTTAAACTTTCATCACACAGCCTCTACACAAGTGTATTCAAATTACATAAATATTACTGAGAAAGAGCCTGAGAATAATCCTACTTCAAATCAAGATGTATACACCTTTGGAACACCAACAAACACTGTTCACAGATCAGCCACTTTAATGCCTGGCTTCACGAGCAAGGATGCACCATTATTCTTCCCCTATGTGTTTTAAAATATTAGTACTTCAAGTGTTTTAGAGAGGCTTAAAAGAAGCAGATTAGCTCATCTGTAGGGACCAGATATGTCTTCCACTTGATGGGTTGTTTATTTTAATGAAATGCTGGTAGAAATTACTATCTTCTCTTGCTGAAGTGATTTCTTTTTATGTAGGACTTTTAAGAAAAAGATTATACTAGGAAGCCAAAGCTGATTTTAGCTAGCTTTGCATGGCATCAGTCAGTTAACAGGGAAATACAATGACCATGCAGTTATAGCAAAAACTGGTGGAGATAATGATGCTTTGTTTATGTATTATTTCTTTTAATAAACATGTAATCTGTCCACCCAGAGGGAGAGTAACTTGATTTGTGTTATTTGTCTTCCCCAGTTCCTGCAGAAGAAAAGGCCTGGCAATAACACATCAGACACAGAATGGAAAACTAACTCCTGGTTCCTGGTTTCCACAAAGAACTGATAACATACACTCTATGTGCACAAAACAACCCCCCACAATGGTTCTCACCAGAACTTGCTCCATTTCACAGTGAACCAGAAGCGAGGCCAGCTCTATATCTTCACTATAGCCATTCTTGAGAGGAACTGACCTAAAACCTGGGCAGGGGGAACAGACACAAAGCACAGTTAGAGTCAAGGCAAAGGGTTACCTGCAGTCACACAGTCCTGAGGGGATTCTTCAGTGCTCAAATGCTCCACTGGTGAGAGAGGCTTGGCTATGGCAATTACAGAGTAGCAGAAGGCAAGAATGGTGAAGTTGAGAAACACATGACTTCAAATTCTCTTGGAAAGCAAAGCCAGAGTAAGTTGGGTTCACAGAGGAAGGAGGGAGTCTGGCACAGTAGAGGAAGTCACAGTACAACAGTGCTGAACAGCATCTTTCTGACACGGCCCCTTGTTATAACCTGATTTGATTCCTTTGATGGGGAAAGTGGCATGTGCTAAGAAGTTGGGATCACTGAACATGTCCTCCTCATAAACAACAAAGCGCAGGAACGCCAGGTTTGGGTCATAGATTTCGAATCTCACTTGCTCTGCACAGGGTGCCCAAACAGGATTGAGGCCATTGTCATCTGTAATGAAAAGGAAACATTCACACTATAAAGCAGCAAATTCACCTCACTCACATATGAGTATGTCTCCCAGGGCATTTTCTAGGGATATAAGGGCCCAAAAATCCTATTTACCATCTGTCTCATGTTATAACCTTGCTTCAGAAGGTTTGTGTTTGTTTATTTGGTGGGGGAGATAGAAGGAAACTAGGCAGGGATGAAAATCCACTAGGAAAACCTATTATTTGTATTTAAACATATAAAACTCTCTTGGGCACATATTTGTGGGGGGGAAATAAAAGGTCATTAATAGCTGATATTCATAAGCCTCACACTCCATATATGAGTAAAAGCAGGAAAAGCACTAGGCAGACTAATGTACTCTGGCCCAGTTCTGGTAGTCATGTTCAGAACACCAACATTTGGTCCATGTGACACAGCCAGGAAGTTTGTTCTCTAAAGTCTTGGTCACTTCCCACAAAAAGTTTAAATCATAATCCTCTTCTCTGAATTACCCAGGAGCCACAGTGCACATTCTTGCCCCTTATTTGGTCTTTATTTTCCACTGGTATCACTGTTTTGGATAATCAGAACAAAAGCCTGTTGTTTGCCAGAGGAAAACTGCTGCATCCAGAAATATTAAATGGCGAAATATGAAGGGGCTGAGATATTGCCCCATTGCACTTGAATGAAGCTCATTTACAAACACACATCCCTTGCCCAGAACTCCCCAAGAGTGAGCTCTGATCAAACTTCTATTGCATTGCAAGTTACACTATTTAACAGCCCTGCACACCCAAGCTGCCTCCAAGGGGGTGCAGTCTTAGAAGCTGAGTTTTAATATAGTCTGGATCTCACAGCAGTAACTCTCTATTTGGGCCAGACTTTGGGGAACTGACTAGCACTGTTGGAGGCACTTTCAAGACAGCAATTTTTAAAAATATGCAAATACACAAAGTTATGCAAAAACAGAACAGAACGGGATGGGGATTTTTCCAAACTGCAACAGTACTATTTTTTCTAAATTTGATATACATTGAGGTTTCTCAAATTAGTTGGCCCTAAGCAAACAAGAGAATAAGACTGTATGGCTTATCAGTCCAGAAACCCACAGATACTTACTCACAACTGTTGTCTTGAATTTGTTGTTATCATATTCAGCCCCACAAATTTCAACCTCTACAAAGGGACAAGCAATGCTTCTCCCAAGTTTAGGGAGATGACGAGCACCCAAAACCTGCAAAAGCAACTGTAAATTAAAATCACCTCCAAAGGAAACTTGGCACCATTATTTCTGAGCAGAAGGCATCCTACAGAACTAGAGGGAGAAAAAAAATCCAGAACATGGAAAAGCACACACTCTCTTTCTTGAATATGTCTGCATGTATTAAACATACTATCTGTGCAACCAACAACTATTGTTTGGGTACCCCAGTGATTTTCATTGTAAGATACTGTAGCTGACATTTATTACACACAGTATACGCAGTTCCAAACCAGGTCTGTAGCATAAGTTTTGTTATCTTTCTTTAGTCTTTATTACACACCTATTTCAAGACATTCATGCTTTGCATTCAGAGCCCTTGTTTACCTCATCTTCAAACTGCAGTGAAGAGCAGTTAATGTGTTTCTTCTTTCTCAGAAAACATACTTTTAAAGGACATGTCTTACTGCATAGCAACTGAGAGCAGATACAAGTTCAATCCTTGTTTGTCACTAAGTCAACATGGCAAAATTTTCCAATGATAAACCCATCTCTCGAAGAAAAATGAGAATGATATGCAGATTCAGTCATAGTGCATTAAATATGATTAAGGGCGGGAATCAGCTTATTATTTCTTTTCTGGTTAGTTTCTATATTTCATTATAAATATCTTTCTTCCATGCTCAAAATCTCTAAACTAGTTAGTCTTCTGCTAACCAATCTCCAACAGAACCCTTCCACTGAGAAGTCACTAGGTTGGAAATGTAAGTTAGTGTATTTGGAGTTTTTATTAACAATTACATAAAATCATCCCAGGATTGTGTTTTCAGTCCTAAAGCACGTGCTTCATTAGCATGATAAAGATACATATTTCTTTTCAGCAACCAGTGAAGCTAGTTTTATTCTCAAACACACTGACATTTAAAAACAGTATTTTGACAGCCTGTCAGATCTTTCTCTGAAACATAATAGCTTTGTTTTTAGTTTTACAGATATTTGTGACTGATAAAAAAACATAATTTACAAAAGAGATTTACCCTCACTGTCATAATCATCTGCAATTTCCTCTTCGAGTCATTTGGCATTGGGTCATACTCCTCACTTCTCATGCTCTCTGGCTGCAGGACGTAGCCAGTGCGCCCATTAAGTGAAAACAAGGCATGGTTCAGCTGCATGTATTTATCTAAGGAGAGAGTTAAACACTCATAACACAAGATCCCCAAAGGAATAAAGCTAGGGAAATGCTAATGGCTCCTCTGTGCAATAATTTCTGGTCACCACTTTATCAGAAAATGCCGAAAGGCAGGTTCAAAAGTCTTGGGTCCTTCGCTCACTCAGACTGACAGGCTATTTCTCATCAATTTTAATTCCCAAAAACCCATCTCCAACCCCAATTAGTGTCCTATCAACATGTCTTAAGAGAGCTGGCTCTCACCAGAAAGTGGAGTACAGCCTCCCATGTGGCTGAACACCTATTCACACACCTGAAATTTACTGTAAATATCTCTGCTTGTTATCACAGAGACAAGGTGAAATAAATCTTTTAGAGTTTAGGGTTAGTTAGGCTCAGACACAGGGCTTTTGGAGACCTATTTTTGGGGCACTCTACACATTCAAGAGCAAACTTCAAGGGAAGTACAAATAAATAGCACAGTGACTAGAATGACAGAAGGGCCAGAAAAGGGCTTGTTTATGGCAAATGGAAGGTGGATCAGATCCTTTTTCAAAGGGAGCATTACCTGGAGTTTGGAAGTTCAGAGCCACCATCTGGGAGCCACAAAGCCAGAGGCGAAATGGGTCGTAGTTGGATGAGTCGACCCTCTGTCCTTTAGGATAGACACGTGTCAGTCCCTTCAGGTTGTATTTCAACAACTCAACTGGCTTTTGCTTCACAATGTTCTCTGCCTTGGTTTCCACAAAAGAACGGATTTCTTTGAAATCAGGGTTGTCTGCACAGGGGTGAGAGGAAGAAGAGCAGTTACCAAAGGAAGGAAGAAGTTGACATTTATACTGTATTTTTACCAACGCTTTGTTTAACTTTGCTTTGCTTTGTCCTTTAATGCAATAATTGGCACAGTTTTCAGGCAGACACAGCAAATTGGTTGAGAATCAAGTCTGAAAGTTAAAATTGCCTGCCTGCCACATGCTTTGCAGGAGGGCAGATAAGAGCCCATAGTCATGTTTTCATCTCATCATTGCTAATAATGTACTTCTGACCACTGTAATACATATTTAAGTGAGACATCTTTTCCTGGGTTTAAATGGGGAGAAGAAAGGGCGAGCCAGGGTTAGCCAATGCCTCAAACAATGACTGTAATTATAATGTCCTAACCACAGTGACAGCTTATTAAAAACATTTGCAAAGAAATTCAAAGAAAAGGGCACATTTGCTGGCTTCTCCAGCAGCAGTGACAAAAGAATGGAGTAAAAGGTACATATTTCAGTATCAGATTCCACACCTGCACTTACACAAACCCCAGTTATGAGGCCATATACATTCCAACACCTCAGGCCTGGTAAACAGGTTCTTACAATAAAATTATATAATGCACAGTAAACCTGTTTTGAAGGGTTTTTTACAAATAAATCACAGGTGTTCAGCCAGAGTTTTTATTCTCAAAAAAGTCAATTGACACCTAACTACTGAGCTTCCCCATGGAATACACCTACAAGAGGGTGTCTCTAGTTAACTGTTTAGAAATTTGTCACAGCTTTTTTTGTGGCAGATGAACAGCATCAAGTTCCCCAGTGAACAATTTCAAAGTGTCACTGAAAACTGCATGGGTGAGGCAGAACTTTGTTTTCCAGTAGGACAGATTTTATCTTCAGTTCTAAAGTTTCAGCTAACATTTGTGAAGATAGCAGAAAGGATAAAACTCAGATGTAACATTAAAGGCAATACCTAAATTGTCCTTGGTTTTGCTTGTTGGCTTGCAGTAGATCACGAGATCAGACAATTCAATAGCAATTAATTGGTTCTTTTCCCAGTATTTCCTCCTGTTCTCCTGGAAAACGTAACCAAGTTTTAGATTACAAGACAGGCTGAGAATTATGGCACAGTAACTCCAGGGTATACTCTAATGTGCTTTCTTTGGTGCCCAGATTCCCATCTGATACTTCAGACACTTGCATAGATGTAAGGTACTTTCAGACCAACTCAGAGAACCAGCTATAAACACGTGGTTTGGGGGTTTAAGTGGGAATGTGCTCTGGGTTTTCTTATGGAAGAGTAAGGCAGTGTTTGGTGTTTTTTTAAGCAAGGATTTCAGTGCTGCTCAGAATCCAGGCAGCATTTTTTTTTCTTTTAATGTAGCTCTACTCATTTTCAGTTACGTTCTTAACTCTATACCTCATACAAATGCAAATGTATGCAGAAACATGCAAAGGGTAGTGAAGTGTCTCAGTATTTATTTAAAATTCTGAGCTCAACTTAAGTCTTGCTAGGAACTCCCAAACAGCTAAATTCAAACCCTTTGAGCACCATTCCTGTAGTTTTCTATTTGTGCACCAAACCAATAATGTTCTGTATGGAAAATCATGTGGAATCTCGTTGGCATCACCAGTACTAAACCCACTATCTCCTTCCATGTTTGCAAGCACCTGCTCTGTGGAAACTGAGCAACATTCCCTGCCAGAAGAGACTGGGAACTGCTGAAGGCAGCAAAACGTGCCCTGAGTGGAGATACCTGAGCTGGAGGCTTTTCAGCCATAAGAAGCTACTACAGGATAAAACATGTTAGAAGAGTCCCATACTGAACAGTGATTAGCACTTGCACAAGAGATGACGAAGCAGCAGCAATTAGTAAGACTTCCGAAAGAATTCCCTCAACAAGACAAACATAAGAGGAATGAAAATTAGAACTAGGGAGGCATGGGTTTCCAGAATGTTTCACTGAACCAGAGATTATACACTGAAGTCTAAGAAAAGCAAAGAGGAACAAAGTATTTAGACTTGGAAATAACCTTGGGAAAAAGCTGTACAAACCTCATTGTACTCAGTGATTCACCACAGTTTCCCAGAAATTGTTTAACAGTAACCAGAGTTCCAAGCAGCAAAAGACCACTTCTAGATGGTATGGGCCCATCTCTAGACATAACCCTCAAGTGATAGCCAAGGAGGAGAGCCAGCAATGAGCAATCCCTCCTGGGAGCACGGCAAGGGTCAGTATTGAGCAGAAACGACAAGATACATGCTGCTTAGTTTTATTTCTTGTGTATAACAGACACTGCCCAAACCCAAACTCATTTGAAAAAAAAAAAACCTGTATCACATTCCAGCATGATGTTAACTCTCTATGCCTTGTCCTTCCCCAAAATTCAGCCTGTTAACTGCACTGGCAACAAGGGCCTTTCCTCATCTTTATCCCCCCTCCATGTAGCAGTCTACCATGTGAACTTTCCAGAGGCCACGCTGTGAGGAAAGCCTCCCAGCTGACAAGAATGAGTTTTAAAGCATCTTTGAACACAGAGTGTTTAATACTTCTCCAACTGTACAGAGAGAGAAAAAGCTGCCAAGCTCCTGAAGAGCCATTGTTGTGCCATAAAAAGCATTCAATTTAGAGACACTTCTTCTAGGTCATGTTTCTCTTTTTCTCGTTTTTCTTTCTAAATGAAAGCCTGGCACGAGAACTGTATCTCTCCTCCCCCAACAACAGGTCAACAGCTCCTGTTGCTTCTCCCCTGAATTTGCAGCCCTCTGCTTGAGACATCATTGCCTGCTATAAATAGAATTAGGACAACCCCCAGTGCATTACCTCTCCATATGACAGATAAACAGCATGAGCCAACATGATACCGAAATGCACTTTCCATCAGTCACATCACCCACTTAGCAACAAAAAGTGAATAAAAGCAACAAAGAACAGAGTACATTTAAGCACAGCCATTGTAAGGACTTCTTGGTCACGTCAAAGACTTCTTAAATACTAGAAGACATTACAGGAGGTAAATTAGTGTATCAGAACAGGAAAAGCAAGTCCTGAAGTGTGTCTTTAAGTGGCAGTAGAGGAACAAAGAAGCTGAACTTCGGCAGAATCCTTGAATTTTTAGGCAAGTATTTGGAAGTATTACTATTGGAAAACTGGGAAATCCAGAATGTGCCTATTAGTTACAAATAAATAAAGTATTAGTCAAACAGTTCCCTATCAGTGCCACTGCATTCACTGGAAAGCAGAGTTGGTAAAGAGGACTAAGAAGAGTTTAGGGAATGGCAGCTCAGATTTCACACACACTCACCGGTGAATCCACAGCTCTGAATAGAACAGTCTCAGATCTGAGTTTCTGCTGCCTACACCAGGATGATCCAGTGCAACCAGATGTAACACTGTAATTGTATCTACTCTGGCCTACTAAGCACCTTCATTTGAGTGCAGGGTGCAACACAGTGCTGTGGTAAAAACCTCCCATTAGCATAAATAGCATAAATTGACATAAAATGCCAATTCACATACCATTCCCCAAAGACTTTATGGAACAAGATTCACAGCACCAATAAAATGAGAGAGCACAGCAACATGCACGGAAATGAAGGGCCATGTGCTAGCAACATTCAGAAGTGTAGGGCAACTACAGACAAAAACTACTGTAAATTCATAGCAGTACATTAGAAAAACCAACAGTAATAAAAATAAATTTTTATCAGTACCTCTTCTGCAGTTTTCCAAGTGATTTCACGGATACTTTGGTACCATTCAAAGAGTTCTTCTACTTTATCTGTGGCAAACTCAACGCAAGGATCTTCTGGGTTCTTGGGTTCCAGAACGAAGACAAAAGGCTTTTTGTACTTTCCTTGGGGCATTTTCACTGTTAGGCAATACAACAGCACGACATTTATACTGAAATCCAACAATTCTTTTTCTAAGGTGCCACTGTTGATTTATGGCAACAGTTAGTATTATAAAGTTTCAGTGTATTGATTGCACTGGGTATATTATTACAAGTAGAGGGTTCAGGTTTTTGGTGGGGGGGTTTTTTGTTTGTTTTCAAAAATCTTTCATTCTAAACATAAAAGAGTCCACTCAACACAGAAAGCTCAGGAGTGCAGAAAATACATACCAACGTTGTACGTATTGAGCACCAGTATGCCACGGCACAGAGAGCCTAAGGGGTTGTCCTCAATAATCTGAAAAACAGGAGTCCAATCTGACCCTAAATATTTTCCCGAGTGAGCACGCACAGAACACTAACAAATAACAGACCATTAAATCTAACCCCAGTTTCGCTGAAAGCACACCCACTGTAAAGTTTAAAAGCCTGTTTTTAAAAGCCTGTTTCCATATCAAAAACTTCTTATTTTGATACACACATGAGAATCTCTTCAGTGAGAGCAGTCAAAACGAGGAGTGCAGCTCCTGACCTGACACAACTGCTCATTTTTCAAGTCTGCTTAAGGTTACAATGACCGGGGGAAGGAAATTTAATGCTTGTGTTCTCCTCCAAAGACTCCTGGAAAATCATTGGAAGTGCTTCAGAACAACAAAAGAATTCAATGTTTTATTTTTAAAACTCAAAAATGTCAAAATGGATCATTGTGATATTCTGTTTTCTTTTGTTGAAGAGCTCTTTGTCCAAGACACCGGACAAACGGCGTAGGGTTAGCTATGCATGAAAATTTAATAATGGAGAGTAAAATGGTTAGTAAGATCTGTTTGGACACATAGTTCTTTTATTTGCAAGTATTAAGACAGTAATTATACAGCTAAAAGTTTCAGGTACATTATTGTTTAGCCAAACTATCTGACAAACCTAGACTGGTATGACTTGTATTAGCGGGAAATGATCAGAATCTCCTAAAGCCTCACCAAATCAGCTGTCTCTTTTATAGTTTTCTGTAAGGGATGTCCTGACAGAAGTATTCAGTAGCAGAGAACAATCCAGAATGCATTCATGTCTCTACTCTGTGTTCTCCCAAACACAACATGCAGAGCTGTCAGTCTATAAACCAGATTTTCACTTCCAGGAGGTAGCCAGGGAAATGTAGTGGACAAACCCTAAGCCTCACCTGACTTTCAAGCTCAGCAGAGTTATCAGATGACATGTCTTCCACATAATTAGATGGAAAATAATGTTGGATTTTTTCTCCATAATCCCCCTTCCACCTGAATTTAAACAGAAAAATAGAGAGAGGAAAAAAACAGAGAGCTTCAATAGGCCATTAATGAAGCAATAATCCCCAAGAAATTGGTCATTAATACCCCATCCTAGCTTGTCTAGATGGCTATCACCAAAATATAAATGATGAAGTAGCTAAAAGCTCTAACAAAGTGATCATTAACTGTAGTAACAGATGATTTCAAAGGGATTACAGTTACTGTAAACTGCAATTAATGACTTAAGAGGCTTTTTCCCCCTCCAGTACTAAAAATACTATTATGTGGTTGATTACCCTGTAGAAACTACAGGGAAACATTAGATTCCCAAGCTTTCCAAGCAATTTACAAGCCAGCCAAAAAGAAAACCTGTTACAAAAGGAAACTGTACAGAGAACTAAAAAAGGTGGGTTTGATTGCTCAGAAGTGTTAGCAGAGCAAGGACAGAAAGAGCAAAAATTACAATGGGAATGGATGAATGACTTCCCAGAATACACAAATGTTTGGGAAGGATGAGGGTAGTAAAGGAAAAACGCTGGATACAATGGGCCATGGAGGTTCTGCAGTCTGAGGTTATTGCTGTGGGATAGAAAAATGGAAAAGACATGAAAGGAGACTTGAGGATGAGGGAATTTTGTGGGGTTTATTTAATACACTGGCATTAAGATTCATAAGGCCCCAGTCAAAAAGCAGCAATCAGACAACCAGGCAGTTTTTAAAAACTACTACTCAAAGCTCATTGTTTTCCTCCATCTAGTAAGTCACCAGAAGTTCTCCCACAGGGAATCTTTGTCCTTACCAGCCTCCAGTTTCCTTTGTGACATTATGAATCAAAGCTCCTCGAGAGAAGCTCAGTTCATCACTCCTTTTGGCTCTGTAGTCATACAAGGCTTTCACTGTTCTCTGAGGCTTTAAGAGAAACAGAGCAAAGGGGTCATCTAGGGGGACAGGTCATAAAATAATCAATAATCCAATCTTTAAAAAAAAAAAAAAAAATAGGGAGCACTGGATTATTTTTGTTGCAACGGAGCTTAGAAAACAAAATACTGAAGTTCCAGAGTGACATCTATTGGTGAAAGCAAGTGATGCTACTTAGTTATTCTTCAAGTATCAGCTTGGAAAAATTAAAAAGAAACAATCATTCTTTTATGGATACTGAAACATAATGATGGTAGAAAAAATTAAAAAATAAAAAACCCCACACAGTAAAATATCAATCCTCTGGTTTTATTGCAGGTATTCATAAGCATTTGGAGTTTGCAAGCTTGAATGCCTACAAAACCTTCACTTCAAAACCACATCAGCTATCCTGCTGGTCACATTTCCTTTAGGAAGACATGCAGTTTTAGCAGGATAAGCAATTCCTTTATCTTGAATTTACTACTGCTACCCAAATTCTTCAGCAGCAATGCAAATTCATCGGCCAAAACCACTAAAAATCATTACTGTCACAATATTTACAAGCAGGTGATTTTTATGAGAATTTACAAGTAGGCAGGCCCTAGCAGGAATTACAGATAAGTGAAGTTTGCTGTGCCACTTGTTTTTAAGACAGCATTTATACCTTGAAAGAAGATAAACCTTGATAACTCATTAATAAGCCAAAGGCACCATTTTTATACAGAAAGCACACGAATACACCCTGCACCTCTTTGTGCATTCAGGCCATGCTTGCTAATGGAAATGCAACAATTTTGTGCACACAGGTACAAGTGTGTAGAGACACCCACAGGCACAGAGAAGGGGTTTACATGTTGTACTTTCTTTACACAAAGTTGTGGCCTTCTCAAATTGAGTCTTCTCACAGGTATTTCATTTGGGGGCTCATTTGCATAAGCCAAATCAAATTGTCTCCACAGACTCAATAGCAAAAAGTGTCCAAACTCCCAATATGAATGATTCAGTACAGAATTTGCACACAAGAAAACATGTGGGTACAAATTTTAAAGAGAGGCTAGAAAAAAGTCACATCCTTTAAATTTCTGCTGTCCAGTCCCCCATGATCAAGCAGCCTGATGCTTTCATTTCTCTTTTTCATCACTGCTAACAGGAAACCAACAAGACTCATAACTTTCAAAAGCATACAGTAAATGTGAATATCTGTCTTTAAGCATACCACTGTGGGGGTGATTTCACTGGGTTCCACATACATCTTGACATCGTAGAGGGAATTAATATCTTTTTCCTAAAAACAGGAAGAAAAAAAATAATGAAGTTTCAGGAATGAAAAATTATACTTAATGTTAATAGAGCACTCATTGTTGAATCCACCTTTTTGACAAGACACAGGCAAACAGAAGAGGAGGGAAGCCAGACACCTATGTTTTGCTCTTTCTGTAGTTGAACATAGCTGAACATGAGTTTGTTATTCAATCTGTCTGTGCCTCAGTATAATGAACAGTAAATCCCAATGCAACAGCACTACCTCACAAAGGCAACTCTTAATCATTCAAATAGCTTTTTGATTGTGAGTCTCCTTCTATGTGCAACCAGGAAAGAAACACCTACACTTACGATTTCTGCATTACAGTACTTTAGTACCAGTATTGGTATCACTATTAGATAAAAATTCTAAAAGAATATACACACTCATATTTTTCATTTTATTCTCTCCTTGTAATTCCAGTTGAACCAGGTGCTAAGATACAGAACCTTAGCTATAGGCAACATTATAAAGAATCCTGAGGTCTAAAATCTTTTAGTTTCCCCAAAGGAAACAAGATCCCCAGGTTTTGGTTTCCTGAAACACACCAGATGTGCTTTTCCTGCAGACATACATTTGAAAAGAGAAGACAGCACCTCAGGTTTTCCAAAAGCTTCAGCGAAGCTCTCTCATAATGAAACACATCCATCCAGAAAGCAGACCTTTATCCTCAACTAATTGTTCAGGCTAGTCAATGGATAGATCTCTTGGGGAGACTTCCTTTGTGAGAGAAGTCGATATAACCATCTGAGTTTCCCAGCAAAGTGGCTGCTGCCCCAGCCCCCGGTGGCAGCCCAGCCGTACCGTGCAGTAGCGCTCCAGCAGCTCCTCCGTCACCGGGTACCGCAGTTTCATCTTCCTGTACAGCCGGTGCTTCTCGTAGTAGGTCACCAGCTCCACTAAGCTCTCAAAATAGGCTGAGGTCCCCAGCACAAAGTGTCGCCCTTCCTGCTGAATTCGGAAGTGCTTCACCTTCCCCTCCGCCCTGCGGGACAAGGGCAGGTGCTGTGAGAGGTGTCGGTGCTCGCAGTGAGAGCTCCGGTGCTGTGACCCGGACCAAAGCTGCCTCCTGCATCCTCATCATGTGAAATGAATTCTCCCTCTAACAAAGACTCTTTTATTTAAATCAAATTAGCTTCCTGATTAAATTAACGAAACAAAACAAACAAATTCTCACTTTTCTACAATATACAGAGCCTTGAGACCAACCTATGGTTTTGCTTAGATTACATTTCTGTACTTTTCCCCCCACCACAGGTAAGTATTTTGTCACCTTCATACTGACACAAATGTCTCTGGCCAAACTGAGAGTCCCTCCAGAATCCACTGCTGCTGATCTGCCACTGTCCCTAAGCACCAGACACACACCCCTCAAAATGAGGCATTGTCTCTACCCTATAAGTGTTTTGATAACTACAGAAATCAATTTTGAAAGAAAAAAGAAATCTCTCGTGCTTGGACACAAGGTTTGTCTTTGCATTGATAACAGTAAAACAATCCTCTGACAACCATCCCACCCACAAACACCCCTTTTCAAGCTGATGAAGTTCTTGTTTTCCCTACTGTGGAATGCTTTTATTGAGATGCTGCAGCTCCAGTTACTTCAATATCCACCTCAGTAACAGCAGAAACCTTCAATCCAAAGTACACAGGGGACTGAGGAATTTTGGATGTCTTCAATACACAAGCATTTTGTATGTTGCTAAATTATGCATTTTCAGAGAAATGCGATTTGATCTGAAGGCATGATGGAGACCATCACAATTCTACACATTCTATTAATGTTTTTACAAGAACCATAGTTTCAAAACTTTGTTCCCTGGCAAGAAAAGACAACAGTTTCACTTGGACCTTTCTTTGCGGTTATATGACAGGTCAGGATTTCTAAGGGATAAGGACGTAGAACCACTGATGAACCTGCATCAAAGGAAGCTTCAAAATAACACTGTCTAGCAAGGACTATCAAGGAAATTAAGGACTATGCACAGTTCAGTATGGGAAGAAAAAGCACAAAAGTTTATGCCAGTCACAAATTAACTCTTGGACTCATTCCTACACTTGGACCTGCTGCACAAATCAATGACTCAAATGCTAATTACTCAAAGTTTGAAAGCAAGAATGTCATGACTCTAAAAAGACCTTTGTTTTTAAATAAGAAAAGCCAGAACATTGTTTTGCTCCTAGATAAGGCAGTCATATCTGTCCTTGTCTTACCTGAAAGTCATGGCAAAGGAATCAGGTTCATCTCTCTTTCTGATGAGAAAGGCTCCGTCTCGAGGAATTCGCATGAGCATGTCTTCTGCCTCGCCCCGACTCAAGTTGCTGTAGTACCAACTGCAACAGGTAAAAACCAAAATGGACAAGGCATTACAAGGCTTGTCAAATGCCATTCAGGGAGAATAACCCACAGCATTATTAGCAATAGAGTTTCAGACATTAGAAGAAAAATTATGCATTAGATTTTCCTCATCTTGCCACATACAACAGCAGTTTATTACAAAACATTGTAACACAGAAGCTTATCTTGCATGAAAGCAAAGAATATTTCAGAACACCTTGTCTGTCTGAAATCTTGAAACATAAATCTGCATTTCTGCCTGAATCAAAGGCACTGGATCCTGCTTTTAGTCTGGCGTTCCATTTTGAGTAGTTACATTTTGACACAATAGATTTAAAGTAAAGCCCAAACACAGACAAAAGAAAGACACCAGGCATTTGAATTCTTTTATTCAGAGCTTGATTTTATCTTTCAGTGTAGGGATCTACTGTGCCTTAAGTGAAACTGTGGCCACTTACACTGATAGTATCCCTACATTACTCAGAAAGGCTGGAAAGTCTAACCCTTTAACTCTACCTTCCCCTCTCACTGGTTTTCAGTGTTATCTATGGGTGCTCAGTGACTCTAAAAAAAAAGAAGTTTAGTCACAGATCATTATTTTACATGCAAAAGAGATTTACTTTTCTCACTGTTAAAAACCCCCCAAAAAACCCCAAGAACAAAGGGCAGCAATTACAGTGTTCTGTCAGCAAACAAGAGCAAGCTCTGCCCAGGATCTAGATAAATACCAGCTGGAAACAAACACCAAGCTGTACTAGTTCCTACCACATGGGGTGAAGTCAGCCTAACCAACTCTGACAGGGGTCAGGTGGAGGGCAGGATTAGGAAAACGTAACTGTTTGGGCTCGCTGCCCCAGTAACACTTTCCAGATGGCACAGACCATGACCACTTAGTTGCCAAACCACAGCCAACTACTACATATCTAATCCAACCCACTGGGTGTTGTAAAACACTGAGCAGACAAAGAAGGAATTGGCACATTTCCACAGCATTACAGTTCCCACTGATTTTCCTTGTTGCTAGTAAATTGCTTTCCCAGTGTCTGCTCTTTGTCGTACCAGGTCCTCACGAAGGTGTTACTCAGTATCTTTCAGAGGTGCTTATTCCTCCAACTTCCATGGACAAGCAATGCTAAAGTGTTCTGAATCCAGGGAATTGTCTGTGCAAAAATCCAAGACCATCTAAAGCAACGCAAAGGCCACTGACACAACAACAGTGCTTGCCTTCTGCTGTACGTACTCTTTAGTCTCATGAGGGCTGGGATTAGGCACAGCATCAGTCAGGCGCAGCTCAAACTCAGCACACCGCAGGTGGGCCTCCTTGTAGTGTTGGATGAGATCATAGATGCTGTCAAAGGTGAGGTTGTCTGTCAGGTAGTACTTCACAGTGTCCCCATCGCTTGTAGAACGGATCCGGCAGTGCTGGACCCTCCCTGACCTCCTGAAGGAGTGAAGGGAGGCATAAGGAAAACACAGGTTTTATAACAAATTTTCTTCTTTTGAAGCCCATCCCCACCCCATTCCTGGTCAGTTTGTGAAGAGGCAAGAAATCTGTGTCCTTGTAAAACAACAAAGTAGTAACAGCAACAAAAATCCTGACAAGGGAGATTACAGAACTAAAACCAGTAATTTTCTACTGACAGTGGTTTAAAATCTGTCATAAACTTAATCTGCAAAATTTGCTCTGACAGCTCTCTGGGTCAGAAACCCATCTGACACAATTCCTCATAATGACCCAACCAGAAGAAAAGAAGAAAAAAAACAACAACAAAGAACAGGCTATCAAAGAAACCTAAACAAACAAACAAAAGAACCCTCAAAGTTCTTTATTATTTTCCCTCTAGAGGATCCTTACATTGAAAAGATCAATCTCTGCTAACAAAGGTACACTCCTGAGACTACCCTTTCAGTGTAGAAATCAGCAATTTATTCCCAAATTAAAAGAAGGAATTCTGGCCCAGTCACTGAGGAAATAGCAAATCCTGTATCTTGCCAGAACACTAGAAAAATGGGGGAGGAGGAATCAACCTCATCATTCCTTTCTTGACAACTCAAACACTTCAAATAAAGCCTACTCTGCCAAAAGGCACTATGTTACACTGAAGTTTCATTTAGAAAACAGTCTTTCACAAACTCATCAATAACATGTGAGTATTACTCCTATTTCTTCTCAGCTGTAAATGCGTATTTGAAAAGTACACACATCATTTTGTGCAATGCTGTAAAACAAACAAATGCCACATTACATTTGTATGACAATCACCATACCAGAACGACAAGGTGTAATCATTAGGGAAAGCTTCACTTTCCCTAACTAGGAATGTCCCATCCTTGCCACCCATTTCAGCACAATATTCCTGGAGCAGTCTCTCAGCAGTTGCTCTCCCCCCTTTCATTTTCCCATGGAACCATTTCTCTTTTAAGTGCAGTTCAGTACGTTTCACCTCCTAGACCAGAAAATAAGAATTTTTATAATGCACTTCTAATTTTATGATTTTGAAACAAAATACTTGCTCTTGATAAAACAATTTTCTATTTCAGGAATTCAGTCCTTCCTAGGCCTGAGCTCTCCAGCCAATGGCCTTTATAGTCAGCCTGCTTTACCATTCACAACAGCCAAATAACACATGCTCAGCTATGACAAACAAAAGGGAAATGACCAACACGCACCCTGCAAGAGGTGTGCTGTGTTAGTAACACAAGCATTAGTTCATGCTGTTTGGTTTGAGTACAGAAGTACCAAAATTATATTTCATTGTCTTTGCAAGTCCTCAATTAACCAAGGGAAAAAGTTATGTTATTAAAAATAGGGTTAATTGGGGTTCACCTTGGCAAAGATCCTTTCATAAATTTTTTGTTTCCACACTTGTTATATGATACGGCTCCTCTACTATTTCAACACTGGCATAAAAAATTGCATCTAAAGTCATTGAAATAATCTGAGAGAATAAAAAGAATATGCTTGAACAAACACAGCCATCACCTTTGATGAATCTTCATCAGCATTCTGTTCTATGTCATCACTGAATGAAAGCTTTTCATCAGCAATAGCACAGTAGTGCCGAGTCCATTTCTGGAAGTTGGGAGATATGGAAACCATTAACAAGACAGAGGGGAACCACAATCTCCAAACAAGGTGTAACAATAAACTAAATACCTTCTTCCCATCATCCACACCTGCTCAACTGACAATATTACTTAACAAATATTAAGAAAATTCATGTAAATTCCCAGTATTGCAGAACTAAGTAACAAACTAGCAGATGTCACAGAACTAATACCTGTTCTATTGTGTCCCACATGTAAAGTTCTCCTTGTTGCTTCTTTTCCTCTTTCTTGTCTTCCAAGTTCACATCAATGTCTCCCTTTGGCCCCAGCTTTTTGTGCTTAATAACAGAAAAGCAAAAAATCCCATCATGTTCACACACTTGCAGAGAATCACACATAAAATTGGTCTTAATATTTCAGCACACTCAGTATTACTGGAAGTAGTTGCATTGTCATCTTCTGTTATTACCATAACAGCAGCTGTTCCACAAGGAACAGTAGGGCTGGAACTTCTGTCTTTAAAGTTTAGATCTCAAAATAAAGGTTAAAAAACTATTAGAGGTATCATTCAAACAATGAAGAAACAACTAGTTTGATAAGATCTCACCATTCTTTAGAGAACAGAAAACATGAAGTGACACATACCAAGAAATAAGGATAAAACAAAGAATCCTTTTGCAGAGAGCAAGACATAAGGAACAAAAATCAAAGCAAAATGAAAAGACAAGGAATTAAAATGAATGGGGAATTCACTCTTTTACAAGAAAAATAAGCACAAGGGAAATCTCTTCCAAAAAAAGGCAGCCAAGTTCTACTTTCTTGAGAGTGCTCACAAAAAAAAACAGTTTCTCAAGGGGCCACAGGTAATATCAATTACTTAACTGCAATTAATGAGGGGATTGTCTCATACCTAGTTCTCAGCACATTCAGTTCTGTAGAGCCTACTGCTGGCACATTTCAATTTGACAGGCTGATCTGAAAAACCTCACAGGCCACTAAAGTAGGAGTTGCCTCTGACTGTTTACTAAACACATTTTCCAAACAAAAGCCAAACAACACCACCAGCTCACTGGCAGGTGCTGATCTATTTAAAGACTCTTCAATGTTCTTTTAGACAGCACTGAGTGTTATGGATGTTCTCTTGTGCACACTCAGAAGAGTTTGTAATTCCCTTTACATCAGACCTGTCACGTTATTAATCATGTGCCTATGCAAGTCCCCTCTGTGCTCTGCAAGGGAACAACAAACAGTCTGGAGGGAACAAAAAAAAAAAAACCAAAAAACTTAAGCACAGAACTTTTGCACCTTATAGTGGCATGCTATTATTTCCAGACCTACATTCAAGAGCTCATGCTTATAACCTATCTGCCCTTATTTCTTCCATTCAGAAGTTTAATACACGGGATGGAAACCTGAAGCCCGGACAAAGGTGATTATCATTTTAGTGAAGAAATCATGAGGAGCCCTCAGATTCTTCACCTGATTTTGCCTTTCAAAAAGTTCTACTGCAGTTTCAATCTGAGAAATCTTTTGGTTATCTGCCTCGTGTTGCTACACAAGTGCTGAGTAAAGCAGCTGCCTTGCCCAGAAGGTACAAAGCTCTAACAGTGACCACCTGCCCATAGCAGCACCAAGTGGCTCACTAAGCTGCATATTTAAATTACACTGAGTTAGCAAACACTCCTCAACTTGTGAAGCTGGCAAGCAATCCAGACAACTTCAGTGTGCACCTGCAGGTTCTCTGGGTTTCACTTGACTGAAAGGCAGTCTTTGGAAAAAAAAATTAGTAACACTAATCTAACTTCTGATTTCAAGACCATACTTTTATCATTTTTAAACAGGCCACATTCTGTAAAAAGTCTGTGATGAGCATCTGCAGCATTGAACCCTTGCTGAAATTTAGCAATGACATTTCAGGAGCTGGAAGACCTTTAGAAAAGAGCTGACATTCAATCTAACACTTGAATTGCCAACACTTATGGCAAAGAAAACCAATAGCAAGCAGTTTAAAATAGAGTTTTACAGAACACTGTAGGTTACTGCAAAACGCTACTAGTACACACTTCAAGCAAGGAGTTTCTTTTCTCTCAACAGAAACTAACTCCAAGCTGTGAAGCCAGGAATAGCATTTGTGGCTCCTGCTCTATTTCCTATTTTACCTCCCAGCACACAAAGCCTACCTTGATGATGATCTTTTCCTTCAGCTGGGTTGGTGATGGGAGCTGATCTGCACTGGCTTCAACGGGCTTCACTAAGAGCTGATCCCCAAACACCTCCTTGAACACTTTGGCCATGTGTCGCTGCTGCTCCACACTGCAGTGCTCCTCGATGGACAGAATGACTGGGTATCTTTGATGGAGAAAACCAAGGTGAGTGAGGACAATTTCTTTTGGCTACAGCTGGCAAGGCAAGCAAAACCAAACCCTCCCTCATCCCCTAGATGAAAGAATATATTTTAGGCAAAAAAGCTGACAAAAGGAAGAGATAGACATTCAACAACAACAGATGTGCAATCACAGAAACACTAAGGTCAGAAGGGACCTGTGGAGGTCACCTAGGCGAAGTCCCTTCTTTGGGAAGGGCCAATTCTTAGGTCAGATCAGGTTGCTCAGAGCTTTGTCCAGCCAAGCTTTGAACATCTGCAGAGACAAAGATCCCCTGCAAGCTCTTTGGACATGTTTACAGTGCTAAAGCACCATTAGGTGAAAATTTCTTTGCCCTCTCCTCACAGTTGTGTCTGTTTTCCTTCACACATACACCGAGAAGAGTCTGAAACCATAATGTGTCAGGTATTAGGGTTGTCACTAACACAATATGCCTGTGCAGACACTGTCCCACATGAGAAAACAATGCTTCTCAATGTCCAGCTGCTAAAGTGGAAAAACAGGACACTGGCAGCCTGATCTCTCAGAATTTTTGGGCAGTATTTTTCATGCTAAGGGCATCTCAGCACAAGCTATAGAAGAGCAGAGATACAGATTTAAACCCACGCTACCAGTTCAGCAGGTAGGCTATGAATTCTACATCTTATCACCTCCTACAACGTGAACATCACCTGATAGACATATTATTTGTCACTTGTACTAGGTTTTTGGGTTTGTTTTTTGTTTGTTTGTTTGGTTGGGTTTTTTTTAAGACACACTATTAAGCATTTGAAGTTTCACTCTCAACTTAATAAAAGAAGATGGAAACTACTTTAGGGTACTCACTATCTTCCTTAGCAAAAAAATCATTCTGTGCTGGGACTTTTCCTCAAAACTGAATCTATTAAAAACCCACGTTTGACAACAGTGAAGGCTACTGGAATGTCATTATTCTCCTAATACATTCTGCTCTAGATTACAGAGAAAAATCAGTTCAGAAAGGGCTATGAGAACATGCTGAAGGAGAATCAAACAAAGCTTACTCAGATGTAACAAAGGCATGATCTTTGATTGCCTGTACGACATCATCAAACTTGATCTTTGTTGTCCGTGTCCATCCATGGTAAATGATGGGCTTCCCATCAGGACCATCCCAGCAATCCACTAGGTAAGACAAACAGTGGAAAAAGGAAGAGACCAAACAGTTCCTTAAATCACTCCAGTCAAAGGAATACATCTAAAACTTCAATGTGCTACATACTGATTCACAGACTTTAATGTTCTAATGAAATATTTTATTAATTTATATCTCTCATAGATGAAAATGAGTCTGCTTAAGTAAGAGCAAGACAAATAAAATACAATATAAAATCTTCTCAAAGCATTATTATGTGGAAATCTGGAAATAAAGAGATTCAGGCAACTGTAGTGTCAGTCTACTAGGCTACAACAATTTTCCAAGGATAAATACAATTTCAACAAGTGGCAAGTTGAGAGCTTAGGTCTTTTGTTGATTTTAACTCTGAAACTAATTTGAGATACATTCTGTATCAGCCAAACTGAAGAGGCAATAGCACCTATTTACTTTTTATGAAGTAACTGGTGAAATAACATGAAATTAAGTTAAACATTTCAATAAGAAATACAAGCACAGGGACAAGATGCATGCAAAACTGATGGGAGAACAAATGCACAGAGACATCAACTGATTTACAAGCAAGTTAAACAGAATGATAAATGGCACCAAATCACAAAAATCTCCATGTCTTAGGCTTGTCTGTATTACAGTGAATGCAAATAAACTATCTATGATACACAAGTACTCCAGTTTAAAGCCTAAGCTTTCATATAGGTTCAAGATTGAATTTTTGATATACAGTGAGAGGAGATTTAGGAAGACTTTCTTAAAACTGCAAGGGAACACGAATCAGAGGAAGTGAATGGGGCAATACTGAGAAATAAGAAAAACAATTTAGGGAATCAGTGTTTTTTATATGACTAACTCGAAATTCAGCAAACAATCTAGTTCTTGATTTCGGTTCTTTCTTCTTTCTTGGTAAACAGGGGAAACTGCTTCTACAGCCAGCATGTTACAAACTACTCCCCAGGCTCTTTACTCACACTCAATACATCGACATCCCATCCTAAGGCACCTGATGTAAGCTTCTGTGGAGGATTCGCTGCGAAGCTGGTCTCCTGTCAGGTACCTCGGGAGGAAAAGAAAACAGACAGGCAGTCAATTTCGACCAGTTCTCACTCACACACTGGGTAACATTTTGCCTCCTGCAAAGGAGAATATATGTTGATTTAATTTTTTTTAATTGTGATGGAAGAACTATCAGGTTTTTGAATGTACCAAATTACAGGGGGTTAAAAGCTCAATCTAAACAGCCACCAACTCTAACTCACACACTTCTAGAGAGCAAACATGAGCTTTGAAATGCACCTAAACCTCATCATGCTCAGGCATGATCATGTTGGAGAGATGTGGAGGGTACACCTTATACTTCAAAATATACCTGAAAGCTATACCCATACCCACTTTATTGCATTCCCTGTAGTAACTTATTTGTTCATCTCTCCTCCCTCTCTTTACACCTCCTTTTTTTCCTTACAATGCTAGATGAGCAAATCCCCTTCATCTGAAGACAGTTCAAACTCTTCATCACATACTTTGTACAACTAATGTTGACACGAGCTCAGCAAGGCTGTTGGTGCTTGGAAAAAACAGAAGCTCCCTTAACAACTTACATTTCTGAAAGCAGAGAGGCTGGAACAGTTTCAACTCAATACTTCTTTTTGTTCTTGGAACAGAATTCAGGGTTTGGGTTTGCAGGCAGCTGAGCTTGGTTATATCTCAAAACCTCAAAGATCTTATGAGAAGGGGAAAAAGGAGTCCCACAAACTCTATTTGTCACATTTACATCACACCTTAGGAAGGTTTTGCACATCCACACAGTGCATTTCTTGCATAATTTACTGTCTCCTAAAAGGTGATAAGGTTTGTTTGAATAGCGATAGACAACATGACTTCTGGTAACTTACGTGTTATGAGAGGAAGAAATCCAGTAATGGGACAAAGGATTATTCATATCCTGCACATCTATTGAATCATATTTCTCATCCCAAATACTGTTTTCTTTTGCAAAAAGGTAAGCAAGGAACTACAATACAAAGAGAGAGAATTTAAATGTTTTTACCATACAAGACTGAAAGAAACCCAAGAGTGTAGCAAGGGAAGCCCAGAGGACCTGCCATCCAACGACAATGCTGTGAAAGAAAAGAAGTCCAAGAGAAGGACTACAAAGTGCCATTATCTCACCTCATCAACAAAGAGGAAAGGTTCAGCAGTTTCTCTCATAGTGTCGTCAATAAACTTTGTCATTCGTTCTCGCACTTTACTGAGATCTTGTGCCCAAGATTCCTTCGGATAATAACAACACAGTAGAAAAAATACTTTAGAGGTGGTGTTATTCAACGTAAAAATCAAACAAGGAACAGAGAGACCTACAGATATGATTTACTTCTTTCTCATCTGTCTTGTTTACTGCCAATATATTTTATTGTACTCACATATCTCAAGACTTTCCCTTATGATGTCAAAGCAGGGAAAAATAAGATTTCCATGTAAGTACATTTATACAGCCTGGATGTCCAGAAGATATACACTCCATAAGTACATATATGCACTGGCACACAGAGAAGACCTGGCCTCCTTGGATATTCCTTATCTATAAACTCTTTCATTTCTAAGTGCAGCCTGAATGTCTTTTGAACACAGTGAAAATGAGAGAAAAAGAAAGTAGCAAGCTTATACAGGAAGTGCAAGTCTCACTTTTCAATCTTATTTGCAAACCTGGGCCTCAGCAGTGCCTAGCGAATCTCGCACAATTTTTTCCCATGGACTTTGTGCTAAATAACATTGTAAAAAAACCATGAAGCCAGTTCCAATCCCTGCCTCCATCCTTATCTGTTTGCTGGCATGGGACATCTAACTGGCTGCACTCAACAGAAAATTACCTTGGACTGGAATGCGGGCAGGCAGCTGTGTGAGAGCTGCGAAAATGGGGTCACGGCCGAGGCACTACCCTGATGTACCTCTGCTGACAGCTGTAACCTGGCCAGGCAGCCATCTCTGACACACATCCAGAGTTTATTTCTAATCTTGTCTGTTTATCTACATGACTAAGTGGAGGCCTGTTAAAACCTTATTTACTTGGTCCTCCCTCTCGTCCTCTGGTGCACCTTCAGAGGCTTTATACAGATGAAAAATAATAGTTCTTGTGAGCTTCATGGCAATGAGAAATCTTCCCAAGGCCCGGCATTACAGTGAAATCAATCATATTCTGTGACACACCACATTTCTTTTTAATGAGCCCAGGATTCTGTGAGACAACCTCAAGAAACAACTCAGTATTTCTGCAACCTCCCCACCTGCTGCTCGTGGAGCAGGAATCTCTGAAAGTCGTGGAGGTGAACTGCTGAGGCATCTGGACGGTCAGTGTTTCTTTAAAAAGGAAAAAAAAGGGAAAGTGAAAGCTAAAGAAATAAGAGAGTAAGTGTGACCAGATGTTACAGCAGAAGATAATATGGATTTATGGATTTGTATCTTGGATTAACAGTATAAATGTGCTGCCACCACTAAGAAACTTTTTTATAACTTCAATGGAATTTAGGATGGGCTTGTAATATTGTATTATCCAATTACTGTATTTTGAGCCTTCTGGATTCATGAATGTATTTTAATAGTAATTCACTGGGGAAAGTACCAAATCTGTGCCAGTTGCTTTGTAGCAAATGAGCAGCCTTCACTTGACAGGGGTGTTGGTAAGCTCAGTTGAGGCATACAGGGACACTGTTCTTTTAAAAGAGCCACACTTCCACAAATACCTCCTTCTATGTAATGTTTAGATAATCCACTGTGATAGAGCAAAACCTTCTGAAAAAGGAGGCAAGGGCACCAAGCTTAAGTGGCATAACTGATTTTCCTTTTGTAGGACATAAATGCAGCAGCATGTGGTATCAATAAGGTAATTATAACCTACCCACCCTTGATAAATCCATGCTTTTAAGCAGTCTCACAAAGTTTAATTCACATGACACGACCCAGGACTAAGGAAACTCTCTGTACACTCAGAGCAAACTTCAGTTACTTCCTTAATCTGTTAGTGTGATATTCAAAACCAGGATAAACTGGTTTAGTTCACAGTCAAAGAGTTAGCAATGCCTGTGACCTACTTTTCATGCTGTACACATCTCACTTAAATTTTCAAGTCCACCAAGAAAAAGGTGCAGAAACTGTTACTATCAGCACTCTGCTCCAGTCTGGGCAAAGCCTGTGCACCACACCACTCTCCAGACTGAAGTTCAAATTTCTGCATCAAGTGGTCCTTCCATAGTTCTGTTCAGCTCTTTATAAAATCAGAGGACAGACAAATTCAGTTATTCAAGTCCATACCACTTTTGTAGTCAGAAACTAAAAAACATTCATCAAGTTATATTCAGGACTTACTCCCAAAGTAAATTCACCCTTCTGAATGCAAAAACATGTATAATTTCTTTTCACTTACTAAAGCATCAGGAAAAAAATAGCCCAAACAAACAAAAAAAGCCAGTGATGTAATTAAAAAAACAATCTGGCAGCACAACAACCATATGGAAATGTGGAAAAATAATACAAATGAAGAGTCTCACCCAAGAATGAACACAGAGGAATCCTTTTTGAATTCATCGAGAATCTTAAAACAAACAAACAAACAAAAAAAAAACCAAAACAAACAAACAAAAAAGGAGGAAAATATAAATTAGAAAAGAATATGCAATTTTCTAATTCCACCTAATCATGTCCATTATACACACAGCCAAATCTGTGGGGAGCTTTTATTGTTTGATATCCCAGAAAAAACCGGCATTAAGTTTATCATCTATCCCATTTATTCATGTGAATGTAAAACCTGAATAGCTTGCAGCTTGGCACAGCACAGTTACAGATTGCAGCAAACTCATCAACTGACCCAAAGCACTTGTTAAGCAAACTGAGAAAAGTTTCTTTGAAAGGATTCACAAGGGGCAATAACAAGTGCTTAAGGAAGTCAGAGGGTCTCCTTGCTCTGGGTTTTACTCTTCAGCTTTCTGCTCGAGCTAATTAACAAGACTTTCATGACCAAAACTAAAACTCTGACAGTAAATTTAGGTTCTTTAGCACTTCACCATGATTTCAGCATCGCTTTTAAACAGCACAAGCTCTGCTGCAAAAAAAAACCAAAAAACCCCACTATCGAAGCTTCTATTTCAGCATCTGCAAGTTGAATTGACAATAAACACGTAGATAATAAAGACACTCATGCAAGTAATTACAAATTATGTGTTTTCACACAGTTTAAAAGGGTTCCCAACTTCCAGAGTCACTAAGGTTTGCACCACCTTCATGAATCTGTACAGTAAATGCATGGAAAAAGTAGTTAGGCAGTTGCCCACTTAAATTAGATAAAATGTAACTCCACTGCATTTATTCCTTCCAAGGACTGTCTGATGTGTGTCCTGTAATGGACTCACTGCTGGTAATCTGGACTAAGGAATTGCTTCTATGAATAAAAAGATCAGCCAAGCCTAATGAAAAGTCATTGCACATCCTGAACAAACTGACAGAAAATTTCTCCCCGAAAACCCCATTCTACCTGTGCATATCTCTACTACCAACACAAAAGAAGCAACAGGAATGACTTATTCATCTTCTCACACCAACTGCTGATGGTGCCTGTTATCTACACATCAAGGACAGTACTACACCCTTCTTCTGGAAAAAGAGAATCAGTAACAAACAGAAACAAAACCATAATCAGCTCTCACTCATTATTCTGATCAGCAGTTGAACAGTAGGAAGACTATTTATGAAACAGCTTACCGATTTCTGTTGTTCAAACATGATTTTCTTGTAGAACAAATGGAATTGTTCAAAAGTAAGCTCTTCCTTGTGAGCACCTATTTCCTGCAATGGAAAGCAACATGCAGTGAATTTAGAATTCCCTGAACTGCACTTGCACAGTGAACAAGTTACTCTTACCCCAGTTGCCACCCTCTCACGCATTCTGGCCTACTCCAACTTCATTTGTTCTAACCATTTGGGATGTTTTGAATGTATTTAAGTTTTTAACTATGTTGGTTTATGACATATGCTCCTAGACCCCATCTTTGGCCTTGCATTTTGTACCCTGACTCTATTTCCATTACTGAGACTGAAGTAGTGCCTCATTTACTCATGAAGCAGCAAAAGCAAGAATGTAATGTCTGCTTTGAGGGTGGAGAGTTGGAAAGCAGGAAAAGGTGGGGATATTTAAAGTTCCTGTAGGAATGGAAACAACCTTCACAAGTTTTTCATATTAGCATAAGTCTGAGCAAAGAGGTTATTACCTGATCATATTGCAAAAAAAAATCTTTTACTTATATATGAATTTTATCTCAAAGACAAAATAGTTTCCTATGCACTTGCATAATAATGGAGCTCAAAATCCAGTGTTTGCTTTGGTCAACCATACAATGAAAAGAAGGAACATTTATGTCTATATAAGTTATTTAACTGTACGTGGTAAGAATCAAAAATATAGACAGTGTCCTAAAAAGAAATACCAACATCTATCAGATAATACCAAACACATTCAAGTAATCTGGTAATTACCGCAAATTTATCCTTCAAGAATTTCATGCTGCTCACTTTGAAGTTTACTTGGGGGAGGACAGTTTTCAGCTCTCTAAGACTGATACTGGAGAAACAAACAAACAAAAAAAAGCACTTAAAATAAGATAGCAAAACCACCACAGTTCTGTTGTATCTACTCAGCTACTTATATATTTTCTATCAACACAAAAATGTGATTATTGAAACATTTTGGGTTGGGCTCCTCTGGGTTTACACCTGCAAACTTCTATAAATGTAACACCCACATGGAAGCAATCTAGACATGGAGAAAATTCATCTGAACATCCATATCAGCATGAGAAGAACCATATTGCAGATATGCCCTATTTCTCTCCATCAACAATTAATCAGATCTAGATGATCAGCTCAAATGTAGATTTTTACACATGGTCAGATGAACGGCAGCCTTCCTTCCACTGTTCCAGTCTCACTGAAACTGGGTTATAGACACAGAAAACATCATACAAAAGATATACCAAACAAAGAAGTAGAAACAGAAAATAAAAAGCTCCAGTTTTCTGTACTATTATAACTCTTTTCTACAGCTGTTATTCACTTAGATGGTAAGGCTGATTCGCAGAGCAAGATTCTTCCCTTCTGCAACATCTGAACATGACCTCATGCTCCCCTCCCAACCAAGTCTTCCCAGAAAGAATTGCCTTCCAGATTCAATTACACAGTCCTCTGACCCTTTTAAAAGAGTTTCAGAATGTCCAGTGATAGACCAGCAAAGTTAAAAACCCAAAGTTTTCTAGATAACAGCAGGACAGCAGGTCAAGAGAACACTGGCACAAGATCTGTGGGTCCTGCTGCCATTGCTCACAAAGCACTGAGATGAAAGTAACACTTCTATTCTACAGTGTTCATACAAGTTCTACCCCCTGAGATCTTCTCATCTCCATTGTGTAGAGAGGGAAAGAGGCAAAGCAAGAAGGAACTTAGCCAAAGTCCATGCCGAAGCCAGATTAGAACTCAGGAAATTCCTGGCTTTCCGCCTTGTCGCCAGACCTCTGGAAAAAAACACCATTAGGAGCAAGTACAAGCACTCCATTTGTACCCTAAATATCAAGCACAAGCAATTTCCTCTGGCCAGGCAAGAGCAAGTGAAAACAAAGAGCTGGGACTTCATTACCACTGGAAAAAAACTCCACCTGTGAAACAGGACTTGCCTGGAAGCCTAACCTTTACAATTAACCTCCCCAGCATCTGCAGCTCTAAACATGATGGAACTCAGTCCAAACTCCTTTCCTGAATTGTTCTAAAAGCATGAATCTTCAAGGAAGAGAATGAAAAACTGCCCTCTCCACAGTGTAAGTCCCCTTGATCCCAACCAGGCTGCCTTGTAGTGATGGAACAACCCTAAAGCAACAAATGAAATCTCTCCAGCAGACACCTACAGGCTAGTCAGCCACAGCTGCTCTATCCTAACACTGGCCTTTGTTTCATGATCCCCAACAACACATCCCCATTGCAGAGTTAGTTTTCAAAACACATCAGGAGGTGTAAGTCGATATCCAGTAAAGGATGGTCCTGTTCCCTTCCCCACTGTGGCCAGTTTAGGAAACATGGCTCTGCAGTGGGTGTCTCAGCTCACCCTGTCCAGTGCCACAGGCTGCCTGCACAAGGGTGTGATTTCCTGCAACAACACAGCCTCATTCACACAGTGAAACACCAGCTGGGGCTTGCTTTTAGGAAAAGGTGCAAATGAGAGGGAAAGCACGTACTTTTCTACACCCAATTACACTTTAGAATAAAATACATATTTCAGACAAACAGAAAAATCATGGTAAAGCAATAACACACAGGGGTTAACATTCTTCTCACTGTCACATGATTTCTGGCAAGTCTGAGGAGAGCTTTGCAGCTGAAATCATTTTAAAAAAAAGAAGCCTCTTTTGCTGTGCAAAAGCTACAAAGCCACATCACACATGGACCTGAAATGAACTACTGAATCTAAAGCACATGAAGCTACACAGCACACTGGGAGCTATAAACCCACGGGACTTCTTTCACATGAGAAGCACCAGGTCAGAGGTGATTCCCCTGCTCTGGTCTGTTCAAGTATGTGGCAGAGACAAGCCCAAGTTGCCAGGCCAACTGCTGGTTTGGTCTGTCTATGTTAAACATGAGTGCTATGAACACTGTTTAGCAAAAGGCAAAATTCAAGTTGTTTGATCAAGAGCAAATACCATTTTTCAGGGGGCCCATATTTCACATCTTGGACAAAGGATTATTTATTTCTTTTTATTCCATATTAGAATCTGTAACAAAAATTCACTAAAAGCAATTCAAAAAAGACAGAGCTTCTTACCTATTTCTTCTAGATTGATCAACAGAATAGATCTGCTTTCTCAGCCAGCTTGTGGAAAAGATGGAAAAAAGAAAGGAAAAAATAAAAAGGTTTAATCTAAGAATTATAAAGAAAATACAGCCAATGAAATCTCAAAATCCATACACAAAACTCAGTAGAAACACTTAAAAGTCTTAAGATACATCTAAGGATTCAGCTAGTTTCATAACTGCATTTGTAAAAGTGTGCTTTTTAATACTGCATTTTCAAGTCAATAAAACAACAGAAGTCCTATAAACAACACAGGAAGGGGAAGGGCGGGCAGGACTGAAAAGAATGAGCAACCAGAAGCTGTGAAAACATAAGGGGATACAGTGAGCCAAAACTTCTGCTAATCTAAACTGGAGTAACTCCACAAAGTCAATGCTTTATGCCAGCTGAGGCTGCTGGCTCAAACATCTGTTAGGTGCATAAGTGCATGTCAGTTTTAGGTGTACAGTAAAACACTATTAGCAGCATCAATAGCAAATATATATTCACACACACACAGTTTTGATCTAAAGGATGAATGCACTGCTGAGCTGATCCTCAGTCTCAACAGGAATTACTTGTTTGACAACATCAGTGTCAAAGCCATGATTTGGTCAGGGAGCCAGAGAGGGCAGAGTATACCCTCACAACAGGTAACACCAGTGACCACAAACAAAAATGGCAGCAGTGATGAAAAGCAATCAGGTATGGAGACAAGGCTCATCAACAGAGCTGGCAATCTAGGCATGAGGAGTTCCATATGCAACACCTCAGAAGATTAAGGGCACGGGTTCACCACCATAGGGCTGCTAAAAAGGAGTTCTTAAAACTGTTCATTTTCAGCCCCCAAGTCAGCTGATCCCACTGCCACACAATGCAATGGGTCCAACAAAAGCTAAAAACTGCAAAAATGTGCCTCAGAATTACTAGGACATGGGACACAGACATATACTAGAACAAGCCTATTTTGGCTGCATAAGACATTTGAATTTTCCAAGGAGCCAACACACACATACATAGGTGTTCTTGTGTGAAGAGATTCTGGTTTGGATACACAGGACAAGGTAAATTGCAAGTCCACATTAGTGGAAGAAGCAGAGTGCAATTCCAGACCATGCATGTAGCAAAACAGACCTTTAGAATTTCTATATGAGCTTTCAGCATCCTACACTATCTGGAGAGCAGCTGTCCTTGGGGTAACTGAGAGGCACCACTTGGTGCACCTTAAAACTTCCTTTCAGATTTTCCACTTTGAATTCCAGGGCACCATCCACTCTCCCAAAGTGACAGTATGTCCACATACCTCTCCGTGATCGCAGGTGTGGGAGCACTCATGACCTCTTGATACAAGATATTCAAGCCACACAACCATTTATCAGCATCATCTTTAGAGTCAGCTGAAAAAAGTAACACACTATGAGAAACACCAAAACAAAATCATCACAAACCTAAGGCATAACTTCTGATGTTTAGATAAACCCCAGTAATGCAAAGGTGCTGACTGACCTTTCTCTTTGGTAAATCTCACTGCATGGCTTCATGTTGTCAATAATAAAACTGATAAGAAACAGCATGAATTTGGGGGTAGGTAAGCTTTGCCAAAAAAATACCTCCCTTTACAAGTCTGTTTATCAGGGTAGGGAAGTTTCAATATCTCAGCAGAAACACTATGAATCTACTGCTGAGCTCCTGTAATAACACAATTGAAATTCATTTTCTTATCTTCTGCTCCAAAGTAGCAAAAGCCCAGGACCTTGATCAGAGCAACTTAAAGTGCACAGGCAAAAGAACTCAGTGCTGTAGGATAAAGCTGGTTCCTTATACAATTCAAGCAATGTACAACAAAACTGCAATACACTGGCTTTTGGTGGAAGTAACCACCTCCTCTCTGTCCTAACCATGCCCCTAAACACAGATTGTTCCAGAATAAACATAGGCAAGAGGAGCAGAAAGTGAGCATTGTACAAAATCTATAGAACACATTTTAACACAAGGTAAAAAAAGGTCTAAAATTCCTTACATGGCTTTACATTAGAAGCCAGGTACATCTTCCTCCCAACCCTGAAAATTAGTACATCACTGTCTTGTTAAGCTTCAAATTTAGTTTTAGCCTTTCCGTTTTCCAAGCCAGCAGAGTCCTCCCCCATCATTTACTGTGATTGCATTTCATAATTCTTCAACCCAACAGAAGCAAAATGATGAACTGCCTGCCGGGTAGAGCCTTCTCTAGGAAATACCAGCTAAGCTCAAACCAATTTTCTAAGCCTTGGATAAGATGTGATCATCACAGCCCTCAGCTGGGCAAAGCCCATTTGATTTAGCATCCAGGCTCTGAAATTTCATGAAGGCTTTCTCCAATTAAACCAGTTCTGAAAAACTATTTTCACACAGGAGCTGTAATCTGTGCAAATTCTTTTAATGGCCTTCAAAGTAAACCAGTTTCTCAAAAGATGAAGATTACATTTTATTTAAACATACTTTCAAACAATGCTTTATCCCCCAAGGATGAAGCTAGAGCCCAGCCTCAGCTCCCCATGGAAATGCTTTTCAGTTAGTTACAATTTCAAAAAGAACACCCACTACCACTGCCAAAGCAATTCTTCTCCCAAGACAATTCTGCCCTTTATGAGAGCTACCATTCCCTTTCAGTAGCAGTTATTTTATATTGTTTTAAGTAACCACGACAAAGCATTTTAACAAGGAAAAGGATTTCCCCTTTAATTGAAGGTTATGTCATGTTGTTCAGCATTACAGCAACATCTCATGGTACCAAGTGTTTTCAAAGTATTGGCAGAGTTTTGAGAACTGCCACGGAGGAGGGACTGGGGGGGGGCGGTGGGAGGAAATCAATCTGAAGCACCTGGCACGGCTGTACGTAAGCACAGCCACTTACTCAAAATTTTCACAGACTTCAGTCAACAATGGCAAAACTTATTTAAAGCTAAAAGCCTCTAACAATGGATTAGTCACAAGCAATCTTTCATTTCGAGAGCATCAGACTGCAAAAAACATGTTTTCTAGTACTGCAATCTATAAGCAATTCATTCCATTAAAAAGAAAAAAAAAAAAAAGGCAGGTGGCAGCATGAAAACACTCACGCAGCAATCCCCTTTCCTCACCTCAGGACTTTGCAATGAATGTAATGATTTAAAGGGGTAAGCAGGTTCCTGCTCAGGACACAGAGAACTACTACTCCAAATAAATTGTCTGTATGATTCTGAACCAAGGATTCATTACAAACTTTTCAGAAGAGAAATCTCTTTGTAAACTCTGCTAGGTAGAAACTGAATTTAGCCTGCACTGTAAGAATTAATATCCCTTTCCATTTCAAAATCTTTGGGGTTTGTGATCCTACAGGATACAATGTCCCTCTGTTTCACACAGATAGCTTCATTTTCAATTTGTCACCTTAGAAAATTATTTATGGTGCCCTCGTACTTCTTTAGAAGAGGTTTTGTATTATCAGGTGCCATGAACAAGCATAACCCGAACTAGAACTTCATTTTTCCAAATTAGTCTGCAATTGCCCATAGGAAAGTTTCTGTGACACAGCTGTAGTCTAACCCTGTATGGGTATTTGTTCCAGAATCATTCTGGTCAGACTGAAAATGCCAGGACAATATTCTGGCTACACTGAATAGCTGACTTTAAAGAGGACAATGTCACCTTGTTCTTCAGTGTTGAAAACCTTACTGGGGATATTTAACCAGCAAAAGTCTACCTTGTAGAAATGATCCAGCAAATCACAAACAACACTGGCACGATGCACTATTTGAAACTGAAACACTACAAAGGCAGCAGTTCACACATAAGAATGGCCAAGTAAAAGGTCTATCTCCAGATTTTAAGCACTCCTGAACTCCAGAAATTAAAACCACAGTATTCTTTGCATAACTGTTCCACCAATATGTTTTGATTTGTCATCAACAGCTTTAAAGAAGAAACAAAGAAGAAAATAGTACCTGCTAAACTTAAGGTGTTGAGGACAAACTGGGTGCCATAAAAAATGGTAAAGCAGTGTTCTTCTCTGTGCCTTGCTCTGCAGCGCTCAAAGTCCTTGGAATTCTTCCCTGGGCGAATTTCTTTTATTTCCATCAGATCCACTGAAAGCAAACAACTAAAAAGCAGTACAACTGCAGAGCCTGAAACAGTAAGATGAATAACTCAAAGCATGCACACGCATATCAAGCAGTTACATATATAAGCTTACATTTTTGTATTGTGCAAGAAATGCCAATTGCACCAGCTTGCAACCCAAGAATCCACAAGTAAATACATTACTGACTAACAGACAATAGTAGAGAAGGATTAGAAGAAGAAAAATAGCTGGTCATATTTTTATTATTTCACTATCACTGATTGTCCATGGACAACATGCAAACACAGCCCTTTGGGTTACAGAAGATACAACTTCACAAGCAGCATTAACTCTAAGCAAGAAATTTCCATTTGCCATGACAACTGTTCAGAGACAAAGAAGGAAAGATGTAACTTCTACCTTACCTACCTAAAAGTTACAAATCATAATTTAAACAGACAGCTAACCTTGTCACCTAGTCCACTTGTAAGAAAAACATCTGAAGTAGGAATATAAAGAGAAAACTGAGCTTAATAATTAAAAAGCTTGTGAGTTTTGTCATGGTCAGTTCTAAAGATATCTCTGTTATTTAACATAACCTGTCATATCACTTTCAGCTTGCTGCTCTCAAGAGAACACAGGTATGTGTCAGAGCAGAGCAGAAGGGAACGCTGCACAAGCACACCCTTTCCAAAGTCAGCTCCCTTTTTATCAAACTCTTGCTACAAGGCCTGCACAGCAGGAGCAAGACAGCACTGAAATAGAAATATGTGCACTCTTGAGATAAGATACTTATTAGAAAACTGAGGAAGTGGTTTTGTTCTGCCTGTGGACCAGACAAATAAACAGCTCTTCCCACTTCTGGACAGTCTTGACTTACGAGCTACAGTGTGAAGAAAAACATTTCATGGCTGCTCTTGAAATGTGTTTATCAGACCTAGCAAGATCCAAGGAAAACAGCTGAGGCTTTCTGTCCGTGCATTTAAGAATGCCACAATATAAACCCCCTGTCTCAAATGAGCACCTCAGCAGTAACAGAAGACAATAACATAATGAAACAGGAGCTGCTGCCAGTGGAGGGTGAACTGAACAATGGGTAAAGCTTCAGCCTGCAAAATGCTGGGTTTCTATGATGGCAACACGGGAAGGAGAGACAAGCAAGGAAGTTCATCAACAAAATCCTGATAATGAAACATAAATTCATCCTGGAAGCAAAGTATCCCAGGCCAAACTTTCCACCAGATCCTCCTTCTTCCCAGTCATCAAACAACTTCCATTGGGAAAAAGAGATCTCAAAGTTTAACATGAACTAATCATAGAACACAAGAATCTTTCCTAAACTAATTTTTCCAAGCATCTTTACCTTCAAGGTAGAGCTTTCAATGTCTTGACCTTTGTGTCTCGGCCACCCTCTCAAACCGTGTAAACATCATCTAAGATCTGCATATTTGATTGTTCAAAGGCCTTAAATTACATGCAAACTTCCTAAAATAAATTCATGTTATGCCTATAAATGACCAGGAACAAAAAGCTCCTAATGATGACTCTGATCCCTTTACCATCCAGAGGCTCTCTCAGATCCCTAGTGACGTATCCAAATTACCATCCTAAATGGCACCACCTGAAAAAGTTGATCTTAGCCCACCAATTCCCATTATCAGCAGAGACCAATCAGGATGCAGAGACAAAAAGTACCCAACTGTAGAAGAAAGGAGGTTGCATGGCTGCAGTAAATGGCACGGGACTGCACAGGCTGGCTCATTCCAATCACTGGCAAGAGCCCAGTCACCTCTTTTGCCATCCCTTCGCCCAACTGAAAACCACAGTTTTAAGCTTCAAAGTGACTCCTTTCAGGCCCCTATAAATCCACACACATGAACAGCACACCACAAAGCCCCCCTCAAAGTATTGACTACGAGCAGAGATAAAACTGATTTCACAACCTGCACTGCTGTTGTCATTTCCAGGGGCTGTTACCTCACCCCGACCTCTGAAACAAACACCCAGACTTACTCAATGCCTCCCCTCAGTTACACACACTCACTGCAGTTCTCCTTGCCTTAGGGCCTTCCAACCCTGCCGTGCCATTCTCCTGCATGAACCTGTGTAGATCCATTGAGGCACAAGGAGTTTTGTAGGCACAGGCATATTATGGTTTCTCCAACTGGTCTTTGAAAAAGAGATCACTATGCCCCAGTTGCTAAACATCCAGAAGATAGAGGAATTGGTCAACGGGAAAAGAAAAATTGGGAGAAGGGGAGGAGAGAGATAAATATTTATGTAAAAACTCCTCAAATTCAAAATTTTACAATAATCTACTTTTCATGCAACATATTAAATACGTCCTACAGAATTCTGGCAAGATAGCAATACATTTGCTTAAATAATAAATGCAATTTAATAAATGAAATTAAGATGTAATACATGGTATACTTTCTGAAAATGAAACTACCTGCATACACTTCAATCATATTTTATAGTGTCATTTAGGATGTAGTAGTCTGTATTATTGAAAGACAAGCCAAGGCAGAAAATCAGAGGGGAAAAAAGAGAAACATGCACACCAAGCATAAATTTTGGTCTCAGGTAGTCTGGAGTCACCTGGCACCTTCCACATGATGCCCATGAACTCCAGAATGGCTGATCCCAACTGGACCAAGAAAGGAATGGGCCAGGAAAAGCTGCAAAGTGTTTCAGACTCAGATTAGTAAATCAACTGTACCAACTTAGCTGTTACCCACTTACTGTGAACTTTTTATAGCACAATCTGTCACTGAACAAGTAAAATGTAACTTTGTGCCTGTGCCAGATCTACAAGCACAGCACTTCAGACACTCTTCTCTTCGTGTTGCCTTGAAGCACTGGAGTCTTCCTCCTCCTCCTCCTCAATGCCATGTGCAAATTGCACAGACATATCCTGACCTGGCTTCACAAATGCATATTCCTGGGGCCTGAGGTACCCAAAAAAAACCACAGACTTGAACATAAGCAGCTTGCAGAGTCAGATCAGCTCCAATACACTCACAGGTGCAATTTCCACACAGGAAAAAAAAGTAAGAAAGAAAGAAGATTAATGCATTTCCCAAAGAAACATAAACCAAAGTATTCCCTGTGGAGAAGTTGATTCACACCCAGCCAGACCAGGACGACACTCCCAGCACATTCAGTCCCCAGCCAAGTGGTTTGTAGAAGTCTAGTGCCACTCTAAAACCCACAACACTAGTTTACATTTCATCCATTCATTCATGTGGTTATTTCCCCAGGCTGAAAGGATCTCCTTGGCAGCCTCATCAGTCACCGATTTATTCTGACAACTCCCTCAAGTGGCTCTTTAACGAGACCGGACTCCGAGGCACCTTCAATTACCACCCTGTCTCAGGCTCTGATCTGGATGTGCAGTATTCCTGGCAGTTCAGAGCCTGAAGCTGATGAACTTCAGCTCCTGCTGTTGTGTGTTGTTTGGCAAATCAGTTAACTCAATGGATCATTACACTACTGCATAGCTACTTTCCACAGACGGCACAGATTAATTGCCCAGTGCCTTCCAAGGCACCTGCTGGAGCTCTTTACTACCATGAACTTAACAATAAACTTTTGGTCTTCCACATCTCCACTCAAATAGCCTGGCAGCAGTGAGCACATTCAGTCACACACTTGGAGGTACGAATTCCTGTTACATTTCCTTCAGTCACACTTAGAGGGAGAGGGTAAAACAGAACTTGGATTTCCCTACAGCAGGTGCTGTGCAAGCTGAGCAGAAGACAAGCCACGAGGCAAGCACAGGCAGAAAACTGCAAGCAGGAGAACTGCAAAAAACATTATGTTGTTGTGCACAACACCACTGTGTTTCTCATCCCAGAAGGAGAGAACAAACCAGCACTGCTGTTTAAGCACTGCCTCTGTCTGTTGTGTGGTCACCCACCACTCACCTCTGTTTGGGAGCACAATCATTCAGCACCCAGGTTAGGGAACAGCCCCTACTGAAAACCAGACAGTGCCAACAGCAAAGCACCTTCTGTGAGCTGCAAGTGCCCACGTAAATTCACTGTAGGAAGGCAAGTTTGCTCTGATCACCTTTGGCCGAGTCAGGTAGTTTTAGGCTGGAAAGTCAGGCAGACTATACATAAATGAGTAAGTCTAAAAACCTTAGAGGCTGTCAACCTATCAAGGTATCCTTGATAGAAGAGCCTTGATTAACAGTGTAGAAGTTCACCATTATGGACTCCAGAGTCCTGTAGGATAACACTGCTGATTCAAAGCCCAAATTCCCCAGGAACCTTTCATCACAAATGATGCTTGGATCAGTAATGCACGTAATGAAGGAGAAGAAAAAGCCAAAAGAGAGAGATTCAGAGGAGGCTTACAGAGTCTGAAATCATGCTATGAGCATTATGTCAGTAAGTCTCAAACGGCTAAAGGGAAATTACTGGCAGTGTTTCAGAGACAAAAATAAGAGACTCTGATCACCCAGGTGCTGTGCACTGAGACATGGGATGGGCATTCTCTCTATGAACACATTCATATTTCCATTTGTGTTTATGCATAGCAACATTTCACGCTTATGAACCAGATTTCAGAATACTTTTCTTTTTCCCAACAATTTGCACTACAAAATATTGCAAAGAAGGTTTCATTTTAGAAAGGCAGAAACTGGCCCCTTCAACACAGGTTATGTGCAAATGAGTGCCCAGTGAATGAAGAAAGCCTTTAGTTTCCTTTGGCAAATGTACTTCATGGTGGTTAGTGAGGACAATGGCTCTGCTCTCACTTGTGCAGAATTAAATATTAACTACACAAGGTGTGTTTAACAGCCTCTTTTATTCAGAGCAGCAATGAAACATGAATCTTGTGCAACTCTAGAGGGAACAAAGTGAGGCTTCTCTCAGAGGACAAAGACATAAGAAAGCAGAAAGCAGCAGTACAGATACGGCTGGGAAAGTAATTCAGCTCACATGAACACAGAATTTTACTGGGACATTCAGTGACCCAAGGAAGTTGTTACAGAGAAGCCACAAAATGATCTGAAAACACAGTTACAAGGATGGAACAGTGTGGTGCATCTTGAGAAAGCACCCGTGAGCACCTTTCCAAGGGCCCTCTGGGGATTTGGTTAAGTGACTCACATAAGCTTTAGAGAAGCGCACCTTTTAAACCCACAAAGTTTTACATAATCAGGTCACACCTACACCAACAACAAATTACCATTCAATTAATAACTTCTCACTGAATTGCTCAGTAGAGGAAACATGTTACAGTCTTCCCAGTCTGAGCTCTGAGTTCAAGAGGCTGGACATCTTAAACATCTATTGGTTTCACATAAAAATTAAAAGGCATCTCCACAAAATGACGTAAGATTTGGGCAAATTCATGTATGTGCCCATAAAAGTTAAATTCTGCTCTATGTAACAAAACAAAACCATTGACATGTAAACCTGACATTGGGGAAAGTGTCCTGGAGTACCTCCATCCCACTCTCACTTTGATCAAGCACTTTAGGGGTGTCAGGCCTGTGAAGTTCATGCCATGCCCATTTTGCTGGCTGGCCATGACAGGAAGTCTGGTCGTTGTAAGTTAGCATTAGACATTGCAGAACTGAGCTGCTAAAGGGAAGAAATTATTTGAAAAGAGCTAGAAGCTACACACGTTCATTTTTTCATTTGACCACAGAAACCAAGCTCTAAATACTCAGCTGAAGACTTACACAAAGATCCCCTGGGTAACAACTGAAACACACCAGTTTCAAAACAGGGAAAAAAGGTGTTTTAATGTTCCTTTGCTAAGATACTCCACAAAGAGCAGGAAGTGGATTCACTTTTCCAATGACATACTGTTCTTTAATAGTATTCAGAATACAGAAAGCAAATGACAGTACAGACTGAGGTCTTTCAATTTATTACTGTAAGTCTGAAATGGTAAGGAAATTCAGACAGAAAGAAATTCTGCTAGTAGTAAGGAAAAACAGAAGTCAGTACTAGAAAACAGTAAAATCAAGTCTAACATTAAAGCCAAATGAAGCTCTCATTTCACACTCCTCAGCAGAATATGTACTCATCACTTCTCCCAAAGAGGTACTGAGCTGTAAATGTTTATACCATCTTCTCCAAGGGGAAAAAAAAGTAAGTTTTCCACCACACAGGAAAATCACATTGGCATTAACAATTCTACTAATTAAATTACTTAGCTGTTTAATGTATGGCGGGGGGGGGGGAATCTATGTTTAAGAATGTAAGTCATTTGTATCAACAGTCTCTTAGGCATTAGTCTTTTAAGTTTCCCAGTGCATCTGACAGCCAAAAGGATGCACGGAACCAAAACTTGCTCTCCTTGGTAGATCATTTTAGCAAAGATTTTAAAAGCAACATTATCAAACTTTAATTTCAGGGAAAAGATGCTTCAAGGTAAAACAGAACATACAACATCAAAGCTTAAAAAACCCCTACTGTTGTTAGGTAGAACAGCACTGCCTGTGGCAACGTACAGGAGACTGCCATTCCATTAATTACAGAGTCCTGCATTTCACCTCACCCTGTCAGCTGAACGTGGCCTGATCTGGTCCTGTTATCTACGTTACTATAATTATACATGCACTGCTTCTATAATGAGCTTTTGATCGTTACATATCCAGGTACAAGATTTGGCAGAGACCAGTGATTTCTGCTTGGCAATATAACACAATCTGAAAACACAGGGCAATCTTGCAGATCAAGAAAAAATGGAGCAACTCCCACAGGTTCTAATTCTACTTATAACATGAATTTACTAAGTTAGTTCTTTGCTTCTATTCACTCCTCTTCTTAACAAACCTGTGAAACATGAAAATTCTACTTGGTTTTATGAGGTTTTCTAAAATATCATGTTCTAGAGGACAAATAATGTACAGTCTCCACTTTTCAGCCAGAAGAAAATCTCAAGTGAACAACAACATATTTCTTCCCTTTTCTCCTTCAGTCTGACTTATAACCTAAATGCTTGGTCTACATACAGAAGGAGCAGTTTAACAGCTCATATCTAATATGATTTTTCCTAAACAGGGTCTTTATGATGCTTTAAACCTACTTCTTGTTTTGTGCTTGCACAAGTAAATCATCGCTGGATATTTTTATTCTTGAGTCTTTCGCAATCAATAAAGAAGATTAAAAAATGGATGATCTTTCTTTTCCAAATATCAAGGGATTAAAATATGATTTATTATATCATTTTACAAAAGCAGATCTCCTCTTTGAGGGAGGAGGGGCGGGGAGGAAATTCCTAGGTCATCAAAACAAGGGAAATCAACTTATGTCCTCAAAGAGAATCTTCCTTGAAATAAGCATGCTTGTTTTGCAGACAATCACACACATTCAAGAAAGGCACCACAAATGTCTCAGAGTATAAATTCTCCTTGCCGTGAATCATCCCTTCACTCACAGATTCATGGAAGGATATGCAGAAACTCACACATTTTCCAGTGACTAATCAAATTATAGTCACCATGAACTTTCCCTTAATAACTGTCCTCAAAGCACTTGGCATCTGATAAAGAATGAAATATCCATTATGGATTAGCTTCCTGGAGATTTACACCTTGCCACACCAGCTTAAATGCCATAACCTCTTTGGGCCCTAATTTATTCATCTGCATATAAATGCATACACCACCACACAGGGAAATTCGGGAGGCCTTATTTGGTCATACCTGAATGTCCTCTTGGTCACCAAGCCCCACAAGAACATCTCTTAGCAGAGTCCTGGTCAGCTCTGCTCACCCTCGGCCACCTCTTCCTTCCCCTCTGCCTTTCACTGCTGTCCAGCAGTTCCCTCCACCGCCATCCCCGCTGTGACACTGCACTTGTTTGTGGGACATTTGGTATCCAAGCAAAGAAACAGCCCAGCAGAGTAACTGCTGTGAGGCAGAAGTGACCTCCAGACACCACGGGGTGTACAACACACCCTCACTGTGTAGCCAGCCTGGGACAGTTTGAACTGGGGAGAACCCACGCAGGGTGTGTGTGACCCGAGGGCCCCCACCCAGACCCACGCTCAGCTGTAAAGGTTAAACATACAATAAAAGTACAGAGCAGAACCATAAGGAAGCAACACAATGTGCAACACACTGCCCATAGATCCTGTCGGCAAGACACAGCTCCACAGTCATCTATCTAGCATGCATAAATTAGCTTCTGCAAGAAAAGGGCCCATTACAAATTAAACAAGCAAATCAAATCCCTCCATACAAGGAAACCAAACGTTCCTTCTCTCAAGCAAAAATGAGTTAAGCTTTACTACAGTTGCCAAGATCTGTAATTCTTACAATTGCAAACTCATGAATACACAATAGTCTATAAAACCTACAGGTAAGTGATCTATACACTTTTTATACATTCAATGGCCAGAGCAAGAGACTCCAGCAGACAGTAACTCAGAGCAGGAACTAGACCTTTCTCTGCAAGGGCCTTTCATTCTCTCAAAGGACTATCTGGGAAGACAGGTGAGACTAACCTTGGAATTCAACTGCTTAGTACCAGGCTGTGAAAACATCCCCTCAAACTTACTTCATACACAGTCAGAAATACCATGCCTATTTATAATCCTCATTCCCCAAGACCCTGTGTGCTCTGCATCACTCACAAACCTTTCACCAGGTCAACTGAGTGTTTGCACTACTTACAAAAACAGAAAATTTCTCCTACTGTAATCACTTGCAGGGGCTCCACAGAAACCAGAGTTAGTGTGCACAGCAAGAAATATGAATCAAGAAAAAAACCGAAACACAATGGCTTCAAAGCACAGGTGACCTGATCAAATATTAATATCACACCAGCACATATAAAACACAATAGGGGGGGAAAAAGTATTAAGAAAACCAACACACAAAACCCACACAGCTCCTCAAGGGAAAAACATCTTCCATCTGAAGTTAAACCAAGATTTTGGCACTCATGACTTAGGTAACTTAGGATCGACAGTGCTGAGATTCCACAAGCAGTGCCACAGCACACCTAGTAAACTTTAGGGTATATCTGACAGTTTAAAATGAGGACAATGCAGAACACACAGAAATGCCTCTAATAAGTAAAAGACAAGAAAATGCTCCGACATCTTCTAGCCAGCATCTACAAGTATTTCCCCCAGTGACCTTAGACTATTAGGGCATCTAAAATGTCTCTATGCAGAGAACAACAGCCAGATGACAAAAGGAAGCCCAAGCATGGGTGAACACAAGGCACATCTAGCTCAGACCTGCTTCCTTCAGCTATTTGCATAGCTCTTTGCAGGCCTCCCTAAGGAAGCACACGTGCTGGCATTCATTTTACTACACTAACGAGTGTAACGTGCCAAAAGGTGCTCATTTACCAGTCTCTCCTAACTTCATAGGCTAACAAGAAAGGAAGACACCTCACAGGCACTTAAACTTTCTTTGGGTCTACAAAGCACTGCATTTTACAACAGCAGAGTGACAGCAAATCCAAGAAAAATGCAGATTTTACAATAGGATGAGAGTTTCCTTACAGACAGCAATATTTACTGCCTTCAGCAAGTCTCACTAGCTTGGACAAGCTCAACAGCCAGCTTGACCTCACAAAAATCAAAATGCCACCCAGGAGCTCGCTTGACTTGAACAACTCTTGGCTGCACAGCTCTACAGGAAAAAAGACTGTGCATGCACAAGTTCCCAACACCACCAGGACAACTCAGGTAGGGTGTGAACAGAAGGTTGCTCTCCTTCCCCTCTCTTGCAGGTGGGCAGGGAGGACTGGCAGGAGTAGAAGAGCTGGTACATAAAGTTCCCTCTCTGATTTGTAAAGTCAGAACTCATCAGAACCTAAAACAAAATCCTGTATTTGGGGAATTAAGAAATTGTGTAGCGCCATTCTCAGCACTGCAGTAACTCCCAAGCTAAAAAAAAAAAAAAAAGAGTCACCAAAAACCTCTGTAGCTCTATTAAAGTGAGTAGTCTTGATCTCTATCAGCTTGAAATTTGGCCTCCTGATCTACTGTTGAAATAGCACATCCTTCCCTAAAGGACACAGCCAATCTGCATTTTTTCACTTAGGGGAAAACACAGAGGTTTCTCCACAGTTCCTTTTTGTTAGAAAATTCCTTTTGTACATGGCAAGTCAAGTCTCTCCAAAGGTCCATGTAAAATCTCCAGCACTTGGACACTGTGTGATCTGAACCACACAATGAACTGTTTAAACCAGATTTCCCAGCATTGTAAATCCTCACTTCTTACCACACCAAAGACCCGGATCTAGAAAGGCTTTTCTAAGGTTTGTCATCCCATGAAACACATCTGCACTGAGCAGGAAATAGCCACAATTTTAGCAACTCTTTTGCTCTGTTCTAAACAGAAATGCTGGCAGGTTTTTAACAAAAGGGACCCTTCTGTGAGTGATATAATTTAAAATACACAGCAGTGCTGCATTTGGGGCCATGGGGTTGTCTAAACATTTATATCATTATAGCTAATCCTACATCTCTTCCTTGCCTTGGGTCAGTTTAGTCCAGAATACACTTATGGTGTATTTACCAAAAAAACCAAAACCTTCTAAAAATCCACACCTCAACAGACTGATAAATGATTCTGACATTTCAGGCAAACTATTCAATTCCTTTATTGAAGACAAACATCATTTAGCAGTTGTATAGTAAAATCATGCTCATAATAAATAAAAAGCATTATCATATAGTCATATGCAACCACTGTAATTACTTTACACTACCGTGAGCTGTACAAATCCCAGAAAACACAGGCTGAGCTTCCTTGACATCAGCCCTGTTCAGTAAGAACTGAAGACTAGTCTCACTTTATTCTTCTACCACAGCTTTTGCAGCCCCATGTAGCTTTACATTTCCCTTCTATTTCCTGACCCTGTTATAAATAGTGGGTTTAGTCAGTTCCGATATCAACTAAAGAGACATTTTCAGCTCAGGACCTTGAAACCACCTCTTTTCTCTCACAGCTTCATCCTCCCAAGTCATTGGTGCTTTCCAATAATGGTCCTAAATAATGATTTCTATCCTGAAACAGCAAATTGCCAAAAAAACCAGAAATATTAATTCAGTTTCCTTGTATTTAAAGGTGGTTTGATTTGGGGGTTTTTTGAGAGAGAAGTGGTAAAGAATCACTCATTTGAAATTATAAGACACAATGACAACAAACAGTTGTCACTCAGTAACTTAATTCAGAGAACACAGACACCTTCATATTCAAAGACGAAAACTTTGAGAACAAGACTCAGGATAAAAGCACGTTAACCATATTTAAGTAGTTTTAGATACCTAAATAATGAGCTGCAAAAAATTTTTCATCTACTTTGCAACAATTCAGAATATTCTCTGCAAATTACCAAACTCTTTTCAGCCAAAAGCTTCATTATGTTACCTGAGGCTCATTAAAAGTACATCCTACTATTAACTCCAAGTACAGGTATGCTTTGCAAATACTCACAGACACCTTCAATCTTGTCAGCTGTCTTGCTCCATGCAACCTGCCTGGTTTCCATTATGACCTGAATAGTCCTTCTTTCTGAGCTGCTCTTTTTAAGACTGAATATTGTCATAACAGTTCCCAGCTCCAAAGTCCTTTTGATCTGGCTCTTCTCATACTCAGGCAGCACTCCATAGTTTACACTCTTTCTGAGCATTTTTTAATTTTTGATCCAACTTCTGTGGTTCCCAATGTCCTGAAAGGAAAAAAAAAAAATAAAAGGGAGAGAATTCAATATTTAAAACAACATTCTCATTTCTTTAAAAATCACATTTGTGTGAGTTAGATACCTAACAGAGAGTCCTGCCCATGCAAATGCAAAGATGGCCAACATGAACAGCACCTTTGATGTCTTCTCCTCAAAGGAAGCACAAACAGCCTTCACAGAGGGCAGTTTCAGGGACACTTTGGTAGATATCCTGCACAAATTATGACAGTTTATCTCATTTACCAAACCTCCAACTTTTTTACCAGTATATCCAGTGGCCAAGAAAGGATTACTTCCTGGGATGGTTACACAAGCAACTCCTGATCAGACTGCCAAAAACAGTACCTAGTGCAATTATAAATAGAACCATCTTCTGTAACACCTGGCAAGGTTTCTGCAGTAAGTATATCACTTATAAATTATACATGCACATCAAATATAAAATGTAAGCCTAACACATTGTATATTGTGTCCAAATGCACTTTTACCACCTCAAAGCACTAAGCAGTAAGAATGCATCTCTGAAGGCTTCGAGCAGCAACACTGGGCTCTTCCCAGAAAACAGCAAGTGTTACTGGTAGGCCCAAAAAGAGACTTCATCAAAAATTCCAAACCTGACTATATTTGTCTTGATTTGATGACTTCAAGAATCTTGGAGGACATCAACAAATTATGAACTTTGATCCTATCAAACTCCTTCCAAGCATCAGATCTGCTTTTATTTGTTTTATATAGAGTGAGAAAGTCTCTGTGAGCCAAGGTTTCTCTGATATAGAGACAAAAGCAATTCTTATCAGAAATCACCATTCCTATAGGAATTTCTTCATTGTTTTAGGGTATTTGTAGAACTATGTTCCATAAAAACCTCATGAGTTCTATGCAAGGTGCAATTTAAAACTTTTCATTCTTGAAACTGAGACTGCTGCAAGAAACACCTGGAAACCCAGCTTGCCCCAAGTATATAGATATCTATAGTATATAGATAGCAACATGAAAAAAGGAGATAAATGCAACAGATTTGAATCATACTCTTTCTACTTTCTCAGGATTACTTTTTTTATATTCCCAATGCTAGCTTCCAATGAACAAAATTATGTCCCCAGGTGAACTGCAGCAGGTTTGCTCTTTCTCCATCAGTTTGCTGCCTGATGAGACCTCTAAAACCTGAGAAGCCTCACAGGTTCTGCTGTCAGTGTTACTGTCTTCTGGAGGTTACGTCAGGAGGAGCAAGGAAGTGCTGAAAATTGAAGTCTGGCAATCCAATGACAGGGTAACACAAGAAATAATTGTACCAGCTAGCACAAACTCTTGCACTACGTTAGAATTTAAACCAGGTAACTGTCCTTTTGAGAGCCGTAGTGAGGGGAAAACATGAGTAAGTACCAACAGTGAAATAAAGGTTGGCTATGTCTGAAAAGTCTCAGTTTATGCCCTTTTAAAACTTCATGGCTGTGTTTCTCCTACACAGTCTTTTTCTTACCCAGGAGTTGGACGGCAAGTATTTGTGTGGGCACACTTGGGACACATCTTGGCACCAAACACAGCAGCTCTCACAAATATTAGCAAGTTTCTGTGCTCTGCTGTCCCACACGTCATTGCATCAAACAGCTAATTACAAGTCTGATTATGCCTTAGTGAGACAATTTACAAACAGGGTGCTCTGGAACCTGCTCTTTCATCCATGAATATCATTTTCACACAAGTCGCAGGGGCTGCTGCCACAGAGTTCCCAGGCATCCCCCTTAACCTCACCCCTGAGCAGGACAGGTTTAAGGAATCTCTGTGCCCGTGCAAGCAGCAGGCACAGCATCTCCTCTGGTTCTGTCCCCCTCTCCTCAGTCCACTACTCTCCCTCATGAGCAGTTTCAGTTTCCGTGTTGATGGCTAATTCGACCATGGCACTTCTCGCTTCCCCTTCGTAACTTCTTCCAGCCCTCCTCCCCCTCACCCCGTGCACTGTCTCCTGACCTGCCCCTCGCTACAGAGCACCCTTTGCTGCTTTCATTAAAGCCACTAACCTGCCTTTCAGTATCGTGTCACCAGCTGCTCTCAGTGCAGTCTGTCTGACTTTGAAGCTGTCCCGTGCAACCTTTCTGATCCCTTTTTAAATTCTACCACTTCAAAAAACCTTTTTTTTTTTTTGGTAAACTAACAGAGAAGCCACAACAGTCCCTTTTTAGCTGCAGGGTGGCCTCTTCTGCACTGCCCACCATGAACCTGAAGTGCTCTACAGCAGGAACCATCTCACTCCGTGTTTTGTAAAACATTACACTCATTCCTTGGTGTTTTGTATCAATAAGCCTGTTATGGTAATAAAAAAATGGACTATTCTTTCCTTATACTACTGAAAATATACACATGCTACGTACCCACAACTGAGAGGGAGTGAACAATTTTAAGTATCATAAGCAACAGCAGATTTTTTTTTGTTTAGCTATAATGTAGCTGATCCTTTCAGACGCCCTGGAATTAATCAGATAACCAGCTGAATGATCACAGGTTTGCACCTAACAAGACAGCCACAGTCATCTAGCCTTCCTACAATGACTTGTAATAACAAGAAATGAAAGCTGGGAAAAATAAAAAATTAAATTAAAATCTTTGTACAGTGTCTGTTTTTCTGACGAATAAAAGAAAACCTGTCTTCTCACTTTGCTCTTTTCATTAAGAATTGTAATACAACGAATATGTTGTGATTTGGAACAAGGTTTGACCATTTTAGTAACACCTCGCTGCAATAATAAACACCTGAGCTTTGAAATTGACATAGTTTTTTAGGAGACTATCATGAAATATACAACAGCTCTGCTTTTTACAGTACAAGATGTAGCTGTGAAATAAAACATGACTTAGAATAACAAGAAAAGGAGTTTCTAAGTACAGCTGTTTCATAAAAGGCAGTGCAGCAGGTTTTTTGAGAGGTAAGTCCCTCAGCACAAAGGAACTGCCTCTCCACAGTGGCTTCTTAAACAGTTTCCGCTGAATATAATATACTGGACTTCCTCTTTTACAGTAGCCCTTGCTTCCAGAACCAGAGAGAATGGTGGGTTTAGTCTAACTTAAATCCTAATGCATAAGCCAAGTTTTTAACTTACTGTGAAACAATATGGTAGCTGACATGGCAAGAGGTGGAAGGAATATTGCAGAATATTGCAATCCAAGTGACCACTTCTAGTTCTGGTTACCTGCTCCAGCTTAAGAATAACATCACAGAGCACTGTCTAAAAGAACTAACATAAGCCCTTGGCTTGAGACCTAACCTTTAAAACACTAAGAGTTGTCTTACACTCACCAGCAGGTGCCCCTCAGCCTCCCTACACCCATGGCTGCACAGCCGGTTGAATTAACAATATTTCTACCCATCCACGCAGCAGAATTTCACAATGCCCCTCGTCACCCCATCACCTGGATGCCCCCAGCCCAGCGGAGTGTGAGCCACACCACGCTGTGTGCAGCAGAAGCATTGCTGCTGTTCCACTGAAGAGCTGCTGCAGCCTGAAGCAGGAAGGTCCAGCACCAACTTTCAGGATTAAACAAGTGAGTTAATAATCGCAGGGACGAGCCACGAGCTCTAGTTTAGACACAGCCACCGACACCCGACCCTTTCCCTTCGACTGCAGGAGCTACAGGAGGTGACTTTGAAGGCGCCCTGTGCCTTAGGCAGGACTGGGAACACTTGTTATTGTGTAAGAGCCGCTTTGATACTGTTTTACATCAGAAAGCCCGAGTGAGTGGGACTAAAAAGCCTAAAATAACCAAGCGAACATGGGCATGAAAAAAAAAAAAAAAAGAAAAAAAAAACAAAANCCCGTCCCGGTCCCGGTGCCCCTGCCAGTCCCGGCGCCTCTCGGGTCTCCTCCACTTCTGCTTCTGCCGTCACCGGGAAGGGGCGGCGCCACACGGCNGAAAATAAAACCAAACTACTTAATCTATCCAAAAACCTGTATATTTAGTTTTACTTCACTGCAGTACTTCAGACTTCCAGAAACAAACCCTTCTTATCTGAAGATCAGCCTAGAGCTCCCAACTTTCTCTGTGACAACAGAAAGAGAGGAGTAACTGTAGCAAAGGGAAACTATAAGCTGCTCCCCCCCGAGCCGAGCCGCCCCTCCGTCCGTGCCCTCAGCCANCACAACTGAGAGGGAGTGAACAATTTTAAGTATCATAAGCAACAGCAGATTTTTTTTTGTTTAGCTATAATGTAGCTGATCCTTTCAGACGCCCTGGAATTAATCAGATAACCAGCTGAATGATCACAGGTTTGCACCTAACAAGACAGCCACAGTCATCTAGCCTTCCTACAATGACTTGTAATAACAAGAAATGAAAGCTGGGAAAAATAAAAAATTAAATTAAAATCTTTGTACAGTGTCTGTTTTTCTGACGAATAAAAGAAAACCTGTCTTCTCACTTTGCTCTTTTCATTAAGAATTGTAATACAACGAATATGTTGTGATTTGGAACAAGGTTTGACCATTTTAGTAACACCTCGCTGCAATAATAAACACCTGAGCTTTGAAATTGACATAGTTTTTTAGGAGACTATCATGAAATATACAACAGCTCTGCTTTTTACAGTACAAGATGTAGCTGTGAAATAAAACATGACTTAGAATAACAAGAAAAGGAGTTTCTAAGTACAGCTGTTTCATAAAAGGCAGTGCAGCAGGTTTTTTGAGAGGTAAGTCCCTCAGCACAAAGGAACTGCCTCTCCACAGTGGCTTCTTAAACAGTTTCCGCTGAATATAATATACTGGACTTCCTCTTTTACAGTAGCCCTTGCTTCCAGAACCAGAGAGAATGGTGGGTTTAGTCTAACTTAAATCCTAATGCATAAGCCAAGTTTTTAACTTACTGTGAAACAATATGGTAGCTGACATGGCAAGAGGTGGAAGGAATATTGCAGAATATTGCAATCCAAGTGACCACTTCTAGTTCTGGTTACCTGCTCCAGCTTAAGAATAACATCACAGAGCACTGTCTAAAAGAACTAACATAAGCCCTTGGCTTGAGACCTAACCTTTAAAACACTAAGAGTTGTCTTACACTCACCAGCAGGTGCCCCTCAGCCTCCCTACACCCATGGCTGCACAGCCGGTTGAATTAACAATATTTCTACCCATCCACGCAGCAGAATTTCACAATGCCCCTCGTCACCCCATCACCTGGATGCCCCCAGCCCAGCGGAGTGTGAGCCACACCACGCTGTGTGCAGCAGAAGCATTGCTGCTGTTCCACTGAAGAGCTGCTGCAGCCTGAAGCAGGAAGGTCCAGCACCAACTTTCAGGATTAAACAAGTGAGTTAATAATCGCAGGGACGAGCCACGAGCTCTAGTTTAGACACAGCCACCGACACCCGACCCTTTCCCTTCGACTGCAGGAGCTACAGGAGGTGACTTTGAAGGCGCCCTGTGCCTTAGGCAGGACTGGGAACACTTGTTATTGTGTAAGAGCCGCTTTGATACTGTTTTACATCAGAAAGCCCGAGTGAGTGGGACTAAAAAGCCTAAAATAACCAAGCGAACATGGGCATGAAAAAAAAAAAAAAGGAAAATAAAACCAAACTACTTAATCTATCCAAAAACCTGTATATTTAGTTTTACTTCACTGGAGTACTTCAGACTTCCAGAAACAAACCCTTCTTATCTGAAGATCAGCCTAGAGCTCCCAACTTTCTCTGTGACAACAGAAAGAGAGGAGTAACTGTAGCAAAGGGAAACTATAAGCTGCTCCCCCCGAGCCGAGCCGCCCCTCCGTCCGTGCCCTCAGCCAGCCGCTCCCTCACGCCCCGGCCCTGCCGCCCCCGGGGCCGCCCTCACCTGCCCGCCGGCCGGGACAGCTCCGTCAGGCGGCGGGGCCGTCCCGCTCCCGGTGCCTGCCCCTGCCCGTCCCGGTCCCGGTGCCCNNNTGCCCGTCCCGGTCCCGGTGCCCCTGCCAGTCCCGGCGCCTCTCGGGTCTCCTCCACTTCTGCTTCTGCCGTCACCGGGAAGGGGCGGCGCCACACGGCCCCGCGGCCACCCATGGGCCCCTTAGCGCGCCCGGAGCCGGCCCTGCCCGCCCCTGCCTTGCCCTCTCCTGCCGTGCCACCCTGAGCCCGCCCGGGACTGCTTGCCGCGCTGCTTCACAGCCCCCGCCGACCCGCCGGGGATGGTGGCNGCCCCCTCAGCCACCGTTCCTGCCCCCTCAGCCACCGCCACTGCCCCCTCAGCCGCCCCTGAGGCACCGGCTCTGCCTCAGACACAGGCACAGGTACCTGACTCTTTGACTTTAGGAACTGCCCCATCTAAAGTTGGAAGGTATCCCGGACCATAAGCCTCTCATTACACCCACCCCTGATGCCACAGCGGGCTGTGGGGTGCCTGGAGTTGATGTTCTGCTCGTCCAGCAGTACCCAGAGCTTAGGGAAAGGCTCTAAAACTTCACTGCGTTTGGGGTTGACAACTTAAAACTGACTCGCTCTAAGTGACCCACTACAGCTCTACCACAGTCGCCTCAGCTGACGAGCAGCAATGCTAAAAGTATTTCCCAGTCTGGGACTGAAAGAGCAGTGACAGGACAGGACACACTGCCTGGAGGGCAAGCCCTGGTACAGTCACGGAACTTGAGGTATCAGTCTTGCCCTGGACCAATTTGGTAAAGCTGGGGTAAATTCCTGCATCCATAGGCAGGTAATAAGGTCGTCACAGGGAACAAGTCATCCCAGTTCAGAAGACACCAAAACAAATGCCTTGGAAACCAAAGTTAGGGATGCTACAACGTTTGCAAGGAATTTTTTCACATGCAGGGGAAGGTCTTGTCCATTTCTGCAAGGACCACTCCACATTACAACAGCAGTTCCCGTATTCCAAGTTCTGGCTCCCAAAAACTGAAGTCAAGTCTCATGGAGATAGCTCTTCATGTCCCCTCCTTCCATAATTTCAGTCAGCATTATAAATGGTTGAACAGTGGACAAACTGCATTTTTTATTAATACTTTCGCTTTATACATGCAGACACTACTGAAACAAAATGATACATGGAATGAGGTAGCAACAGGTTCTGCACCAAACCCCTCCAGCAATACTACCTGTGAAGAATAATGCTGATTGTATCCAGCTCTACTGTAGGAGCAATCTGGGAAACTCTTCCCACAAGCAAACTCAGAAGCGTTTATCATAGTCAAAAGCACCAAAGGGAGTCAAACAAGTATGACTTAGCAGAACAGAAGTGAAGAAGGTATTCAAAATATACCACCACAAAAGGAAAAAAGACTGAAACCTGATACAGGTGTGGATCATTTTAAATGCAAAACAAATCTCATCATTGTTCACTATTTCATGCCATCCCGCTAAAGACTCTTCACATTTTTCTAGATGCCAAAGGTGGGAAAAGTTTCTCTCTTTATGATGTGTGACTCAGTTACAAATTCACAGAACAGTATCTTACAGGAGCCATGAATGAGAATAGCAGAGTATGTATCAATCACATCATGGTCTCTCTCCCATACTTTATTTTTAGCTCTTCACCTTTAAAGCCTTCAGTGTTTTATGTTGAAGCTGCCTTTGAAATTATATGAACAGAGGCAGAATGCATGTGCAAAGAGGCCAACTTCCCCAGCTGCAAAAGCTAATACCCAAACATCCTTACACACCACTTTCCACAGGGAGCTGAAGGGTGCAGGTGATCCTGGGCATTACACAAGCAGGAGAAAACAGTAATCTCTTAATCCCAGCTGTCAGATCCAGAAGCCATTCAGGTTCATTGACAGTGAATCCAAGTTCCAGCAAATACCAGCCTCAGCAGCCCCTCCTGGTTCTGCTTCACTTGGCCAGGTACCAACAGCCTCCTCACCAGTCATATGGCACAGCTTCAGCACAGGAACCACCCTTGAGCAACCTGCAAGCCACACAGGCACTGAGTTGATCATCCTTATCATACTCAGAGCTTTTCTGCTGAAGTAAAAACACCACTGCAAAGCATATGGGACTTTGGTCTACACATACTTGTGTTCTGAAAGGACCACTAAAACCTACCAATTCCCAACATTTCTTGCACGACCTCGGACTTACCTGATAAAACTCTGTTAAAGCTGAAGAGTCATTATATAGTCAGAGAAACTACGTATGTGGGAGAAAATCATAGCTGCAGTGGGGATCATGACACTGAGTCCTGTAACAAAATCCCAGCCATAGAGATGGAGTAAGCAATCCTTAAAACCAAACCAGTAAAGTAGTAACTCTTAGAAACACCTGCTGTTATGGAGCACATCCACTACACCAGAAATAAGAGTTCTCAGCCTCACAATCAACAGAAGTTTCCAATTATTATGAGAACAGGCAACCCTGCCATCCAACTGTCACACCTTAAAAGAAGGACCTCCCAGGCAGACAACAGAATTTCCTGTAAGGAGAATGGACCTCACAGTCACAGATAATTATCAGGTAACATCTTCAGTTCTCTTTCCGTAGCAAAAAATCCTCAATATGTATGCTAAGGAGAGATGTAGGGAAATCAGTTCTCCATCCAAGGTGGCCCCAGCAAAGCCTGTGTATTTAAAGCAGAAAAGAAGGTTAGCTACTAGAATAAAATCTTCCTTCCTTTTTTCCTTTTTTTTTTTTAAGTTTAACTTTCTTTTTACAATTTTAAAAGGCTCCTTGGATTTTAAATAATATAATCATGATTCATATTATCTGAAAAATGAGTTTTTCAGCTGGGAGTACATTTTTATGTTTTGGTCATAAATCCCTCAGAAAGGGAATTTATGGTGTTGACACTGACACTTTCTTAATTGCAACACTGGGACGTTCAACCCTGTCTTGTATTTGGTAATGAAGTGTTGATTGCTTCCCCAGAAGAATAAAACAAGGCACAAAAGAGAATCACAGCACTGCCTAGGTGGCCTCATGGATTTAATAAATAGTCACAAAACTGGTGCCACTTCCTCACAAGACCTACAAAGAAAATACAGCTTTTGTGGAGAAGCTAAAAGTTGAGTAGCTTTATCCCACCAATTGTAAGAAATGCTAAAGAGTCATTAGGCAGGAGGAACAAATATTTCAGAGACTGTCACAGATATTATCTAGCCTAAGGATTTACACATTGTCATCGTATCTTCACTCCTTAGCAGGATGTGCATTACCTCAGCTAGATTTTCTGGTTAGAACTGCAAAACCTGTAACTAGATATTTCATACAGAAACCTAATTTTCAAGCTTTTCTTTTACAAACTTTTCACCTGCAGGACTCAAGCTGATTTTAAACTCGTCAAGAAAGCTTGTGTATCACCATCTCAGGATTAGGTGTCAATCCAGTTTCCTATCAGAAAGCAAGTGCCAATTTGTGAGGGAAAAGTGTGTAATCGTTCAGGACTAGCTGAAAACAGTTCTGTAAGTGGAGTGGTATTACCTCTGCAGGGCTTTTTACTGCTTCTTGGATGGATTTATGAGAGGGCACACACATTCACACGAACTGTTTGAATACTGGGGTTCTTGGGGCCAGTAAAGTCCCCTCTCAGGGACTGTTGTCACTGGCAGAGCAGTCCTGTACCACCCCAGCTCCTCATGGCATTGCTTCACATACTCTGGGAAGCCTGGATAGGGTTTTAATGACCAACTTTAAGGTCTCAAAGGGCCTTTGTCACATGAGGCTGACCTTTGAGAACATTGCCCAGCTGTAGCAGCACAACTCAAGCAAGGAACTTCCCGTGGGACCCACCCTCAAACACAATCAAACTGTGTGACAGGTCCAACACCCCCAGCACATCTTCTCAGCATAACAGACTTCAGGCTCCTTGAAAAGTGTGTTTCTTGTAAAAAGTGTTCTGGTGTATACTTGGCTCCACTCTTATCAGAGTTTCATTTTAATCTTGGTAAATTATTGTCACTTAATCATAATATTTAAAGTAAATATTGACTTAAAGTAAACTACTTAAGTGACCAGCGGAAAAACTGACATGAAGGAAGGGAGGTTGTACTTGTAAGTGGCTGGCCTGTTGCCTGCTGAGATGTTTGTCTGAGGCCTCAAATGTTCAGCTTCTCCTCAGTTCAGTCACCCTGTCCTTTGCTATTTGCAGGCACTGCCTTTTAAATAATTCCAAGGAGTTACTGCCTGCTGGCCTCATACACAAAACACAGTGCCATCCCTTACAATTTCTGTAACAATTTCTGCATTCGTAGATGTAAAAATAAGGTTTTTTTAAAAAAAAGGAAAGCATTATTTCCCATTTTCAAAGGCATCAGGCCCAGAGAGGGAGGAGGTTTGCCAGAGATCTCACAGCAGTTCCATGCCTTGGGCAGAACATGGCTTCCAGGTTTTATGCTTAATGTCCTGACTTTGGAATGGCATTTCCTCATAGCAGAGCTCAGTATGCTAGAGGAAAACTTTTCATTTGTCAGAATACTTTTTCCAAAGTTTCAGTAGAGGAAAAACTCTGCTGTGCATTTTGGGAAAACTGTGCTGCGCATTTTGGGGTGGTCAGTAAAAACCTTTTTAAACATACATGTGAAAACATTTGAACAAAGCTGTCAAAGTGTGGGGTTTTACACATACACCATCTAGCTATTTACTCTGTGCCTTGAGCCAGTTTTGGCTACATCAAACTCCAGTGTACTTAGAGGGTCTGCAATCACACCTTCAGCTGAAATGTTAAATACTACAGCCACTACACCCACAGTGATAAAATGCCAGCAGCTCATAGCCAATACTATCAACAGTGAGTTGATATCAACATTACCAAGGCCTCAACAGAACAGGAAAACTGCAGGAGGCTCTGCAGGGAACTTGGAAAATTTTTCTCCTGTGCTTTTTAAGCCAAGTATGTGAAAATCTTTCGTAAAAAATAGTGTGATTTTGAGTGGGAAAAAACAGCATTTGACAATAATTTCAAACAAAGGGAGCTGCAGCTCAGCAAGAAATAATCTGTCTCTTCCACCTTGGTAACTTTCAGCTTTTCATTTCTTTCCCACTGCAGAGTAGCACCACAGGTGAGTTGAGGAGACAAAAGTCTCTGTTACCATCTACTTTAGCCTTTTGCTCCTGCTCATTATCCCTGTAAGCTCAGAGAGGCTTAGGAAGGGTGACTTAAGGCAGGCTGGGCACAGTGATGAGCAAGGCTGAGCTAGAGCATTTAGCCACTGCTCTGAGCTCCTCACAAGGAGCCACGGTGGCATCTCACAGTGGAACACACACCAAGTGCTCTCTCACTGGTTGTTTTCCATTTCCCTCCCATTCTGCTTAACACTGATTTTGCTTCTACTGTTGGAAGCTCTTCTGGGACCCTAAAACAGAGATAGCCCAGGTCTTTCTCTACTTTCTACATGGCTGATTGCAGGGATTTATTATTGTCTAAGGCCTTCCCTCAGAGCACACAGGAAGGGAGGAGAAGTTCCTTGCATCTGTGCTCACTCATGCAAAGATCAGCTTTAATCCCTCTAGCTAATCAAAGCACTGGGGATGGAGAGAGAGCACACTGGTCCTGATGCAGATAAACATGTAATCATGTAAAAACACGTGTCAAAATCTCCCTAAAATCAAAATAGGATCGAAAAAGTAATGATGTACTTGAGTGATAATTGCTGAATAGGGAGAGAATGAGAGCTGCTCCTCAGGGATACGCCTTGCAGATGCCTGTGCCTTGGGAGAGTGTCCATCTGCTGTATTTCCAGGATCAGCATATTTGTATAGAATGCAAATCGTTGTTGCAACTGCTGTTATCTTTATGCACTATAGTCATAACTGAGTGAGTCACGTTAAAGGGTCAAACCCTTCTGTTCTACTTTTTATGATAAACATCTTTTTAATATACAGTGTTAGAGATCCTGTGCATCAACAGATCGAGGTTGGAATTGGTATTGGGTGATCTGTGACAGACCCTGGCATAGGGACCCAAACTTATTAACATATTTGTTAACAATTTAAAAGAGGGACTAAATGAAGGGGGAGAAAATTGAGAAAATATATGTACTAATGACTAAAAGCCTGACTAAATTAGATATTTTTAGATAGGCTGTTTAAGTTTTTTGGGCTCTCAAAGTGCCTTCCATCTTGCAGAACAAATCTGTGTCAGAGTCTGGTGAGGGCTGTGCTCTGGGACAGGCGGGTGGAGAAAACATGACACTGCAACCTGTGTGAAGTCTCTGAGGCCCAGGATCTGTAATAACAGTCTTCTGATGCCATGGGGAGCAAATCCAACTTTGCAGCTTCAGAAGGGCCTCTGATGGCAAGGGAGCATTTTTCAGAAATTTAGGCAGGTATCAACAACCATGTATGGTTGCTGGTGTCAAATTCGTGTGTATTTATACATACACATAGAGTCCTATTATTTCACTTATCATATTGAAAAACATACTTAAGAAGCCTTTCACATGTCCAAACAGATTAAATTTGTGCTACAAAATTCAGAAACTTCACAATATGTTTGTAAGCACCAGCTGCCAACACCTCTGTCAGTAACATTTGACTGAAAATCTGATCTTAGACACTCTATGAGATGTTTTAAAAATAAACATGAAATTTGAACTTTACCAACAGAGGAAAAAAAACCAACAACAACAAAAAGAAACCAACCAAACTTATTTCAATGGAAAATTTCTAACGTGTCCCCAATTAACAGGAGACAATGTCTAGAATAAAGAGCCTAACAATGTGAACTTGCAAATGCTTATTTGGTCTGATCTCCAAATTGGAATGAATTAAAAATAGCTTGGTTAGCTTCAGCTGAGCACCCAGGACTTGTGTGTGTTCATAATGATTTTAAAATTTCACACACAAATTGTTTCCTCTTTTTTCTTTGACTGGACTAGTAATTTTAAAATACCACCTCCTCTTTCAAAGAAAAGGCTTTTTAAATTTCCTTTATGGTTAAGGAATTCCTTTTATCCTGGAGCTAAGCTACAGAATAATTTGCAAAGACAAAGGCTGGAACATAGAAAGCTCTGCCAGGTAATTTAAACCCAACTCTCTGCTCTCCAGAACCTTTCTGCCACACCTCAGGAATTATTTAACCCCATTTTTGCAAACGATGGCTGCCCTGCTGAGTCTCAGAGGCAGCAATACAGAGCTTACCTTTAATCCTGTGCAGAGTAATGAGTGACACACCGCTGAGATGAGCAGTGTCAAACGGAGCCTTCTTCCTCTTTGTACTCTGATTCCACCTGGGTGAAAGCTCACTGCTGGGACCCCTTAAGCATACAAAATCCCTAATCAAGTTGTCAACAGCCTGGGCCTTTTAGTTAATTTAAATTTAAAAGAAAAAAAAAAAAAAAAGTTGCCACCTTTGATGACACTCTCTTCTTCACAAGGACAGAGTTTGTTATCGCTGTTGCTGGCAGGGGGGGAAAAAAAAGGAAGTCCAAAGAAAGAAAGTGGAAGACTAATTCTGAAATATGTCACTTCCAAGCAGCAGGACTCTCTCCTCTCCTCATGGGCTGAGCTCTTCTCACAGTCTCACTTGCATCACGCATTATTAACAGGGTAATGTGCTAATAATGCCCTCACCTGAGATCAACCAACAATTGTAGCAGTTTCTGCTTGTCTTAGGCAAATTTTGAATTCTTTGTTTTCTGGTTTCTAAACCTTTGGGATGTTCTCTTCCTGTTTTAAGTTTTCTCTGTAACCAAAGGGTTGTTCATAATTTACTTTTTTTTTAACTAAGGCTCTCAGGGACTCTGCTGATTCCAGCAGCTGGGCTTTAAGGAAAACATCTAATATCTTTAATCCTTAGGAAGGAAAAAAAAAAAAAATCAAAGCTGTGAGAACTGAAAGCACTTCTGTCTGTTTTGAGATATGCATTTATAATACACATACACACACACGGCCTGTGTTCGGCCACGTGCTCTCAGGACAAACATGGCTTAAGCATGGAACCAAGGATTTAAAAGACCAGAAGAAAACTCCTGGCTTGTTACCCTGGAGGGAAATAGATTAAAAGGTTTGCTTTGTCAACAGCTGGTAATTGGCCCCAATTTTAATTTTTTATTTTTAAAATGGTGAAGCTGAATAATACCAGTGTTTCTATTGATTTATATGCAAATAATAATTTGAATTTATAATTAGATCTATAGATAAAGCCATTTAGAAATAAATGTGACCTTTTAACAGATCAAAAGGAAATCCAAATTTTTACGTCAAAACAGTGTTTGAATATGGCAAAACAGACTTCATTTTTCCAGGTGTTTTATGAAAACAAGACAAAACGTGACACTGTTTGACCAAAAGGAAAACCATACAAAACAAAAACTAAAATAAATAAATAAATAAAAATTTAAATAAGAAAAGAGTCATGCAGAAGTATAACTGGAGAAGTGGTTCCTTATAGGACCTCTAAGGAAAAGTAAGAAAATCCTGCTCCCTGCATGAGCCAGTCACCAGCTCTCCCCTGGGCTGCCAGCACAGACGGGTACCACACCGAGCTGCTGACTTGATGACAGACATGTGCAGTGGGCTGAGGAGACCTTGGCTATTCTGGGCACGAAAGCCTCAGCTACAACCAAAGGCAAGAGCTAAAGCTGCTTTTTGTGCTGGTTTCTGCACTCTGACAACAGGCAGGCTCCAGCAGCGGGCAGTGCAACAGCAGCAGTGCCGCAACGAGGATGTACTTTCCTAAGGGAAAAAGCCAAACTAGAAAGGCAGCAAAAGAACATTCTTGGTAATGCAGAAAGAGAGAAACAAAAGGTTTTGAGCCTCCTGCTACAGTGGACAGCAGTGAGGTGCTTTGATGAGAGAGAAGACCAGACAGAAGAATCAGAAAAGACCAGGGCTGGGGAAGCTGATGTCTCCAACCCCTCTCACCACACAGATGCTCTGCTCTGCCTTTAGCTACCTTCTTGTGCTTGCTGCCCCCAGAAGATGAGAGATAAGGTCAATGGGAAAGCAAGATATTGCCAGACTGTGGCTAATTATTTTTTTTTTTTTTTATTTTTTTTTCAAAGAGAGGAAATAATGTGTGCAGAGCAGCCATGGTTCATACTGGGTCAGTCAGGAAGTGCGGGGCTGGGTATTTAAAAGACAGGTATTTTTATTTTGTGGTTCTCTCAGAGAACAAAAGCATACAAGAAACCTTTCTTTTAGTTAAAAAATGCAAAGTTTGAGTTCACCTATAGTCAGCTGAGGTATCAACATTGTGTTTCACTCTGAAGAATGTCACTTTAAGTGGAATACTTTGCATCTGCAGCTGCAATTATTATAGAAATGCTAAACAGCTAAAACCAGGGCTCCTTTGGATTGTAGCACAGATAATAGCAGAAGACAGGACAGGAAGACAATGAGAGATTATTAACTCTATTCCCACAGGTGAAGAGCTGAGGCATAATTGGTTTCAAGCCAAAGTTTTACATACGTTTTCATCAAGCACTTGCAATGAAAAAAGGCAGTCCCTGCTTCACTGTCCTCATCTGCCTCTCGCTGTCTCTCCCCCCTGGCTTGAGCCACGAAGACAAGAAAGAAATCTGAAAAGACAAATCCAAAACTGACACTGAGAATATGGCAAGTAATGGAAAAGAGAGAATCAGCTGGAGGTAGAGCTCTTTCAGTTACAAAACAGCTATTAATTTGGCCTTGCAGGGTTGTTACTTATTAGCAGTAAACTTAGCTTATAATCTTTCCTGCTGCAAATGGTCATGAAAAATTAATGCAACAGAACCACTCAGAAGCTCACAAGAGTAGTCCTGGCACAGTGTAGTTGGTTGAAATACCTGGAATTCAATCGACATGTTACATCTAATCTTCTGATGAGGAAGCTGAAAAAAGAGACTGTAATTAAGCATAGCACTGTGTGTTTTGAGATTTGTTAAGGAAAAATCCACCCAGCCAGCAAACAACTGATTCCTATGAAGACAAAGAGAAAAGACAAAATCTATTGTGCCCAAGACATCTATGAATACCTTAAAAGACATTAAAGATACCACAGTTGATATTAAAAAAATAGAGTAAGAAATTTGTCAGTGATACACTAAAACCAAAAACATTTTGCAAACAGGGAAAGAATCACCAAGGTTTTTGAGAACATCCATGATGATTAAAAAAAAAATCATCACTAATAATTTCTGTTGAAATACTCAAGCAGAAAAGTTCAGAACTGAGCTGCCTTGGAAATGCTATTTCTGGCTGACACAAGTTTTACAAATATTTTTTAGACCTTCAGACATCATAGCTTTATTTATGTGTGTGTTGAGAACAAATTTTCTGCCTTCCCAGGCCTGTTCAAAAATGGTGTTTAATCATTCTATCAAAAATCAGGCTCTGCAGAAAAATTTGGATCAGCTGAAAAGAAAACAACCTGCAGTTGCTCCTCTGTGTGTGTGGAGCCCCTGCACCACACTGGCCCAGCCCTACCTCCTTTTCATTTTTAGTGTTCAAAGGAAAGGTGAATGCTTGGGGGGTAGGCTGGTTCTGTCAGCATAAGGAAGATGTTTTTAAATCAGTCTTCCCTTGAAGTGGAGAACACCAGCAGTCTTTCTGGATATGTCTCAGTTCAGAAAAGACAAGACAAAAAAGGCCATACTTCTTGTGCTGAAGTGCTGGGTTACTGCAGAGGAGAGGAAAGCCGAGGCAGGGTAACGATCCCAGCTGATTTTACAGGAAATGTATTTTAAAGAAATGACAGGCACATTTTTAGCATCTGAGTTGCAATGACTTACTCAAAAAAATACCCTAAAATCCCAAACACAGGAACTACTTATTTCTGTAGGGTTTGTTGCATGCCCATGGGAACAAAGAGCAGAATAACACAGCAAAGGACATCACTGAGGCCACGCTGTGGTTTCGTACACCAGGTCACACTTCAGACCCCGCCACCTGAGCTGCTGCCGCTCTGTGACCTCTGCCAGGCCGGTCACGCTCACACGAGAGCGGTGCGGGCTCAGTTGTTTGTTCATATCTCTGCGGGCAGAAGCCAGAGCTGGGCTAAACAAAACTCTTGCACAGTGCCCAGGGAACTCCATGGAAAGCAGCTGGCTGTTCATTTCCTTTCCCTATTTGTCCTCAAACTGTTTGGACGGCAAATAGGATGGAGGTTGCTACGGCGAAGAGGACGGGGGTGACTCTGTTCAGAACCACACAGCCATCCCGAGAGAGCAGCAGCACTCCAGAGGCCTGTGAGCCTTTCCCAAGGCACTCAGAACATCTCCTGCAATGTGAGCTTCCCAGTCCCCTCTGCAGAGCCCCTGTGTGTGGGCAGGTGGTCTGCACAGCATGGGATTTGCATGCCAGGCCAGGTTTCCTCCAGGGATCAGAGCCCAGCTCCCCAGCTGCTCCGTGGGGACTCTGGGCAAACCACTCCGTGCCTCAGTTTCCCCAGCTGTGAAATGGAGAGGAGGATGCTCCTCAGATTTGCTGAGATCTTCTTGTCTCAGGGCTCCAGGAGGCAGGTTTTGTGATGCAGCATTTATCAGTGAGACAACACCGCGGATGCAGCACTATCATTACAACTAGCATTGTTATTATTTTACTACAGATGGAATCTGTGCTAACAGAAATTATGTTGCTGTATTTAGAGACTAAATCTGTACAAGCGTAGCACTGAAAAAACAATTTGTAACTCTGAGGCCAATATGCCAACTATACTTATTTATACTTCTCTTTTTTCAGCCACCATATGATACAATCATGTTAGCTAAAAAAGAAATATATTTAAAAGCATCAGTTGTTTGTGGCAATTTTAACATCTTCTATACTGATTTCCTGAAGGCAAAGGATTATGTAATAAAAAGAGAGTCAATATTACAGCACTGAGGTTTAGAATTAGCATGATAAATTGAATTTTAAAACAATACTGACCCTATCCTGTACTTACAGATAACAAAACATAACTGATGATTTATAGGTTCTGCCACCGAGAATATAACAAAGTAATATTCCTATTCATATATGTCGCATTACATTTATATGTCCCTTCTGCTGCGTTTCCTCAAGCTGGAAGGTTGTGGTGTGTGGACTGTGAGCCTCAGTCAGCAAACTTGCTCCAGCTCCAGTTCCATTCCTCCTGCCCAGAGCCCTCAGCAAAGCCTTCCTCGAGCTCCTGGCTGCCCTGGTTTCAAGCCAGTGACCCAGAAACACCACTGAGCATCTTTGCATGATTCAGATTCCTAAAATTCTCCTCTCCCAGGAGGTTAAATATATCAACCATGCTATTTGTCAGCACTCTGACACTTGCTTTGTCACACATACCAGGAATTGTGTGCTTTCTTCTAGTACCATCTATGCCATCCTCCCTTTTAATGATAAACTAGTAATGGTTCAGTGAGTTCAAACGTACCAGGTGTTTCCATCAACAAGATCTGTTACTTGTGCAGTGCATTTCTACAGGACATGAAGAAGGCACATCAGTCCAAAGGGAGAGAGGAGAGTCGTGCCTGCTTTCCATATCCCTGGGGGCTGCTGGGCAGAGACAAAGGAGCAACACAAGATTCACTGGCAAATGGTACTTATTTCCAAAATCTGCAGTGTAACAGTTTATTGTGAGTGGGTGTATGAACAGAACAGTAAACACAGGTAGGATCCCCATCCTCAGAATAACTCCCCCTCAGTTTGGCTCTCTGCTGTGTCTAACCATCTCATTTTGTTGCTCTGCTGCTTCTTCTGTGATACCACAATGCCACTTGCTGCCTACATCCAGTATTAGCAGACTTTCTGCTCAGGATTCACTTAGCAGAAATGTTGCTCGCTCAACAGAACTGTGCAAGTTTCTGGCTTGGCTCCCAAGTGCCTCTTTTCGTGCTGCACACCCACTGGACCTTTTTGGCTGGGCTCTTTCAAAGGGGACACATAATTGAGCGGCTAAATCTAACTGCATCAGCAAAGTCACCTCCAGACACCCCAACAGCCATCAGCACGAGGTCTGAACCAGCCCTCCGACAGCTGTGAAACCTTACAACAATCAGAGAAGACCCTCTTTCTGTCTGTGCCACAGCCTTTCATCCATCCATAGAAATGGAATTGCCCGTGCCAACAGAACACTTCCATCCCACCTTCACCAGTTACACCTTCTCTTCCCAAGGCTGCTGCATTTGCATGGCCACACAGTAAACCTGATCAAGGAACTAACTTAGAGTAATTTCAGCCGAGTTTTCACCAAGAAAAGAGGGCTGCCTTTTTTCTATTTGGACCGGATAAAATTATGACATTCCAGTAGTTTCGATGCTTCAGAATTTTTACTTTCCCAGTGATTTTTCTCAGGTTTTATCATTTAACTCATCCCCACAAGCTGCTTAGTGCCTGGTGATCTCTTTCTAGATAGTTTACAACACAGATGGATTAAAGATAAGTTTGGCTATTAGCTCAGCTGTTTTAGTCTGCCAGCTTGACTTTCTCCCAGAGATAGGCCAGTTTAGCAGCTTATCTTCTCAAATCTGCTCTTGCACATGTGACCTATATTTGCATATGGCACATATCCCATGGGACAGCAGGTTTTAGTCCTTTGCACACTGTATGTTACTATCCATTGTACAACGAGCTTTTTTGGGGTTTAGTAGCTGCTCCAAGAGCACACACACAGGTGTGCATCATACTGCAAGTACTACCTTGGGATTTAACTACAGGGAGGTGAACAGTGACAACAGCCTTGTACTAAAATTAGGCTTAAATAAGATGAAAGCAAAGGTCTACAAATTTATAACTAGAAACAGAGGCAGGATACTACACTGACCACACTCAGAGCACCAGAGTTCCTCAGAGCTGAGAAGCAGATTTAATTCAGACTTTCTTGACAGTTAGATCCATAATTTGATACTTCTATAAAATACAGTGTTTACCAGTAACAGCACTAAGAAGACCCTAATGCAAAGGAAATTTTTATTATTACCATCAGGTTGAAACAGCCTTCTTTAATATCTATTCAAACAGGGCTTGAGGCTGTGTTTGGTCTTCAGGAAGAGTAATGTTTTTCTAGGTAATGATTTGCTCTTGGGAGGTCTAGCTGATCAGCTTCCTGATAACCTTGGACGGGAGAGCATTAGTGAAAAGCAAAATGACATTATAAAGAAAAAAATCCCCACTTACCAAAGAGCAGACAAGGACTCCCTGCCTGCACACGTACAGATTGATGAGTTGGTTTGGTAGGTCTGTATTTCAAGACCTTTCTTAGAGCAGCTCAGATTTATTACTAAATACGGCTTTCAATGTGCCGAAGCCCAGCTACGATCAATCTCTCAGTGTTATTGCTGCGGAAAGGTCATGACCATCCGCCCTTGCCAAACCGCCTGGAGCCCGCAGTGGTCACTAATGGCAGATGTCCTGTTCAAACCCTGCCTTTGGATTCGCCCAAATCAGGCTCCTTTTCCTTCCTAGACGTGCCATGCGAGGGCAGCAGAGATTGAGGAACGGGTTGCTGCTGTGCGGGCTCTGCGGGGACAGTGGCACTGCTCGGGAGGGTCCCTGGAGCTGTCCCGGCCACCCTGGCTCCTGCTGGGGACCAGCCACAGGCAACTCCCGCAATCGGTACTGGGCATCCCACGGGATGCGGAGCCTGTGAGGAACCAGGCGATAAATAAGCCTCTGTTGCGTCCATAACACTTTAAACTTTGGTGATGGAGTCACCATCCCTGGAGGGATTTACAAGATATGGCACTTGGGGACACGGTTTAGTGGTGGGCTTAGCATTCCTGGGTTAGTGGTTGGACTCGGTGATCTTAGAGGGCTTTTCCAACCTAAACGATTCTATGATACTCAAACATCTGTAATGCAGAGAGGGGAAAGGATACAGAGCAGCCGAATCCTGTGTGAGACTCTCATGCCTTGAGCAAAAAAGCTCAACCCCGAGACTTCGGCTGCACCTGACCCTGATTTCTAGAGTCTCGGTTAAGTCTGTTTGACTTGGTGGCACTCAGCAATAATTTCACGAATTATTTCATCCTCACCCTCCGATGCCAAGCCACAGCTCTGACTCTTTCCTTGCGTATTTGTGCAGTTGCCATGAGGTGGAGCCGCGCACCAAATCCCAGTCACGAATCAACGGTGACAGAGGGCTTTGAGCTGATTTTCCTTTTCCCACTTCAGCCAGGTTGGTCCTGAGTCCCCATCCAAAGTCAGGTGATGTTTACAAGCACCGATAAATCAAGCAGAAAGCGCTGACGGTCATGCTGCTCGTTATTGATCGGGTGCTGCAGGTGATGTTTGGGGGAGGGTTGGCCATTCCCACCATTCCCAGGTAACAGGGGTGCCTCAGGATGCAATCAGCCACTGACAATGGGGCTGGTGAGAGCTTTGGGGTTCTGTTTCCATACCTGTGTTGTGCTGTCCTGATGACCATTGCACAGGCCACTTGATCGTGAGGCTTAAAGAGGGCTGAGCAGTTTGAGTGAGAGGCTTGGCAGGCAGCTACAGGTGCTTTTCTCTAAGCTGCCTCTCACCCCTATAATCTTCTTTTCCCCTACAGAGATCTTCAACCTTTCCTATGAGCATACATTCTGCTTCCCTTTGCCTCTTTGCCCAGGGCCGTGGTATTTCCTGGCTGCCAGGGTGGGTGCATTACTTCACCCAGAGGATGAGGCAAGCCTGTATGCAGAAACTGGAGAGGCAAAGCATCTGACCGTAAATCCCACAAGTCTGTCAGCAGCACAGGCATGGATGGATGGATGGATGGATGAAACTGTTCCAAGCCAATCACTGTGATTTGGTTTCATTTGGACCACTCTCCCTTGAAATTCTGGTCCTGGTAAAATTGTCATGAAGGAAAATTTGAAAATCTGCAAGATTTCAATTTTGCAGGAACACTATTTCCCACTTAGAAGCAAACATCTTGGAAAAATTCCCAAGAAGATCTGAATAATATGTCTGTAATACTGACAGCCTCAGCCCCTGTGATCATGTGTCTTTCAGTGCCTGGGGTCTATTTAAGCTCTGAATCCCATCTGTTATGCACAAGGATGGCTACTGAACATCCCAATAAGAGAGTTGTGATTTGTCTGGAAACACATCCTACAATAATGTTTTCTGGTATTTGGTGTAATAAAGGGAATATTGACGTTGGTTACCTCACTGATATGTAACTTTCTGTTGGCAAATCTTTCACAGTAAGGTTATAATAACATCACTCTTCGGCATCTCTGCCAGATACTCAAGTCTTTATTTTCTGTTCTGTCATGTAAGCTGAGTAATTTATACGCCTGTTCGATACAAAAGGTGGTTATTATATGTTTCAAGAAAGAGATTTGACAATACCTGCCTTGAAAGAAATACCAACTGAGTCGTAGAGAGGAAAGGCAAAGGAAAATGCTGTAAATCATGAGGTGACAAGGCAGTTTTCAGATGGAAGATTAGAACATTGTTCAGGGTTCCACAAACAAATATGTTGAATTATAGACAAAAAGCCACTTTCTAGCATCTGTCCCCTGTTGCTGCAGTCCTTTTAAGGACACAAATCCCACTGAAGTCAAATCATGTCTATAAAGTAAATTCCAAAATTAATCCATAAGTAGAGTCTGACATGGAAATGCTTATTATTAGTTTGATTTGTACAAGATGTATAGATATGATTTCAAATAAAAGCAACATTATGGAAAAAACTACGTCAATTGCAGTTTTGTCTGAATAAGGACTGCACAGTATGAATGTGTCCCAAAATAACACATCTGCAGTGATCTAAGTGAAGCTCAGCTAACATTCCCTGCACTGTATTTTTACACAGGTAATTCTGTGTGGCTGCTTCACCCCATCTCTAAAACAACACTGATCCCCAAGCTCTGACAAAAGGATAGGGGGAGAGACCCTTGCTCTGTCCAGGGAGAAAGAGCTGTGCTGGACACTGTCCTGCAACCCATACAAAGATGCAAGCGGATGTGTTTTAGCTGAGTGACTAAGAACCCTTTGCTGTTTGTAATTGCTCCCAAACGTGCCGTTACGAGTCTGCCTCCTGCCAAACGGGCCAACAGCTGGGCACACTGTGAAGAGCTTGAATACAACAAGAGCAGGAGGGGAGAGAAAGCCCATTTGGGTGTGGGGCTGTGTGGCAGCACAGCAAAGGAGCTGCAGAAAGCTCCTGTCTGGGTCTGCAAACTGCCTTAATCCCTCTGAGCAAGGCGAAGGAGAGCTCCTGAGCACCGTGGGAAAGAGCAGCTCATCATGGAAAAACATCCAACGTTGTCAGTCCAGTGCTGAACTCCTCTTAAGAAGGTGACAGGACAAGCCCACCCTGCTTCTGCCTGTTCTTGCTTTCCAGGGCTGTGCTGCTCCACCAGCAGCCACCTCCGTGGTGGATTATCCTGCTGTCTCTGGGCCCTCGACAGCTGCAGGGAGCAGGGCTTATCCTGCTCCTGGGCAGCACCTGGCTCTTGGACATCACATAGGAACGGGACACCAAGGCATGGGAAGAGGAATTCATCCTCCATTCAGCTTGCCCTTGAGCAGAGGTGTCATTTCCCAGCCTGAGACTGGAAATCCAGACCCCGATTCAGAGAGCAGGGTGAGCCTATCACTCTCAATTAAAGCAGGAAGATCATTGCCAGTGAAGGTGGAAAGGGCATATTCCCTGTCTCAGAGCAGTCCACCTGGAAAAGGAAAAGCACCCTCACATTACACTGGGGAGAAGAATGCACGTCACTGCTCTTTTGAAGCAGCAGCTCGGGTAGGAGCCTGGTGGCAATGGGTGTGATCCTTCCTCTAGAGGAGCTGCTGAACTGTGAATGTGCAGAAGTGGATTTCCAAACCAAGCAATACCTGCTGTCTCGAGTGACCTACTTTTGCCGCACGCTATGTGAACAGGGTTAGGCAACAGCTCATTTGGTGTTGAAAACTAAAACTCTTGGGCAGCAACAACTATCACATGTCTGATGAACCCCATGGCAAACCTCACTGCCCCTGGCAGGGGTTCCTGGGCAATGCCCCATGTCAGCCCTAACCTCTGGGTGCATATCTAACAGGAACACGGCCCTTTGCTAAACTGACCACAATCAGTCAAATTCATTTATCAGATCCAACAGGAGTTTTTCTTATTACCAGGCATGTTAATTTACCAAATGCAGTGGTTTTAATGTTATCTCTCAAATCAGAGAAAAATGAAAAGCATTTTCATGCTGAGCACCCAAGCAGTCCTGTGTGTCCAGATGAGCAAGGCTGAGCGAGTGAGGCTGTCAGCAGGATGAACACACCAGCAAATCCAGCTTTCCCAACGGCCTTGCCACATATCACAAATAACACCAGCTATAAAATCCCACCCTACGTCATCACCACTCCTCACCCAGCCCTGCGGTAGCAGGTCTCTCACGCCTCTTCTCTGCCATTATTTCATCTCGTCTGGGTCAGCAAATGCTCACTTATATCTATACTGATTTATACTCATCCCTAGTTGAGTTTTTACTGAGATTTTAAATGTTTGTCACCCATACAGGGAGGAGAAATAATTTAACAAGTGAATCACTCATTTGGATTTTGCATTAGTTTCTAATGCCTGTGCTAAATGACTAACAACTGTTTCCAAAGTTGGGATTCAATATGATATTTCCCGATACTTTGACTCTATACAGATTTTTATTTCTGAACAAAATCTGATTTCTTGATAAACTGGCCAATCAAATTAAACAGCGCTCCTCCAAATGACCCCCAGCTACCAGCCAAAAATCTAACCTTGATGGTTGCAGCTCAAAACCCAGTGTGTTTTATCTCCCTTTTTTTCCCAGAATGAGATCCTGGCACCCTAATTCACAGCCACCAGAGCTGATCTCCACAGAGAGTCGCAATCAAGTCAACTCTTTCTTTGCAGCACAAAGGAAATCACATTTCTTTGAAACGCCGAGGAAATCTGAATGTGTGTTCCTGTTTAGCATGATTAAGGTGTCACATAGCACTCCCACGCACCCCGACACAGAGAACTTCTTGCCGGCTGCTGATGTCAAAGCAAATCAGCTGAAAACACGGAGGGGTTCTGAGAAGCACAACTAGGACGCGCCAGGCAGGCTGCCAGCGACCTACCCGGTGTTGGAGGGACCAGGCAACCCCCAGGACTGGCCCACAGCACTGGCAGCAGAGCCCCCTGCCCCCCAGCAGGCTCCTAATACAGGCACGGGGCACGTATTTCCCAGGAGGTACAAATTTCTGCATGTGAGCTGCTTGTTGCTGGTTATAAAACCCTGATAATAACAGTGCATGTATCCATAGCAATTGGGAACATCTCCAAGGGGTGCACTGCTTTGCTTTTGGGTTTTCCCAAATCCTTCTTTGAGTGTGCTCTATCCTGGTCCCAGTCACCTGGGACATCTGTCTCTTATCCCTGTTCTGTCTCTCATTGCTCTGATGGTTGCAGCTGCCATCCTCTTGCTTTTCTTCAGCTCTTTGTTCTGTGTATTTCTGCTTGTGTCCTGTGGTTTGTCCACTATTAACATTAATAATTTAGGAAATTGTCTGCTTCTGCTGAAATCAATTTCTGTGCTACTGCTGCTAAGTGCTGGGCCTGGGCCCAAGAGCTGCTATGATGGGGCCCAAACAAAGCAAACAAAATGAAATGAGAACAGAAGAAAACAGGCACCTTGTCCTCCAGCACCCTGTGAATTTAGGTGGGGGTGTTCAAAGCCTAAGAAACACAAGCACCAAATTCCAGCTGAAATCCCTTCTTTTTCAAAGTTCTCCCAGCTACAGTCCTGGTTCCAGTCCCTGTTACAGTCCTACTGCTGGAAGAATTCAGCCTCAGTGCAGGAGCCCCACAAGGTCAGCATTACCCCCAGGGCAAAGCTGCTCAGAGACAGGCAGTGTGGGAAATACATCACTCTGACTCTGCAGGTGTTCACCTAATGAACACTGTGAAAAACAGAAGTGCTTGTGCAAAGCTACTGATGCAAGTGGGTCTTTCTGAGCCCCATCAAGAGTCCATCACTCTGCCAGGGACCATCTCCCAGAGCTACACCAACCTCACACAGAAGGTGCCATCTTGATGGTGACTCATTTCCTTGCAAGTGGCAGAGGAAGAAAAGCACTTTGTGTCTCAAGGCTCAAGCCATGGGGACCAGGTTCTCTTTATTTCCTTCTCTGGCATACACAGCCACGCTGCCGACGGCCTCATGTGGGCAAACTGTCAACAGGAGAGGGCACGGGCTCTGTCTTGGAGAGACATTTTGTGTTCTTAATCCCCGGACTTTAATAGCTCTGTGAGGGAGACAGACAAATAACAAGACAATGAAGACAGTGATTTAGGGCCCAGGTATGCAGACAGTTTGACTAAGGCTAAGAGGATAAATTCATCTGGTATAACATCACTGAAGCGCAACTCTCATCCGCACCGTTGAGCCCTCTCTGTCCTTCCTTGAGCGGCATTTCAGCAGGACTCTTTTATTGTCTTTTTTTAAGTGTCTAGATTAAGACACCACCCCCAGACACACGTAGGCTGCAGCTGTCCCCTGAGGGCAGGAGAGGTTGGCTGGCCAGAGGAGGCCGTGTGCCAGGGCTGGAGCTCAGCTCCCAGTGGGAGCTGCCAGCACCCTGCAGCTGGACCCAGCCCCAGCCCAGCTGCCCCGCGCCCAGAGGAATCCCGGCAGCACAGGGAGGGTGCCAGAGCACAAATCCCAGCCTGCACACCCAGGCAGCGGGCATGCCAGGGAGGGTGTGGACATCCAATGCCTCCACTTGCCTCCTCCTCAAAGGCTTGGCTGATGTCCCCCTGGGGCCACGGGCCTGGGTTCTGGGGACCCAGCGCTTCACTCACCGAGCCCTCAGCTGGGTCCAGGTCATGTCCTTGCTCTGGTGTTTGCTGAACACTCACAGCAACCGATGGGCAGAGGATGCAAGGACACTCTTCCAAGTGTGAGGACACGCTTGCCTTACCCACCCGAGTGTGAAGTGCTTGGAGGCTGGGCAGGAATGTGGTGCCAGCCGTGATGGGATACGGCCAGAAGCCAGCGCTGCTACCACAGTCACGTAATTGAATAGCGAGAACAGATTAGGCAATCTCTGTGCTTCATGTTGACAAGGCTGAAGGAAAGAACAGAACATGTAATCAAATGAGGGGGGGTTCTTTCTTTATTTATTCATTTTGAAAGCAAGACAGTATTATGGCACTGTGAGAGGTGGCATAGCATGCGCTAATTATGCTGGGGGGATATTTCTCTCTTGCAGGTTTGAGGATAAGACTGAGACTTTTATTAAAGCCTCAGGGAGAAAGGAACTGGAGGAGCTGGCATTCACTGGGAATTAAGCCCCCAATTCACTTAATGCTTATTCAATAGCTTCTGCCCCTCTGTTCAGCTAACCTGCCTAAGAACACATTCACTGCTTCGCATCAGCAACCTACCATAAGAAAAATCACCTGTAATCCAACTTCCTCCAGGCACAGACCGAGAGCTACATGGTCTTATTGACAGATCAGGCTAAATAAAAAGCACAAATCCTCAATCTGCTATCAGGAGATGTCTAAGGCTTCCTTCTTTTGATAATTTTTGCCAAGATATTCATGCTGAGTCACTGGGTTTGCAGTGCCACATGCTGGCAAGAGCTGCCAGAGCTGACCTAGGGCAGGGGCTGCCACTGCCTGCAGAGACTGAACAGGAGCTTTAAGGAGCACCTGGGTGCTTTCCATGGGCTTTCTTGGCAAATCTGCAAGCCAGGATTGGAGTGAAATTGTACTGAAGAAATCATCTGACTGGTACATGAGGCTTTTTTGCTGGATTTCTTCACCAGCCTAACAGGTAACTAGACATCTATTTATCCAGCTACCTACCAAGGATGTAATTTGGTGACTCACCACCATCCAGGTACCAGTAATGACAGCTGGAGTTTTTCCCCAAACAACTGATTTCAGATATATAATTCATTTAGGTCCCTTTAAAAAAATCCTGCTCCTGATTTTTGTCTCTATGGTGCTGAACACATCAAGTAACGTCTCCTGCAGCAGTGACCTGGCTTACCCTGCGTGTGGGAATCATCCAGACAAGCAAGGCCCTTTGCTGTTTTGAATCACCCTTCTGAAGTGATCTGCAGAGAAACGATCTGCCTGAAAAGTGACAACCCCAGATTGCTCATAAATGCCCCCAGGCTTTAGGAAACCTGCCTAAAGCCCTCTAGAATTAGCCCAGTATCTGGGGTTTAGCAAAGACCTCCTGCAACATGCAAGAGGGCAGGTCCCCCGGGCTGCCACGGGACTCGTGGCATACATGCAAAGAGACAGTTCGCCCTATTTAGGAAATTCCTGGCTAAGTTAGAGGTGACACCATTCCCTGGCAGTGTCATTTGCCCTGACACCTTTTCAGTGGGAAGGCAACTTGTCACGGCCGAGATGTGTACGGAGTTGCCTTATTTACTCTCCTGGGGTGGCATGAATCAGAGTTGAAAAGTGCAGTATGCTGAAGTCAACCCATATTCCCATGATGTGCGAGCGTGAGTCACTTGGCAGGGAGATTCTGCCAGGGTCCCTCCTGGACGACCCGGCTGCGTTAAACGCGCCGGAAAATCCGCGGATAAAAACATCCCCAGTGACGCACGGGAGCCGAGTAGGCTCCGTGCCTTTTTGGGGAAGCTTCTGAAACGCCGACGTTTCCTCTTGATCAATAATCTGGTTGGCAGAGCAGGGCTTTGAAGCAATCCAGAAATCCAGAAAGCACAGCTTTCTGCTCACACGGCCACTGCTGCTTCCCTCCGGGAAGATGACGCGCGGGGTAACCCCAGGCACAGGCAGGGGAAGGATTTCTCTCCCGTGTCTATTTAAATCTCCTGTAAGAGCTGCTGCTTACAGGAAAGATAATGCATGATGTGAAAAGGCTTACTGTTCATGGGCAAAGAAAAATGCAAAAGAAGGACAAGTCCCATCCCAAGGTCTCACAGCTGATTTCTGGTTTTCCCCATCCTCCTTTCTCCCTTCTGTCCTCCATAAATACCACTTGTGGGGTTAACACAGGCTGCTTTCTGCAGCAAGTCAGCTGGAACAGTCTGACAGGGGTTTCTTGGCCTTAAGCCCCACCACTTCTCTGATCCTCCACTTACCAGAGATGATCCTCCAGTCCCTGCAGCCACCACAGCAAGGGCACTGCTGTCCTCAGCAATGATTTCCAAGCAGTTGTCCTGACTCGGAATATGAGGAAAAGCCACTGACAAGAATATTTCCAGATAAATATCTCATTAATTTCAACCACAGGCAGCCATGAGTCATTTCCCTTTGACTAGATTCCTCTCTTGTGACCAGAAATCAGGTAGTGGAGAAATCGGGTACCATGTAAAATTCATAATTATTTTGAAGGGATATCAATAAATCAATAATTATTCTCAAAAAATTCAGGCCTAAAAAAGTTCCTTAATTTTCTCCAGAGATTTGCTGTTAATCACCTTTGCTCCTCCCACACCTGTGGGATGAAATTTTACTGTAAAACTGTTGGACTTCTTTTAAAGCCTTTCAGCATTCAAGCAGCAGGTTGGGCTTTCCTTGAACCACAGATCTGCCTCCTGGTAAATTGTGCCTTTTTCCCCCCAAAATAAAGTGGCTCACCCCCCTGGGTATTCTCTCTACAGCTGCTGCAGCACCCTGGCTGGGGGTTACCAGGCTGGCTCCCATGTGCTGAGCTTTTCCTTTCCTTTCCAGGAACTGGCTCAACTTGGTCACGCTCTCAGCACAGCTCAGAGCCTGATTAATCACAGACCCCAAAGCCTGAACGCCAGCAGTGTCTCTCATGCCAGCAGATGTTTCTCTTTTAGATGGANTTTTTTTTTTTTTAATGAAATAACAAGAGCTTGACCAAGACCCAAATCCCCAGCTTCCAAAATCAAAGCTAGAGCCATACCTTGGAGTGCAGACAGGCAACAGGACAGTCCCTGCTGGGGTCACACAGGGCCACATGTGAAGTGATGTAGTGGCATCATTTGCCATGGTCAGTCACTGGAGCCTTTTAGCCTGCACTGAATATTCACTTAAAAACACAAAACCAAACCAAAATCCCCAGACTACTTATTAATCACTGAGGTCTGCCTGAAAATGAGCTAAAAAAAGAACCTTTCCCATCAACTTTCATGGGATTTGGATTACACTTGTTCACTGGAGATGAATTCATGACAGGACAGACCCCTCGGCCAGCAGCCACCAAATCACTTGCCACGGTGCTGGAGAGGCTTTTTGGGTCCTTCCACCTGTCAGAGCTGTTGTGGGAACACTGGTCAGGATGCTGATGCTTGGCCAGCCATGGCATGGCTTCAGCTGAGCACAGCACTGAAACTGGGACTTTATTCAGATTCAAACCTCTCATCAAATATTTTTTGTCATGTCACTCACTGCTCATTAGCCCATGGGTTTACCCTGGTGACTCATTAGTCTCTGCTCTCGTTTGAATTCGGTGTTTCAGGAGAAGCTTCTAATTTTTACTTAATGAAGAGGGGGGAAGACATGGTGGTGGTGCAGGATAAACATTGTTGTCATCTCATGAATTTCCTTAGTTCTCCTTGGGGGGAGTGATCCCTGAGACTGTGGCTACTCACAGGTTTTTAACCTGAATCACAGGGGAAAAAATGCCCCAGCCCTGGCTCACGTTGTGCTGGTACAGCCTCCCAGCAAAGGAGTGGCTGCAGATGGGTTTGCTTTGTGCTGCATTTCAAGGCATGGAGGAATGGGAAAAGTCCCACCCACCTGTTCCTCCACAGGTCACCCCTCCAGCCACTTGCTGACCTGGGGCCACACCTCGCCATGTCCCGGGACAGGAATGGGCCACACGCCAGGCTGNGGAGGAGGAGGAGGAGGAGGAGGAGGAGGAGGAGGAGGAGGAAGGCCCCAGGACCGCAGTGGCTGTGTGCCGGCACTCGGGCGGGTTTCCTTGGCAGCCGCAAGCTCAGGGCACTCACCATACCTAAGTGAAGATTTTGTCGCCATGGAAACATTGATGTCATCGGCTCTGGCAGCCTCAACCTCAACNGAGCTAAAAAAAGAACCTTTCCCATCAACTTTCATGGGATTTGGATTACATTTGTTCACTGGAGATGAATTCATGACAGGACAGACCCCTCGGCCAGCAGCCACCAAATCACTTGCCACGGTGCTGGAGAGGCTTTTTGGGTCCTTCCACCTGTCAGAGCTGTTGTGGGAACACTGGTCAGGATGCTGATGCTTGGCCAGCCATGGCATGGCTTCAGCTGAGCACAGCACTGAAACTGGGACTTTATTCAGATTCAAACCTCTCATCAAATATTTTTTGTCATGTCACTCACTGCTCATTAGCCCATGGGTTTACCCTGGTGACTCATTAGTCTCTGCTCTCGTTTGAATTCGGTGTTTCAGGAGAAGCTTCTAATTTTTACTTAATGAAGAGGGGGGAAGACATGGTGGTGGTGCAGGATAAACATTGTTGTCATCTCATGAATTTCCTTAGTTCTCCTTGGGGGGAGTGATCCCTGAGACTGTGGCTACTCACAGGTTTTTAACCTGAATCACAGGGGAAAAAATGCCCCAGCCCTGGCTCACGTTGTGCTGGTACAGCCTCCCAGCAAAGGAGTGGCTGCAGATGGGTTTGCTTTGTGCTGCATTTCAAGGCATGGAGGAATGGGAAAAGTCCCACCCACCTGTTCCTCCACAGGTCACCCCTCCAGCCACTTGCTGACCTGGGGCCACACCTCGCCATGTCCCGGGACAGGAATGGGCCACACGCCAGGCTGGGCTCCCCGTGGCCCCTGAGCACGGTGTCAGTCCAAAAATCAAAGGAACTTCACTCATGAGCAGGAGGCCAACAAGTTTGTTTGGCCTCCATGAAGACGATGGAGTCCACTGATGGACAGGAGGCGACCTGTGGTGCTGCAATGGGTGGTCATGGAGCCCCCATGGCCCCCCCATGTCCCTCCTCATGGCAGCTCTCCCTCGTCATTCCCGGGAGCTGCTGGGACAGCACTGGGGACAAAAAATGGACAATGTCACCAACTAACTTCCATGAGGAACAGGGAGTAGGTGCAGCCCCGAGCCCCTGAGTGGCAGGGNGGTTTTTGTTTCTTTATTTGTATGTTTCTCACAGGACATGGCCCCGCTGCAGCATCCAGGGATGCCCATCAGGCCAAACCCCCTTCCTCACAGCATGTGGGGGTTTTGGGGAGCCCATCACAGTGGGTTGGGGTTGTATTTTGGAAACACCCATCAAGACTATGCTCTGCCCTGCACACACTGACCCATTTTCCCTGTCCTTATAAATCGACAGCATTTCCAAGGAAGATAGCTTGGAAGCTCCCAGAATGTGAAGGAGGTGACCTGGGCAGAGTCTTTGCACCCAAGGAGATGCCTCACACTGGGGGACCTGCTGTGCTTGGTGCCTGCAGCTCTCACCCTGCAGGAACACCACAAGCTCACTCTCACTTGCATTATGGCAGAGGCACCACCGCTCACTCTCCTGTCAGGAGGAGCCAGACAGACCCAGCACACAGGAAATTCCATGTCTCCATGAAGGATGTAATGCCTGAGTGAGCATTTGGTGGCTGCTGGTGGAGCTCTGCCCTTGAGGGACCTGCACCAGCACAGGGTCCTCCCAGCACTAAACCACAGATCCCTTTGAAAACACACCTGGCACATTTCCTGAAGAAAGGCACAGTGAAGGACTGGGATCTGGCATCTTCACCAGGCTCAAGAATGGAGACTCAGAGCTCTGCCAGCCTCACTTCCAGGGGCGGATACGATCCCACTAGACAAATCCTTGGTTCCCCTGGAGCCTCCTTTAACTTATCAGGCTACTGCCATTAATAGTGGACTGTTGCAGAAGTCTGGGTCAGACTGTTCCAGCCAAAAATACATGTTACTGAGTTCACTGCAATGTTAAAACAAGCCTTTCACCTCCGTGGCAGGGCAGGAGCAGCGCTACAGCAGAGCCTGGCAGTGCTGGCTGCCCCTCTCACACAGCCCTGAGTCACGAGGAGGTTTGTTTTAGCTGTGGCTGGGATTTTTATAAAGGTCTGATTTATTTCTTTGTTGTTACACTGGACAAACCCTGCTCCTACAGTAGGTCATCATGCAGAGCAAGATCTGCTCTTTTCCTTACCAGGAAAGGGATCTTGATGGGCCCCACGTGCCCAGATCCAGGCATGCAGGGACAGGGGTGCTCCCCCAGCACCACCACTGCTCCTCCCATCCATCAGAGCTGGAGAGGGAACCAGGTGGAAGGGAGACAGCTGGTAAAACAGACTCAGAGTACAACATGAAACCCAAGTCAATAGACAGGTTTACAACACTTCTTCTCTTTTAAAAACAACCATCAACCACAATGTGTGTGTTTCTATCATTATGGCCTAAACTGAAATCCAAAGCGTTCCTGATAAATGTGTTTTTGCAACCTTTGAGGATCACACTCTGCCTCTCTGCAGCAGTAAATAACCAAACCTAGCCCCAAGATCTCAAACCACCTGGCAAATCAGTCACTAACATTAGTTATCCTTAATGTCATCATAATTGGTAAAATATGGAAAGAGAAGTATCCCTAAGCCAAGGTTTCTGTATTTCAGTGCAACAAGGTACACTGCATACCGAGGACAGCAGCAACACTTGCATTACAGTGAGACAGTCAGTGGGTCTCTGGCCTCATACTCAAAGCAAACTTCTCTCTTTAAAAGAACTTTATGTAATTTAGCACAAAGACTCTGATTTCGTATCAAAGGCTTATGTAAAAACAGGAGATTCTGGGTGGGAGAGATTGCTAAGATTTAAAAGTACCTCAGGTAGCTACTGTGAACAACCCTACTTCAAATGTATCCTGCATTAGAATTAAAGGATTAATGTTTGATATCCTATCCCAGCTGGAAGAGAAATTAACAAGAAACTGGTTACTATATCAACTGCCAGATCTGTGAAGGAAACTGGTGAATTTAGGTGTTGAGGCCAATTGAATGGTCTGAACATGGTCTGGGAACTGTATTTTGCTACACAGAGCTCTGTTTGCATGTTTGTGGAGAGTGGTAGAGAAAAGACACATATTTACCTTGGCAGGGCTGTATCTGACAAGGTTCATCCGTGACCAGCAGATCCCCATGAGGTTGGGTATGTATATATTTAAAATCTGATAGAGCCTATTTGAATATTACAAATGTATTACAGTACTTGTTCTAGCTGGTTGGTGCAAAGCATGAAAGTGAATCACCTGAAAAAAATAATATAAAAGCAGGTATTAGGCTAGCAGGAAAAGTACCTGCATCTTTGATATTACTGGCAAAAAGGACATTCCAAGATGGGTTACTAATAAAAATGGCTTATCTCAAATATTTACTCAAACTGTTCCCGTCAATAAAAAAGAAAATGGAAAAAAACTGCACTGTAGCATCCACTTAAAACAAGCATTTTTAGATGAGCACTCTGTGTGGTTGGAAAAAATCATTAAAAATTCAAGACACAGCCATATAACTGAGTGATGTGTTTTAACAGGCACAGCTGGTTGGTGCTACAGGGGCTGGGAGAGGTCAGCACTTCCTTTAGCCTGAGGATGGCAGCACTACTGCCCCACTGCTTAGAGATGTGTACAAAGCTTCAAGGAGCTCCCTCTCCAGGTTAAAAATCCTTGGACATGTGAGAGAGGAAGGCACTGCTGCTCCCAGCCATCAGGGCAGTGGAAATCCCAAAGATGGGGACAGGCCCAGCTGCTGCTGTTTTCCAGAAGCCCTGGGTGGAGCTGGCATTTCCCTGCTTTGCTCTTGGCTCATTACTATTTCATTCCTTTAATGCATTCAGGGATTTCTAGTGCAGAGTCTGCTCTGTTTCCAAGAGGACTTTACCTGACCAGAGGCTCAGTGCTCTCTGGGAAGTGTGAGGAATGAAGACTATCAGAGACACTTTCCATGCTCGGTGCTGAGGCTCAGAGATGGACCCTCCCCCTGCCCCGGGGACCACACCAGGCCACTCTGGGGACACACAGCAGGACATCAGGACAGCCACAGACCTCAGGAGGGCACAGAGCAACCTGCAGATCTGCCCTGAGGACACTCCAGATGCTCCACACTCATCTCCTTGCCACCATCTACCACATCTCCTCAGCCAGTGCTGGGCAAGTAGCCTCAGGTCCCCATGGATGGGACTCGTGGGTAACCCACCCTCCAGCTGGTGTGAAAGCATCACATGAACGAGAAATACCAAGCTCTTACCTGGTAAAAATATAACCAGACAACACTTGAGGCCAGAAGCAGTTTCAGCACTCCCCCACAAGCAAATCCACACTGAATTGTCAGGATTTCAGGCACATATTTAACTCTCTGAGCAAAATAACCAGCCATTCCCACAGCTGGGAAACTGGAGGCAACCAGTGCTTTGTGAGATTCATCTCTGTGTTCGGTCTTCTGAAACTCAGAACGTAGCTGTGAGCACTGAAAGCAGCAGTAGGAAGGCAGGACAACTGCAGGGTTTTAACGAGGCCAGGAGAAAATTGCTCCCAAAACTCAGCAGTGCTGCAGCTTTGTGCTCTTTGGACTTGCCTCAGAGCTGCTGCAGTAGTTCGGGTTGAAAGCCGAAAGCTGCAGGTTGGCCAAGCCCCTGGCATTGAGAGTCCCCGGGAAGAAGGGCTGCAGTTCCATCCCAGATGGAGGCAGGCAGCTTTGGAGTGGCTCCATTATCAGCGAGCAGCAGCTGGGCACAGGCAGAAAGGCATCATTATCCAGGGGAAACCACTGGAGACCTCTACAAGGCCCAGTGCTCTGGTAGAAAAGCTCAGGAAAACCTTTCTGAGTGCAGGCTGAGATACAGCAACTCCACCACAGCATGTCTAATCCCCACCTTTTGTAACCCATAGGAGAATCCTTGGTCCAACACCATCCTGCAGGATCCTGACAAAGCTGCTCTGTAATTGGCACAGGCTCGAGACCAAAGGCACCTGCCCTGGCACAGGGATGGCTCCTGCCAGGCAAGACCAGCCCCGAGTACCACTTTATTTAACAACACACTGCTCGTCCTCAGGCTTGCTCTGATTTTGTTCAGCCATCGAGGGGTGAGATTCTGCTGGTTCTGCAGCAGGAGGGAAGCACAAAGCAGGAGTCTCTTGGAGGCTGTTGCAGGAGGCGGGACACGTGTGGGTGTTGAAGGGGGGTCTCACGCACATCCATTCCCTGCTCATTCCAAGTCACCCCAGAGAAGCCGGTGCACTGTGGATGTTCAGGCTTCTCTCACTGCCCGTGGTCCAACTGAGGTTGCAGAGCCCAAATGCTGTCGCTGGTTCCCTCAAAGGCAGAGCCTGGGGAGCTCAGGGATGGGGTCACTGCCCACAGCGGGAAGAGAAGACGTGTCCAACACGTGCCTTCATCTCACCAAGGCCTTAAAACTCTCCATCCTTGGGAAACTTCTCAATCCCTCATGGAACACCGTGGGAGTATTTCTGGCTATTCAGGGTCCAGAAGGGCTTTGTGAAGTCCCTGCTGCTGCCAAGGGAGGAGAGCCCATAGGCAGCAGCAACTGCTCAAGGGGGAAAGACCCCAAAAGCCTGACAGCCTCTGCTACAGCTGTGTGGTGTCAGTGAAGGACAAAAACAGAGGCACAGTTTATTCTCAAGGGTCATCCTGTGAGCACTTCTGAGCTTGGCTGGAAGCACAGGACAAACACTTGCGTTCCTCCATGTCCTGAAGTCTCTTTTGTAGAACACAACAGAAATACAGATAAAAAGGAGAGTTTAGGAGCCAGGTAACACAGGTGATGAAGGAGGCTCTCAGAACATCTGCGGGAATTGGTTTCAAGTGGGGCCTGTTTGTTTGAAGGTTACAGAAGTTCAGTAACCATCCAGACAATGGAGCAGAGTTGTGAAGATCAACAGACTTGGGGAGGGATGCAAGAACCTCCCACAGAGACCTCCCAAGAACAGAGAGGCTCAGCTCTCCTTCTCCCTTCCAGGTGACAGTACCTCAAAACCTGGTGAGTGGTGGGAAACACCCCTTCTCTGCAAAGGGCTCTGGCACCTGCACCTCCCACAGCGTCCCACGTCACCAGCACAGCCTCCTTCAAAGAAAACACAAAGCACGCAGCTAAAAGATATTCACTTACAGTTTATTTTTGCCTGAAATTATTTCACATCTCTTTGTACACAGCTACAGAACAGTAGTAGTAAACCATTGGTAAAAGCAACAGTGCTAAGGAAAATGTTGGCATATNTTTTTTTAAATAAGCAGCTCTGTACAATGAAGGCTCATTATGAAAAAAAAAATAGTCAACAGCATAGTTATAAAAGAAACCACGATTTTTTAAAAAATCATCTTCTAAGCAACTGTGGAATCTGAAAAATGTCGCAGTCACATTTACAGACAGGTCAGAGCTATCGGATCAGCAACACGGCGCTTTCCTCAGCGTCCCCGGAGGAACATGCAGAACAATGCGTGCACAGAACAGGTGAGCGAGGGAGGGAGGGAGGGGAGGGGGGGGAGAAAAAGAAACCAAACCAGAAAAAGCCGATGCACAAAGCGGAGGGAGAACTTTTTCTTTTCCTCTCTTTTTGAAATATCGGACGTAAACAGAAAACAAAGGGAGGCAACTCATAAACCCCAGAGCTGTGCGAAGGTGCCGCGGGCGGGGGGAGCGGCGGTGCCGGCCCCGCCCGGCACGGCCCCGGGGACCAAAGAAAGGGTTCAGACTTCGGAAGGAAACGTGACTTTTATTAATCCCTGTGTCCCCTCCCACAACAACCACACACCCCCCCTGCTCGATGGTTTTCCTTCCTATTTGATAAGGTTTGAGGCGTTTTGAAATCAAAGAGACAACGCGATGGATGTCGACAGAGAGGGAGTATAATACAGTCTGCGTTACTAAAAGGCAATTCTTCAACGAGGACATTTCCTTAAAAAAAAATAATAATAACAACAAGACAGCAAACTAGTTTATACAGTACTATACGCAAAAAAAAAAGGGTAAAAGAATTAACAATTCATAAATAAAAGACAGGTCCCAGACCTGTTATTTGTGAACCATTTTCTTAAATAGGTGCATTATGTAAATCTTATGTACAACAAAATTACTTTGCATAACAACTGCAAGGACATGGGGGGGAGGTGAAAATCAGATTGGTTTTGGTTTTCTTCTCTTGAGATTTTTGTAAGTTTGATTTTCTGGAGCAAAACTGGTGAAAGAGGAGTTCTGGCTGGCTGGGTACCAGCCAAGGAAACCCAAGTAAATAATGACAAATGAATTTTTTTTTTTTTTCTCCACACGCCATAAAACACAAAGGCAAATAAAATCCACAAAGGTGTTTTTTTCCTCTTTATAATCCTCTTGCTGCTACAAAGTCCTTTGTTTTGTTTGTTTGTCTGGTTGTTTCCTTTTCAATTTAAATTATGTTGATTCTGAAATCACAAAGCTGAAAGAATCCAACGGGGTCCAGGCTTGCCCCCGTGCCCCCGACACACACAACGCCACTCCGCTACCCCACAACCACAACTCCTGCCACCAAGTCCCCGGGCTCACTGCTCTACAGGTATTAGCCAAAAGTTATTTTCCGGTTTGTTTTTCTTCTGTTTGTTTTAAAAATCTTTTCCTTCTCAGGAGAAGCAAAAGAGGAGAGTCGGAGGCAGGGAGAGTTCACCACGCTTCGGTGTAGCGCACGTCCACCTCTTTGAGATTGGGTAGTTTGGCCTGCGTGGGAGGGGAGGAAAAGGGCAGAATTAACGACACGTGTTCGGGGCTCAGTAAGAAGTTCCTGTCAAATCTGTGCTGTCACTAAACTGGGAGGATTGACCTGCTGGCCACAAACTGCTGGGAGATGCGCGACGGCCTCGGTGGTGCGCCGGGGCCGAGCTCGGCAGTGAGTGAACCACACGGGTGTGGTGAAGGAACAGGATGCTGAGCCCTCACAGACACACAAGGCTAAGTCACACCTGCTCTAACACCCACAAACCAGCAACCAGGTCCAGATCAGACCCCACTCTGCATTTTTTATACAAATCCTTCAGGAAATGTGTTTATCCAACTCCCGCTGACAAGGCAGGGGACTCCAACTGAGCGCAGAGCCACACGTTCCTCCTTCAGTCTCCCCACTAAGGCATTGCTTGATTTTCCCCTTCACACCCTAAAAAATTTGGAGAGTTTGGCGCCTTTTGGTGTCTCTGTGGTGTCCCTTCCGTAACTTCCACATCGTTCCTGAATTACCCCGCGCGAGGCCGACGGGGACTGGCTGTTTGTGCTGCTCCGACCTGTCGATTCCCTTTCCATGCTCCCTGGCCATAACTGCACAGCTAATTCTCTCAAAACAAATAAACACGTTTAATTAGGCTGGGGCTTAATTGAGGACTTGGAAGTTTCTAGGAGTCATTATTACCTCACTCCTTGATTTATGTGCACGCATATTTTGATAAGAGCTAGTCATAATCCTACAGACACTGCCAGCAAATAATTTTTCAGTTAGGCAATAATGACTTCAGTAGTGGGTGTTTATTTATTGTCTGGTTCAGCCTGCCTGGTACATATGTGGGTGTCTGTGTGTGTGCAAGTGTGTTTAGTGGGGTGGGGGATGGAGCAGAGAGGAAATGTCATCACTGGCTTGTGCCCCAAATGCTCTCACAGACCAAGGGGAGAAGAAGGAAAGATTTGTATCAAAAATACATTCTTTGAAGTCTGAGCTGTTCTCAAAAGACCTACAACCATGTGCCTCAGGGAGAGAAACTATTCCCCTCCCCTGAACACACACAGAGCACTAAAGGATGGCCACCAAGACAAATCTCAATGAAAGAGGTGAAAGGGGGAAAAGTGATGCCTGCATGTTTTCTCAGGTTTTTGAATTCTCTGCAGTCATCAGGACTTTGCTCGCAGCCAGTTGTGCTGTTTGCCCTGGCGAGTCACTTTTGTGTTGCTGCTAAGGACTGTTAATGCAATAGCAGAGCAGAGGGAACAGTTAGGAAATACAAGTTTCAGTAATAAGTCAATGGCAAAGGGGTGGGACTGGGGGAGCCTTTCAATAGATGTGATTTCAGAGCCCCAGGCCAAAGACAGCACTGACCTTGATTGTCTGTAAATGCCTGGGGCCTGATACAAGCTCCACTGTGTGAACCCATGTGCAAGCCAGCTGTTGATTCCAAGGACGACTTCTTTGCATATACAATTGTGACACAAGTTCTGAAAACTTGATCTTGAAAAATCCATGCTAGCAGCATTGCAGCTGAGTCCCTGGGGGAGCCCTGGCTCCACAGCCAGAACCAAAGATAGACATTTGCACTGAATTTTGAAAGCAGGGCAGTTTCAGGGCTTGCCTCAAGTTTGAAACTCAATCCAAGGTTGGGACCTTTTGAGTAAACCTGGCCCAGTCTAAGATTTCAACATACAAGACAACCTAATGCCAAGTTTCATCTTGAGTGCTTGTGTTTCTAATGTAAAATCTTTGGGAGATGCAACTCACACAAGACCAGAGTGAAGGCAAAGTCCACATGAAGTCATGAAAGGTGACATATCTCAGGCAGGCTTTGTCTGGAACCACCTGGGGCCATTCCCCTCCCACAGCTGCATTCTAGTTCTTTGCACCATTTTGCCACAGTGTTGTGAATTCCCAGCCACTCCAGACATCCCACATGTCGCATTTGGGAACTGGGCATTTGCACAGGCATTTCTGCTTAAACCAAATCCACTCCTAAAGGTGTCAAGATAAACCTTCACCCTCCTCAGTGATTTTAATTCTCCCTCTGCCTTCCGAATCAGAGCTGTGTAATGCTGCTCACCCACGTTACTTTTGGACCTGTTCACAGCACAGGACATGGTGTGCAGTAGATTTTACCTGTTTCTGCATCCTCATCTGAAACAATCAATAAGCTCTTGTTTATTAAACCTTTACTGTTGGGAGCACTGGCAAAAAGATTCAGTTTCTGATTCTATCTCATACTTCTCCATTCAGTATATTAAATGTTTCCTGGGTCCAGCAAATCCAGCAATGTCCCAATGCTGTTCTCAGTCATTTTCTCCCCAAAATAATCCACTTCACCCTCTTCAGATAACTTTCTACCCACTCCAGTTCTCTCTGCATTAGGCATCACCACCATGTACTTGCTAAATCTACTTCTCATCTTTAGTGGATGCAACTCACAAATACCTTGAGATCTTCATAGGTATCTGCTGAAAGTTTGGTGCTGTTCATATTTAAACTACACAGGCTCTTCATGGCTAAAAGAGAAAACACACAGTTATTTATGATCATGCTGCATTTTCTTAAAATACCCAACTTACAGTAGGCCAAAGCATAAACAAGACATGACTATCTGCAGCACTCTCAGGAAAAAGCTGAATAGTGTAAAATATAGAAGTACAAATGGATAAACAGCTGTTTGGGCCCTCATCCAGGAAAAAGTCCCTATTTAGGAATGGCCATTAAGCATATGCTTAAGTCTGCTGACTTCAAAGGAGTTCAGTCAACTTCTCATAATCGGTTTCCTGCACATTATTGTGAACAGTGCCCGTTCTCAGTGCTCTGCTGGTGCTCACAGGGCCATGCTGATCCAGCAGTCCTCCCTCTCCTCCCCCCATTCCCATTTTAGGCTCCAGTACTTAGCAGAATAGTTTCCTAAGATGAGTCATAAGTACTGGCCTGTCTGGCACGTCTGCTTAGGATCAAGCCTATGAAAGCAGCCCTTTAAACCCAACAGCAAGGTTTATAATACACTGCTGGATGCAGGAGATGTTTCATTCTGCTCAGGGAATCCTGAATGCTTTACTCTGCCTTGCCTTGTTTAACCTCAAAACAGGGAGAGTTTCACCTCCCCCCCAAAAAAAAGAAGGAATAAAAAAGGCCAGGAGGAGTATGGAACCTGCTGTGCACAGCTCCTAAACTGACTGACGAGTTGCCACGTGGCTTTGCAATTTTCCCCTCCTGCACCACAAGGTCAGGTCCCACCCAGAGGGGATACCCACAGGAGGGTGTGGGGAAGAGAGCTGGGAAGTCCCAGGGCACCCATGTGAGATGGAGACAGGTGCCATCAGTACAGGCAGAGGCAAGAAGTGGAGTGGGGCCCAGGCTAACAAAGCCCACACGAGGCCACCAAGCGCCAACAGGCTCAGGACACCAAACCCCTTGCCCTGAACAGCAGCACGCGTGGGCAGGGAGGAGGGAAGTCTAAACCCAAGCACAACCAAGGCCTGTCCCAAATCCCCGTGGCAGCCAGAAGCTCAACCCTCTGTCTGGACCCCCGGAATTCCTGAGCACCCCCAGGGCCTTGCTGCACAGCCCGGCTGGGTCACTCACAGCTCAGTGCCAGCAGCCCCGCGTCCGTGACCGGCGTCTCGCACAGGTTGAGCACTTGCAGCATGGTGAGGTGCTCGGACAGGAGCCGCAGCCCCGCGTCGCCGAACTGCGGGGCAAAGCACAGGCGTGGTCAGACACTGCCCCAACCTCTGCTGCAAACAGGGCAGAGCAGGGTTTGGGGTGAGCCCTCCAAGCCGCGCTCCCATCGCTCCCCCAACGACCGCAGAGAAAGCAAAGAGCTTTCCCCTCCCGCTTTGCAGGAGGGAACTCAGAAATTAAGGGACTTGTGCACACTTAAGCACAGCCCAGCACTTAATTAGAGTGGTGCCTTTGAAGGCTGGGCTTTGTAGGAGCGGGCTCTCACCCAGGCTATACATGATGGTTATGGCAGCCTCAGCCAGTTCCCGACCACATCACACAGAAAAAGCACAATGCAAGTGGTATTAATTAGCTATTTTGGTCTCAAAAACAATGTGCTATTGATTGGTAATTGTTCTATTGACCCACTTGGTTTCGGCTGTTTCTAAATTCTAAGATTAATGGAAACCAGGATATCGCAAAATAAAATGGAATCTAAAACCTTTTTTTAGTTTTTTGATTTAAAAAAAAAAAAAAAAAAACCAAACAAAAAAACAAACAAAAAAAAGCAAATAAACCAAAAAACCCCACAATATCTTTATCCAGTGAAATCAAAATCATTTTGAGCAAGAAGCATCAAAATTTTCAAATCCGACTGTTACATTGTTAAGAAAAATCTGGAGGAGATACAAAGAGTCTTAAAAAAAACAAGCAATCAGTTTCTAGTTCATACTCCCCACATAAAGAAAAAAGGGAATTTCTGGGATACAAAGCAGTTAGGAACACAAACCACAATATTCACATGGCATTTGGGTGAAAAAACGCTGCTTTTTGTGGTTGCACTAAGAATAATCCTATTTTCAGCGAGCATTGCAAATAGGTGCTAACAGAAAATGGAGAAAACCTATTCAGTAAAGAACCTCAGAGACCAAAACCAGCAGGGAAATGTAGAAGAAAATTTAATTCTAAAAGTTCTCTCAATTAACAGCCGAATAATTTATTCAGCAAACTTGGTCTCTTCTTGCTTACAAAATAACCATATTATCATTATATTTTCCTTCTACTTATTCATTATTTGAGTTTCTTTTTGTTGCTGTTGGGTTGACCAGCGTGCACAGCAATTCACTGCCCAACCTGCACAGACTCTGTGCTCTGCCTGGCTGGGTGAGATACAGAGCATCATGTTTTCATCCTAAATGCATGGAAACATAAGCACTTCTCAGAGGAAGGGCACAGGTACTGCACAGCACACAGCACCAACAATGGACTGTTCAACCCAGGATAGCAGAAACCATTTTACAATTGAAAATACAACAAAATTTAAAAAATAAAAAGGGGAAAGAGAAAAATGAGCCACCCAGATGAGCAAGACCACAGGAAGACCCTGCAAAAATAACATGAGGACAAAGTCATCTGAGCAAGATCTTCACACACTCTTCTTGTGCTGACGTAATGTGGAATCTCAGAATTAGTCAGCCTGGTTGCTGCTCTGAGCCTCACACTCCACAGCTCTTACCTGAGTTGACCACAGGTTCAGCTGCTTGAGTGAAGGCAGTTTAATGAGGTGCTCAGCACAAGCACTTGTCACGTTGGTGAAGGCCAGGCTGAGGTTTTCCAGATTCCCAAAAGATCCCGAGCTTAGCAGGCGGGCCAGGTCTGCATCCTGAAAGGAGACAACAGATTGCCAATCAAGACCGTGGACTCCCCAGCCCAGAACCATCCGTGTCACTGATACTGGTAACCAGCAGGAGTTGCACAATTACTCTGCTTGTTTACAGTAACAGAGAACCACACAGAGAAGTTTCTGTTTGTTTGGCAAGCAGCTGGGCTCTTGTGGCAGCCTTGCTTCACACACCCTGGGAAAAATGTATCCAAACATCAGGACAAAAACGTTCTTTGCGTGTGTATCCTTATGAGACACGAAGGCTTCAGTGTCAGGACAAATGCTGAAGCTGGGTCTTTAAACTCCATGAGGATTTAACCACAAGGGCCAGATCCCAGCTGTGTTTGGGACTGTTACCTGGCCTCAGTGAAGTTAGTCTGGGTTTGCACCAGGCTTAATTGCAACAGTGCTGGGTCTCTTTGAGATTCCATGTCTAAGATCCAGAACTGGACATTGTGAAATCTGCCTTTTTAATGCAAAACTATGTCTCCAAATCTGCACAGCAGCACAGACCTGACAGTCTGATGCTTGTGCTTGGGCTGGAAACTGCTGCACAGCCCCAAGAGGAGAAATGTGCCCTTACTTGTGTAAACTCCAGTTGTGTTGACAGAGCAAGCGAAATGGCTCCCCACTCAACTGCCCAAAACCACTGTGCCACATGGCACACATAAATCAAATGTTTAAATATGGAAAGACAAAGCTTGTTTTCCTATTGACATGATTAACTTACTGTGGACTTGGATGGCAGTGTTAACCTTGTGGGGCCACCTTTTCTTTGCTGTAAAAGAGAAGATATTTTGGTCAAACAAGTTGCCATTCTGCATTTCAGACCCACTGAAGTACAGCAAGCTCTTCACCCTGCTCTCATTTCAAAGCTTCCTGCCACCTCATCCCTGCTTTTTCTGCACTGACAGATTTTTTTCTGAGTGTGCCTGTTGCTACCCAGGGGACACTCACTAACCACAGCTAAGTGGGTCTTCATGCCATTTGTCTGCTTCAGCCTGGCAGTATTTAGCCACTTTCACTTTAAAGGCAACAGCTTTAAAATCCTGGACTAAGAGAGCAAACGGGTTGTTGTGCAGCTGATAAAATCATTTGTTTGACTTTTTTAAAAAAAGCATCTACTTTTCATGCTGGGAGCAGAGGCTAAAGACAAATATAAATGTGAAAGAGGGAAGAGGAAGATTGTGCAGGGCTATGTTTGCATAGGTAAAAAAGTGCTAATGAGAGCAGATCTGTTTTCAATCTGTAGATCCTGTCTTCAAAACCAGGGAAAAAACTTCTCTATAGGCTCTAGCTCTGAGAACTAGACCTAAGGACCATCTCAGTGGAATGCTGTGAATGACAGAGCATTCAGAAATGCTGGCCATCACTAAAAATATTTGTTACTCATATGTCAAAAGGTGGCAGAATTTGACAAGCTGACTTGTAAGATCTTGAGACAGCAGGGTTTCACCTTTATTCTTTCACAGAGATCCTAAGCAGGTTATTGAATATCATTCATAAGCATAGTATGGGATTAGCCACATCACTGAATGCCACACAGTACATATATTTACAGCAAAACCCTCCAAATACTGCTCCCATCCTGTTGTTAACTGGGAATTTCACACCCTGCTTGTCTTTCTTTTGAACCTCCATTTGTGGAGAGCACAGACCCCACGGTGCTATGGCAAGCCCGACATACCAGCTCCTTCAGCTCCCTCTGCCTCTCACACAGCTGTTCATACATTCTCTTTCCCACGTCTGTGCTTTCCAGGGTGGAGATGATCTGGAGCTGGGTGTCGTTATTATCAATGATGTTGTATTCCAGCATCAAACACAAAATCTAGCAGCAGAATGGAAGAGGAGTGGTCACTGCAGGGGTTTGCATTCCATTTATTTCAAATATCCTAATTACACCGGGAACGGGAGTTTAAATTCCTGCCTAAGTTTTTAGAGCATGCATTAGATACCTTAGATAGAGGATTGTAGCAACATTTACTGACCTTCCAAGACAAGAAACCAATTTTTTATTCCTGAAGAATGAAGTGTAATCTCTAAAAATCAGCCTGTCTCCCCTGCCTTCCATTAGTGCTCATTCCTTCTGACTGAGAGGTGCAATTACTTTACATCAGACCTGGAAGATGGCTCCATGCCACAGCCCTCCTCAGAACAGGTACAATCGATCCAGTATTTCCCAGGTACCCTGGACAGACTGTGGACTGGCAGAGCTGGGACATTACACTCCAGCAGCTCCCTAAGTGCTGGATTTTATGTCCCTAAGTGCTGGGCTTTCTGTGCAAGCCCAACACATGTGAGGTGGTACCCAGTGCATGAGGCAGGGTGGTAAAAGTCAGAGGGGTTGCAAGAGAGGATGATGCTGGGAGCTCACTTTGTGGCCAGGACACCCTCCTTGGGAACACACCTGACTCACCCCTGGGAAAGGGGCTGCCAGGAACAAGCTGGACCTCAGGAACTGATTCCAGCAGGTCACACAGACTTAGGACACAAGCTGCCCCTCCATGCTGCCTTTCCTTTTCAGCTATGTGTCATGCCATTGCAATTAAAATGCAGTTCTTATTCCCTCCATAATTTCAATTATTTTTAATGAAAAAAAAAAATATCCAGCAATATTATATTCAAATGCACGCAGCGTGCTCCCTGATTTACTGGATTAAATTAGCATGGACAAATTTTCATTGACTTAGATGTGTAACTCCTTCCACCTATTTTATCCATTCTCTACTTGCACTTAAAATATGACATTTATCAAGAAATTTCTCTAAAGAAACCCAGAAAAATACATGTAAACTATTAGTGCAACAAAAATAACCCACCACAAGCACAAAAAATGTGTATTAATGCAAGCAAATGAGGTTTTGTAATTGCACTTTCTGTGCACTGCTCGTTTTGCAGGTGGCAAAACAAGCATCAGGCATTTTGTCATGGCAAAGCTTTGTGGCTGTGAATTCTGATCCCTCACCACAGCCAACCATCACGGCCATTTCCTTCCCATCTTAACCTCTCCAGCTGCATTACAGCAAACCGTTTCTTTCTCCAAAAACCCTTGCAACAAAACTTCACGTAATTCACATTTGTATCTCCAGAACAACAACATTCTGTTCCACTTAACTGAGAAAAACACAACTGCAAAAAACGCTGGTGTGTTTGACACAACCCAAACCCAAACTCTGCTGGGAAAGGCAGTGTGAAACCACCAAGACTGAACAATGCCTATAAACCTACATGACCACATATGTTTAGGGCTTACCTCTACCATCGTCTGGTTACCCCTCAAAGCCAGTAGCATGCACGGCCCTAATTTATTTTCAGCCAGTGAAAGCAGGAACTTCTTTGTTTTATAGCAGGATCCCATTAAAATATGAACCTGTTGGAGAAACAGAGGTAAAAAAATTAGGAGTGTAAGACTAAGAAACACATATACCTCTGGAAGAGATGTTGTTGTGCAGTGAAAAAACGTGAAGCCTTTGCAACAAACCTGAAGGAACAGAGGCCCTCATTGCAATTACAGCCTCTCAACAGCTTTACTGCTGAATGGAAGCGACTTTCTGGAGAAGGTGATGCCTGGTGAGATCTGAGGGAGTGGGAAGTTCTCTTCCATGAGGGAGCTCAGCTGACAGCCCACAGGCCTGATCCAGGCTCCCCAGGAAACAGCAGAGCAGCTGTGCAGTGCCCCATTGCCAGTGACATGAGGAACCAGCCCCAGGGGAACTACCGGAGATTTTGCTGGCGCGTCTGCGGTTCGGTTTCCCTGGAAATGGCAGCTGGTGAGCAAGGGGCTGTGGGCTGGGTGTCTGGGCAACCTGCTGGCCTTGGTTAAGGGGTGGTGATGGACAAAATCACCTCTTTGGGATGAAGAGACAGGACGCCACTGGGAAAGAAGGACTGCTTTAAGAAAACCCAGCAGTCCTGAGCCCTAAGTCATCGCTGACTTCATGTGTTTTCATGTGCTTGAGTCATTATCTTGTTTTCTCTTTTGCTCAGTTTTCCCTGAAAGGCAAGCAATGCTGAGAACATACCCTGAGTAAGACTCCTTCAAGTCCACTAGTAAGCAAAGGTGTCCTGCAGACTCTCCCTGAGCTCCAGAAAGCATCATGTGGTATCACACAGTAACACTCACGGCAGAAACACAAAGCCACTTGTACAAATCAAACCAAAGCCTCTTCTCACCAAAGAGGTTGGCCATATTATTTCCCATTTAAAAGCCTCAGAGATTAGCTGCAGAGAATTTTGGGTTCCCAGCTGAACCTGCCCTTATTTCTTAGCCTGCATGGCTGATTCACCATTTGCTGTGTGAGAATTTGTATTTTCCAATGGCCTGAGCAGGAAGAGCTCCATTATGCAGACTCAGCATCAGCATTACTCTACAGTGACCTTGTAGATTTGTTCTGTGGTCCCCCTGGTTCATGGCATTGCTTGGGCTATGTCCAATACTGCTGAAAATATCACAACCATGCCATGATGAGGTCAATTCTATGTGAATCATGTGGTACCACAGAATTATTATTCCTCATGGTTTCATTACCAGTAAGGTCTTCGGAGAAACAGAAAATCTCTTTTTCTTAAGCATCCATCAGCTCAGGTGGCCTTTAAAAACATCAACCTTCAAGCCAAAATGGATTTCGTTTCATGCAGTTTTCATTAAGCTTTTTTAGAGGTTTTCTTGAGTGATAGAAAACACTGACTCTAACACTAATGTAACATTAGGTGCATCTCAGAACAGGATGTTTTTCAAACTTATGGTTAGTCGTTAGCAGCTCTTTAAGTATTTATCAACATCCTTGCAAAGGGCACAGAGTGCTGCATATTAATGTGTGTTACCATTGTGCTTTCTCATACACACCATCTCCTGATCCTCATAAATATCTTGAGCCACAAGAGCTCTCAGGAGAAATGATGGTTCTGAAGAAATTTTCTTTTCAAAGATAAAAGTCATATAAACACTGAAGAGGGACAAAACCTTCTGTGAACAGTCTTTGTTCATTATAGGTTTCAAAGGTATTTGATCCATCTGAATTTAAGAGGATAGACAGACATGCATGTTCTTTATGTCCTAAAATGTTCAGCATGTGGGAGATGTACAAAGTGTAGCTCCCCCTGAAAGTCACTTCACTGTACCCAGCAGCCAACTTCAACAAATGTTTTTCCCCTTACCAGGGAAAGGCAGTAATATCATTTCCATCTTACTTGTTATATGGAGAATTAATACAGAGGGAGACCTACGTGACTTGACCCAGGTTGCACAGGAAGACAGTGCTTAAATCACATCACTGATTAAAACCTGTTATTTTCTGTCCAGTCTTTCTCAGAGTTACAAAAGAAATAGAATACTGTTTCCTAATTACGCCTTTCCACACCAAAGTAATTGGGCAGAGACATTGATATGTCTTTTTCTTTCTATCTCTCCATCCATCCATCCTTTGATTAAGTCAATGTTACTGCTTTTAAATTTCAGGGTAGCCTATAAGTGAAAACTATAGGTGTGCCTGTATAGAACAGCCTGTCTTCCAGTATTCCATGTTCCCTGAGAGGGTTTTTTATACAGACACACAAATTTATAAATGTGAAAATACAAACACATATGCACAGGCATGGTTTGTGCATTACACCACCAGTGTGAAAACATCCCAAAGGCCAAAAAGAGAACAGTCATGGGCTAAACAAACTGTGACTGCAAGGCAAGTCAATGGATTTGGTGACAGAAAGATCCAGATTCCCTGGTGAACACTCGTGGTTTACAGAATCATGATTTTGAGTTTTTTTGTTGTTTTTTTTTTTTTTTTTCCCCGAAAACAAGTAAATCTTGTCAGTGCCAACTACACATGAGTTACTTACTGAGGAGAGGTTTCTAGACTCACATTATTGCAGACACGTACCATACTGGCAAACAGCTCTCCATCATCATCACAGGCCACTCCCCCGGGGCTGTAGAGCTGGAACCAGCCGTCCTTGCCAGCCCGCACGCTCAGCAAGCACGAGTGCACCTGGGAACACATTGGGAAGGTCTCAGCTCCTTCAGCCAGTGACCACCAGTGCCTCCCATGCTGGGCTCAAAGAAGCCACTGCAGGAGGAAGGACTGCTGGAAATGTCATGGTTAATATTCCAGCCTGCAGAGCTGCAGGCCAGTCTCCACTCACAGAATCCATTTTCCCCAGTATAAACAAGGAGGGATTCTGTATCATCACTAACTGCTTGGCCTTTTTCGTTCCTTTTACACAAATCAAACAGAAAACAGCTTTAATCTAGAACAGCTCCTTTTACTTGGAAAAAAACAACCACCAAAAAAAAAACCCCAAACAAATCCCCCTCCAAATTTCTGAGCTTCTGCCATTTCCCCCTCCATCCTCCCAGCATGTGTGTCTACACATCTGATGTGAGCTGCATATCAAATGCAGTGGCTGATGGTTTGCTCATTCCAATCATTAAAAAATCTTATTAACTCCTCTAATAATTAACTGCTCTAATAAAATGTGACCAGTCAGGGTGAACAAAGTCCACAGGGGAAGCTCAACATGGATACGTAACACAGAAGTTGCACTGAAGAACTGGCACCAGTGAGCAACCATTAGTCTAAATCTGTCCCACTGAAGACATTACTATATTTAGTCCCACAGTTTAATAAAGGAGTCATAATTAAGCCTTTTTTTTTTTTTTTCCCTTCCCTTGAAGACACAGATGTTCCATTTCAATGTTTGAGGTCTATGTGGGGGAGGTAAAATCCATGCTCCTTCCTTTGAGGATGCAACTCCAGTGACAGATAAAATCCTGGTGCCATTCTAGGACAGGAAGGCTTTATCTGACAAGTGTAACTACTGCTCACGAGGGATAAAATCATGAAAAACAGGAGTTGTGGGCAATGATGATGATGATGATACAGCCTCACCCACAGTTTGAGGGAGCTTTGTTTCCTTTATGTCAAAAGCAAGGATTATTGTGGATGAGAGGTTGGTTCCCTGTGACTCAGCCAAAGCTGATGCTGCTGAACAAGCCAGCAGTGCAGCTATGAAGCAGCAGCCACCACAAGGCTGCAGCGACACACTCACTCCAGTAACACACCTCCCACCCCCTCTCTCCTGCCAATTCAGGAGAATTATGGTCATTTGCACACAATGTGGCTGAAACACAGCTAAATAAAACCTGCTATTTCGTAGGCTCTATGGATCCATGGATTTTGCTTCCCTTTTTTAATATGAAAGATGAAAAGGTCTGAGAGATTCCAAAGAGTGGGAAAATCTTTCTGGTTGCAGTTTGGTGCAGAACAAGGACATCAACTAATGCCAGACAGGGAGGTGACAGCACATGCTTACACATAAGAAACCCTTCACACTGTGTGTCCTGAGTGGTCATTACTCCTTAAGAGACTAAAGCAGAGCAAAACCATACTGTGTTTTGAAACAAACTCCTTTAGGAGATATCTGAACAAGAATACTTGCAATCCCTCCAATTAATTCCCTGTGTAAACTGCCAACAAACTCACTTCTTGCCTCGGGTCTTCTGCAAATCTCTGAATCACGTATTTCAGCTCTCTGAAAAAATAAAGAGTAAGAAGGACAAGAATAAGCAGTTGCTGGTTGCAGAATTCACACAGGTGTCACATTTCTCTTGATTTACACTTTAAACGATATATATTGATGAACTTCAGAGAGAAACAAGTTGAACACCTTCAGCAGGAAGAAAATATGACATCTAAAAAGTGATTACCAACGACAGTGTCTATTCATAATAGCCCTGAAAAGGTTTCAGAGATGTGCACTGACAAACTCATTTGTAAATTCTATCAGCACCCAGTGGCTTTAGTCCTTGGGCTGCTGCCAGCACAGTAAATGACAAAGAAAACTTTTTATTGCTAAGTGAACATACAGACCCTCACACATAAAACCCATTAGAGACACAATGGTGAATAATGTATCCTTGCTATTATTGACTAGTACAAGTATTTTAAGTAATTGCCCCCTTCAATAAAACAAACAGAGCCCCATATACTTACTTTGTGAATTTCTCATGTGCAAGAGCCCTGAAATTTAAAACAGAAGATTATGAGAATTTGGGAGAAGGGAGGGGAAAAAAAGCCCAAAAAGCCAAACAACCACTTTTCATTTCTTTCCAGATAATAAAAGGATTTGCTAAGCAACTGCAGCACACAAGACAAAAAAAAAAATCTTTCCAAAAATCAGATAAAGTATCTTTCATCAACCTAGGGGGGGTAAAAATCACTTGGACAAATCTTGTAGCTTTTCTTGAGACTGTCTTAGACAAGGCTCTGACTAACGTCAATGGGAGCTCTGGATCAGAAGAAAGTAAGCAAGAGACTTACAATGCAGTTATATAATTACAGACAGAGTTTTGGCTACTTCCAAGAGCCAGGTGAATTCTTTAATTGCAATGCAATTAGGGTATGGTCACAGCTAATTAACATCAGTAAAGCAATTAGTGGTCATTTTGTGAGGTGCCTTGCATCATGGTAGGGTTTACATCTCCCCCAGGACTCACGTGTGCCTGAGGTAATGCTGTCCCTGCTGCCTATCTCCCAGCTCTCCCTGTAGCCCAGGTAACCTGGCGTGGAGGATTAGACCTCTCTGATTCAAGACATCAGGTCATTAGGGGATGTGATAAGCCAGCAAATTGTACAATTACAGGCTGTAATTTTTGTCCATGGAGGTCTGCATTTTATGAACACCACTGCTCATTAACGGGTTTCCGAGGGAGCTCGGCTCATCCATAGGGTAGCTCCTTCATTTAATGCAAAATACAACTGATATGAGTCCCTGTGACGCCAGTAAAGCATCCTCCTCCACTGAATCTCTCACTTTGCTCTCCTCCTCACCAGCTTTCCTTCCTTTCCTGTCTGCCTGTCTCTAGCTAACCATATTTCTATTCAGGATCATCTCAGAGAAACGGAGAAGGAAGTTGAGGACGGGCAGGTCTTCACATCCCTCTGCATGAGCCAAAAGCAACTCTAGTTTCTAAATCTATACTAGAGGCAAAAAGCTCCCATCACCATCAGTTTTTACTTGACATTATAATTCACCATAAAGCAACAGTAAGAATAATGCAGTGCAAACTCACTCCTTGGGAAATGGGATAGGCTGAAGCAAGCTGGCCAGGGCTGGTCTCCAGTCATCATAGTCTGACCTGGAAAATGAACATTTTATTAATAGGTTACCAGGTTTTCAATATGGTTCATCAACAGTTAGTTCAAGGAGTTAAAAGCTTTTTACTGCAGGCACTAACAACCTTTCTGTTTTACTGAAACACTCTAAAGATCTACAGTGACATTTCCCTTTCCATTTTCAGCACATTCTCCACTGAGGCACAATAAATCTGGTATTTACAGTGACCTCCAGAGAGGCCTTCTTTATGTCAACTTAAAGACATTTGCTGTTTATGAAACCTGTTGACATTTAATCACTAAGTAATACTTTCATCTAAGTTGGTACAGCAATTACCAGGCTATTGCTATTTACAGCTCTGCTCTGCATGTAATTGGAATTTTTATTTGCTATAAGATGTAAACCCATTTGTAAAAACAAAGATACCCCCCAATCCATTTCTGACCTTGGCAGAAGGGAATGGGTCAATTCAAACAGTACAAAGTCTTTAGCCTAAAAAGTGCAAGACTAGAGAGGGAAGCACTGCCAGAATTATAGAGTGGAAGAGGACAAATGAGGATAAGCAGAGCAGAGAGCCCAGCCCAGTGCACCCAGTAAGAAGCATCTCCTCTCTGCTGTGTCAGCACCACAGCTCCCAGCTGATGCACTTGGCTTTCATCCCTGCTACCAACACACAGTCCTATGAGGAGCCATAAGGGGATGTTCGTGTGAACCAGGATACAGAGAATATTTTGCTTTACAGCATGGACTGGTCAGAGCAAGCTAATCTAGCAGCACACAGAAGTCAATCTCATATGGGGTGATACAACTTGGGATGTTTGTAGAGGCAATTTTCAACAGCCTACCACCTCTTCTTACTGCTGCTACCCTTTGGATTCCAGTGTTAAAAACCAGATTATTGGCTGCAGTTTACTGGGAACTTGGCACAGTGATGATGTGTGTCTTTAGGAAGGAACGAAGTGTGATGTTCTCAAATGGACAGTATCTTCTGATAGCATTAGAGACAGACAACATATGCACAGGAACCGTTCCAAAAGTGCAGTTTTGCAAAGAGGAATATCTAGCCCAGAGAAATTGAAGATGGAGGCATTTCCAAAAGTCTCATCCATCTTTTGAACCACATAAACCAGAAATGTCCATAACCTAACACACATGATGTTGGATAGTCTGCAAAGACATGTTCCTGGACACCATTTACATGCATGAGCAGGGTATTCTCAAGGAGCAACATGCAGAAAAATTGTACTGGAAGGAAGAATCATGATAAAAAAATCAACCAGGGAAGCAGTTATCATTTGCCCAAGAGCAGTATGAGTTTAGGTTACAAAAATATATAATACCTCATGCAAGTAACCAACCCATTGTGATCTGAAAGTAGTTTTACATACTAAAAATTAAAAAACAGAAGCACAGCACACATGAAGCCACCATAAATTCCAAAAAAGAAACCTCATGCCCATGGCAGCTGCATTGGAAGCCAGTGAGCCTAATTTTCTTCTCCACCAAAAATTCTGTTCTCAGGTCTAAATTAGGAGCAACTCTGGGGTGTTACATCAATCTAAAGTGAGGTTGCAGGGAGAGCTCTTTGTGATCACCCATTCACAAGGTTCTTTCCAGAGACAAAAAGTCCCTTACCTTCTTAGATACTGAAAAAATAAGGAAGATGATTAACTTTTTAGTGTCTCAGAACAGCAAGACACGAAGCAGGACTTCATAACAGGGGGTGTTTTTCTACTTAGTCAGTATAAAGTGAATAACATGAAACACTTGAGGATGTGGCTTGTCATACAAGCTGAAAAAAAGGCAAGGAAACCTCTGACACAGCATCTCTAAGATGAGCTCTGTGGGTTCGTTCAACAAAGCTTTGATTAATTAAGGCTCTCTACAAGGCTGTTTGTTGTTTGTGACCTACACACACAATGGGTCAGTGTCACAGAACCCAGACCTGTGCTCAGGTTCAGCTGAAAGCCTCTTGTTTACCTGCCAGATCTCTGTAGGAACCAGTTGATGCAACACATCTAGAGCTGCAACCATGAGAAGTGCCAGAGGTGTCTGACCCACACAGGGTTTGTTAGGTGTGAGAACTAAGTCCAAACAATTTTTTTTTCTAATTTAAATATGTATTTTTCCCTTTGAAAATGTGGAAATTCTTAGCTGATTTTACTCCAACATTTACAGGTTTTTATTGGTACCTGCAAACAATTTCAAAAGCAGATTTTTGAGCAGGGGAGTCTCAGAAGTCAAAAGGCTGAGTTAGGAAATTCAAAGGTGATAAAAGGTGCTTCACATCCCATGATATACAGCACCTACAAATCTTTCCCAACAGAAGCTTAAAAGCTGAGACACACTTGGAGACTGAGCTCCTGAGACACCACCAAAGTTCCTTCTGGAGCAATCTGATGAGGTGTGATTAGTAATAATATGAACCAATCAATTTTTCATGGCTGATCTTCAAAGGAAATTGCAAGAGTAAGAAAAAAGATGTCCTGTGATAGACTAAGACCAAGTGAAAACTGCAGACAGGACTGGACAGTATCACTGACTTTTGAAGCTGGGGAGCCTCCGTTTGCAGAGCAGGTCTGTGAGAGGGCAGTGAAAACAAACCATAGCCTGCTTTCCTAGCAGGAGAAGAAAGACAGAAAACCATTTCCTATGAAATATATAAAATTTGGTCACGTGAGTGGGACCTGAACATAAAATCTGCACTGCCTGTAATCCCTTCAATCTGAGCTAGGAAACATGAAACAAACATAGCATGAGAATAAAACTAAACTACTTATTAAAAGCCTACAGTGTTTCTCCTCCTCCCACCTATTCCCTTTTCAAAAACATTTTCCTTCTGTCTGTGCTCATCTCATCTTCACTCTCCTTTCATTTCAGACAGTTGCTTTTTTCTTTTTCTTTCTTTTTTTTTTTCCCCCCAGCCCATTCAAAGCTCTAACACAAGACAGAAGTGTTTGAAGCCGGGGAAGAAAGGGAGATGGATTATCTCTGGCTGCAGTTAGCAACCACTGCAACGAGTCAAGGCAAAGAGGCTGGGCCAGGAGGAGGAGGGAGCAAAGAGCTCCAGGGAGAGCACCTGTGACTTTGGAGCTCCTCAAAGGGTGCTGGGCTCAACGCTCATCACACAGCTCAAATCCCAGCACTAGTTTACAAAAGCCAAGGGGCAGAAAGACTCCCTGAAATCCTGTGCTCCCTGGCTCTGGTTTTTGCAGGATCTGCAACTGTAGGTGAGCAGCAGGGCAGCCAAACTGCAGCCTGACCCATGGGCTCCTGCAAGAGTGTGGAGGGCTGGGGGTCAGGAAGGTTGGCTGTGACAGCTCCTCAGAGCCATCCCCTGCTACTGCACACAGGAACCTTTTTTAGGGGATTGGCCAAAACACAGAACAATCATATTAATTAAATAATCCCCAACTGCAGCAACTTTGCCTCTGGGCCATCGTCACTCCTGGCCTGCCAACATAATACATTTTCCTTCCCTGGGATCACCTTTCACCAGCATAAAAACCTGCCCATATGTCATGTGCAGCACAAACAATCCAAAACATACTAGCAGCCCAGGGCAACCCTGATAAACATGACATAAGAGAATCCACTTGGGATATTCAGAGCATGCCACTGACCTATTGGGGAATGCAGAGCAGGCAGGGGAAGCTCCAGTGGGTGCTTGTGTTTGGAAAGCCATGGCTCTTATCTCTGACAGACTACAAGCCCCAGGTCCTCAGTTTTGGGAGGATAATGAAGGGACAAGAGCAACTACTTGGAAGCAGCTTGTTCTCCAGACTGAGCAGCTTGAGAAGTTCAAAAATATTTCAGGTAAGCTCTGTTGTCAGGCAATAAAATGAGCAAGCCCCCCTGGACATTTACCTGATCCCTTCTTTCCCTGGGTGTAGGTCCAATTCCCTGACTTTTGTGACACAAGGTTTAGCTCAGGGCTCCAGGGCAAGCTGAGAGAAAGTCCCATCAGACCCTCTGTCATATAAGGCACAAACTTGCTATCTACAAAACAGTAAGGTACCTTTTCATGCTCAGCCTTCTTCTGAGCTGGGCCTGTCTGTTGGTTTTTTTTTCAAAAGAAGAAAATTTAGCAGCACTGAAATACCCTAGAAAGGTCCTGCCCAGGCTGCTGAGGACAGAAAGAGGCTCCACTGCTCGCAGTTGGCACGGAAGCATCAAGAAACAGCACCACAAGGTTGCCCAAAGGAGGTGACACTGCCCTGGCCTGGCCCCAGAGAGGGGTGCAAGTGTCTGGACATCTGGAAGGACCCTTGTCACTACAGGCAGCCATGGAAACAAAAAATAACACAGACAAAGGGTAACAGCTCGGGATACAACACCAACAGATTTCCTGAGAGGGGTCTGTTCTCACAGCCAGTTTAGTTTGCTGTTTGTTGGCCCAGATTTCACCACAGGCACAGTTTAAGTGTCCCACTCCACCCCCTGGGTGCTGCCAGGGGAACCAGGGGGGTCCTCCAGGTGAAACACAGACTTTGAAGTTACCCAGACCAAGGAGGAGGACACAGAGCCCCTTGCACTGCAACCCCCCCAACCACTGTGCTGTTCAAGCTCAGGTTTGCTGCAGTTTGTTCCTAACTCATGGGAACATTAACATGCAAGTAGGAGTTGGGCAACACTGAGCTGTTCTCAGAGCCTCTAATTTAATAAGATGGACAGAAAGTTTTCAGTGCATTTAGTGCATTTTCTACACACCACTTTAAGACTTGCAGCATTCAGGAGGCACTGACTGGCATCAGTAACACTATCAGAGTCCAGAATGTGTTAGAGAATATTGACACAGAAGTTTGATTCACTTTTGAGTGCAGGACAAAAATACCATGTTCCACTACAGACTGTGGCTCCTTTAAAATCTGCCCAGACTTTGGGTCTTCTGCCGACAGCTTTAAAATTGTGCTTTTTTTTGTTTTCCTTTAGTATGCAATAGTTGTGTTTTATTACTCAACTACATTAGAAAAAGGGTGAAAGATGTTCTAAGTGCTGTAACAGCCCCACAGATAAACCTTCCAACTGCCTTTTTAGCCTTCTGTGCAAGAAGTGAGGTATTACAGTGATTATTAAATAATACTTTTATCAAGATTACAAGTGAGCTTTTTCCCCAAAAAGTAAGTATTGTGTAGGACTCAGGTGAACAATAAAATGTCCTCTGCCAAAGCTACTGTTGAGAATTCTTATTTGCTAGACTTTCAATAATTAAAATCTGCCTAAATGATTTACTCCCTGCTGCCCTAAGTTAATTATGTAAAAAAGATATCATTGCTGGTGACTCTCCTGTTTTGATGATGATACTGAGTCAGACACCGAAAAGAACAATCAAACTCAATGCTAAGCAACTTATTTATGTTTGGCTTACCACTGTTATTAATAAGAACATTATTTTAGTGACTGCCTGCTGAGAGCTCACCTCCTGGATAGCAGTTGTTTTATAATTAATGTTTTCTTCCTACTGGCATGTTCTTCAATTCTTTGTTCATATTCTTAGATTCTCAAAGTACAGTAATAGTATTCCATGCAACAGAAAGCCTTTGTTGAAGAAAAGTTTGAGCATGAAAAGAATCAGCATAATAACAGCATGCATTTTTGTTAATAACTGCAAGCCATTCTACAATGCTTTTCCAGCACTGGTTTCAGCATTTAAAAAACATCAAAATCTTTACTATATTTTACAGATAAGAAAAATGAGGCACTTGTAAGTGACTTATCTAAAATCTCCTAAGCCAGTGGCAAAACCAGCATAATTCAGTTCTGTGTCAATGCTTCCAGTTACACAGGCATGGAGACCTGGCATATTAAATGTTTAAAATGTGAAGAGACTGTGAGGAAGAACATGCCCACTGGTGAATTTGTTTCTAAGTGTGTGTCAGCTGCATGATGAAACCAAAGCTGTGGATGCTGAGTGAGTCAGCACCCCAGCCAGCATCAGGACTGGGAGAGTTCCAGTGTTTATGGAAAACAGCTACAGTCAAGGGGACAGGAATAAATACACCTGTTTAATGAAGCACCCGGGTGGGTGAAGACTTAGTTGCCCCCAGATGAAGCAAACTCAGATGCTGTGCTTTTTTTAATGCATGTTTTTAAAGGCAGAAGAGCCTAGGCCAAGGGAAAAAATGTAAAATTAGCCCTCACAGCAACTGCCTGCTCCAGAATCTAATGGGAACAGGAGTTTGGATTCACCTGTCTTGTCTCCCTCCAGTTTTGCATGTGTGCTTGAAGTATTTGCAGTGAGTGAAGGAGTTATGTTGCAAATTTGCACTACGTATTTTGAAGAAAAATGGAAGTGTGGGACAAAAAAACCTTCACAAAACCCTCCATCACAGCAGTTTGACTTGATTTAATTCCCTGAGAGCAAAGCCCCAGATCTGCGTTTGCCTTAAGTGTAGCTGCATGCTCATGTTTTACAGGGGAGTCCAAATTTCAACCACCATGTCTTGGATTCTAAAGAACTCAACTATTATTTCATTAGGCCATTGTTTAAAATTAAGTATTGAAGAAATTTAACAGTTTGCCCAAAGACATACTGCAACTCAGTACCAGAGCTGGCTGTCAAAGTCAATGGTGTTATTTTACTGTGATTTTGTTACAAGCTTTTATACAGTAGTCCACCTTTTGTGTTATTGCATTTCATTTATTTACCCAGGAGAAAAACAAGCTTTTTCTGAAGCACATTTTCCTTTATATTCCTTTTGATGATATTCAGAGGATCTGCCTCTCAGGAAACTATGGAGCCATCATTTTGTAAAGACTGTATGAGCACCCCATTCTCTAATACGTGTCCCCTGTACCAAAGAAACTGGTCAACAAATGGAGACTCCACTGTAACACAAATAAATCTGAATGAGTCACAGAACTTCTACAAACACGTGAAGGGAGAACACCTAAGTGAAAACAATAACCTCATCCAACTCCTGCTGAGGTCAGGGGAGTGTGCTGCCTATCTCTGCACAGGCACTGAGCCTAGCTAGCACAGACCTGCCTTTTCTAGCTCTGTCTCAGGCAATCCCAAGAGCCCTGGAGAAGACAAATGGAGTTTTTAATTTATTTTTGCCGGGCAAGAACAAAACCAGAAACCACTGGCAGCAACACCCCGTCTTCTGTAAAATGCCTGAGGTTCACTGTACAAATAAGCTTTCCATTTTCATCCTTCTAATGCTATTTTTAGAACATATTGGCAGTGCCAGATGTCTCTTTCAAAGGCTGGACTCTCTCGAGCTGGAGTTAAGATTTATAACCATGTGCTTGCTCACCACAGATGTTTGAAGACAACAGGCCTGTGGGAAAGGCCCCCCCCCCCCACCTCAATTGTTAAGATGACATTGTTCAAAAATAGCTACTCACAGCATCTTGAGTATTTCCACATAGCAGCCCAGGATCCTGTCTGCCTGGGCACTGAGCTCGATGCTCATGGTGCTGCAGGTGGGGCTGACCATGAGGCAGTCGATGAGGTTGGGCTCGCTGTCGTTGCCCACGCTGGCCGTCATCTTCTGGTTGGCCGTGTTGTTGCGCTCCACCTCCACGTGGATCTCGTTGGCAGTGACAATGACCGGCTTGAGGCGGGAGTCGCTCAGGGTGGCCTCCTGAGACACCAGGTCAGGGCTCGTGTGCAGGAGGCGGAGGGGGAGATTGGGCTTGCGGTCGCACTGCTGCTGGCAGCCGTTCCGGATCTCCTTCAGGCTGGGAGAATTGTCCCGGCTGAGGTTGCAAAATGAACAAGTCATTTCGGTGGGCAGCCATGCCAGCAGAGAGCAGGGGAGAGAGGGAGTGCAACACTGAGGAGCCAAGACTTTTTGTGATTTCCCACTGCATTTCACCCCAGCCCACCGCATGGCTTTTCTCTGTGTAAGCAGATTACTGAAATCAATTAAAAACATTAAAAGGCTCCAACAGGACCATTCTGGAGCCCTTATTCTACAAAGATTTGGGCTTTTCATGACTCTAATTGACAGGCCAGTTTAGTATAAAGGTGAACTTTCCCATCCAAGTTGTGCAAAGCTGTAACAGAATCCATGCCCAAGTATGTATCTGGCTACAGTACGTGCCCAGACATTTGTCTGCAGCCCTCCCGTCTGGAATTCGTGTTGGACACTCAGCAGCCCCTGTCCCTGCTCTACCATGAGGGAAGTCAGATAGGCATAAACAAACAGGAAACACAGCAGAGTGGAACCCTCAGTGTCTACTGGAAACTGGCTCATGTGTCAAGAACTGCAGCATCTATTTTACGGTAAGTCAGGAATCAAATTTTCCACAATAAGGGAGACAGCATGGTGAAACTAGCTCAGGTTCAAAGCTGCAGATACACAGGGACTTACACACAGCCCCTTCTCCAAGGTCTCACCCTTCCTTTGGTGAGTGCCAGTGAATGAAGGTTCAGTTTCTTTCAGGTTTTCTAGCGCGGAGTGTAACAAATGTAACCTACGTATCTACAAACACACGGATGTGACTGACCAGAACTCCCACACATAACACCAGCAAGGAGCAGGTGAGAACAAAGACACCCTCCCACAGACCCACACCCATCACACCCACCTCACTGACTGATGTTGGGGGTTTGGAATGGAACAACACGTGGTCAGCTGGGAATTCATACTGACCTGTTGATAAACTCCTCATAACACGAATAAATGGCTGCTAAGCAGACAGCTACAAGATTTGGCAGGACCCTGGGATGTGGGCACTGTCCTGTTGGACCATGCATGCTGAAAAACAAAAACCGAGATGACATCATTGCCAGGAAGATTTCTATGGGCAGAACCAACAGACAGAAGGAGGTGTCAGACCTGGATAAAGCACCTCTGGGGAATCTTCAGGAGGGCCATGACAGAGAGATACTGTAACTCTGTAAATCCCTACCAATTGCCCTGTTTATGATCAAGGCTAAGCTGCAGCATCAGTTAATTGATGTGGTTGCCCTGCAGTCCCTCCAAAAAACACACACGTAACTGAGCATTATGAGGTCCAAAATTAATGAAAATCTATCTGTAGAGGCTTTGAGTCTAAATGTATAAGAAGAATGTGCACAAAGCCCAGTCCATTTGCTTCCAGTGTGGAACTGGACGGAAACCCCCAGCCATATTTGAGAATTAAGGTATTTTAAAAGGAGACTTCAGCAACACTGCCTGATGGACTCAATTTATCTGCTGTTTGCCAGTCCCAAAAAAGCACCAGCTACTCTTAACAGCCAGTAAGGGGATAAGCAGGGCTGGGAGAAGTGACACACCAAAGCACGTACACAGGACTGGAAACATGCCATAAATTCAGCGTAACTAACCTGTGAATAAACTTCTTCACCACCTCCATTCCAGCATTCAGCTCGTTCAAAGACAGAATATACTCCTGAGTAAAGAGCCGCAACCGAGGGCACTTCCCAAAATCCTGCCCAAAAAGGAGAGACTCAGTGAAGATGGTGAATGTACGTCCAAACTGTGGGTTTTCAAAAGAAATCAACTCAAACACAACTGAATTCACTTTGCTGTTATGCTGGCAGCTTCAAGAGCAGTATTGCTGCATGCTGTGGTAATGTTCTCCCCACTGATAATGACACACTTTCCAATCCCTTCTTTCTCCCATACCCACTTTGAAAACAAGACATGTTTAATGAAACAACAAAAATCCCACCTGCACTTACATTTGTTTAGTACATTTCACTTTATACCTCGATTTTGAACATTTTTTTGTTGTTTTGCATTTTTGCTTCCACTCATAACTGCAGATTTTTAGAAATAAAACTCAAAAGTAATATTACACTTCCATGTTTGGCATCATATCTATTCTGGTTTCAGAAAAATTCTTTTGGACGTGCAATCAATAAGCAATCAAGTATAAAACCAGAAATCAGGGGTTTTTTCTCTCCAGGGCTTTTACTCCAGCTCCAACGTGAATTTGACAGGTGAGCTCAACAGTCTCTTTCCTTAAATCCTGCAGTCAGAGAGGCACCTGCAAACTGAAATCCTGCATCTCCTCACGTCACCTGCTATTTTTAACTGTGAAAGGAGTAAGTTCTGCTGTCTGGTGAGTGTTATTCCACAGCACATTTCTTCACATTTACACAGGTGTAACCTTATTACACAGGTGTTGCAGAACTACAGAGCTACGTTTCCAAGGGGGGAAGAAGGTCCTCTGAGGACAAACAAGCACTCCCAGTTTTCCCTCCAGCAGCTGCCTACGGGAGAAGAGTCATCCTGAAAAAAAAAACCTCATGGCAACTTAAATTTTAAAGAAATGCCACAATGGTAATGAGCTGGTGGGGGTCTGCAAAAGGGATGACATGTTCCCAGAGCACTGAAACCTTGTTAACTCATTTTGGTTTCAGGCACTTCTACAGCACAACCTGCATTAACATCTCCTTGGTTTTACAGCTATAGAAAAATCAACAAAAACATGAAAACTAGCCCAGGCTGAAAAATGTCTCCTTCAAGCCGAAGTGTCACTTTACTAGTATTGAATGGCCACCTGGTAACTTCACCCTGCAAAGGAACTGTGGGCAATCCCACATTCGGTATTACAATTAAAATCATTAAACTTCTAACAGTTCCTTCTGGCAGGTGCAAATACACTTGGTCCAAGGGCACGAGACCATGTGTGCTTCATGTAACATTTGAATAATTTCATGGACATGCCTAAATAGCTTTTGCAGTTGCAATTTGCCTATGAAATTTTTCAACCCGTGTAGGTGTCTTAACTGAAATTACAATGGAAGTCTCAGAAATCATGAAGGGGATGTCAATGCTGACCCCTGTAAAATAGAATATCTCTCTAAATATAATACAATGCCCTGTCAGCATACCAAATACAGAACAATACACACTGTTGATACTGTTTGCTTAAAAAAAAAAAGAATAGTGCTTATATTCAAACATTTGGGCTGAGCCTACAAACAGCTGAAATGCAAAGGTTTTTGGGAGGTTTGCTGAGCACTCCCCAAACAACTCAGCACACAACCACCTCTGGTCCTGCATGTAACCAGCAATATCAGCAAGGCAAAAAGCTATCCTTGTTCTTTTGAGATTGCAAAATCACAGATGAATGAGACACTCTTTCTCCATTTTACAGGAGGGACAAAACTTTTTAGGAATTTCCCAAGGCCACAGAACAAATCAGAGGCAAAGGTGGGAAAAGCCAGCTCAGCTCTGGGGATGCTGAACTGCACGGAGCCTCCAGAGGTGATGGAGTTTCCTGCCAACAGCACTGTCCCCCTAAAGAGTAACTCCAGTTATGTGCACACACACATTCTCCAAAGGACTATTCAGTGCTGCAGTCCTTGGAGAGCAGTAAAGTGCCCAAATCCACTCCAATTAATACATGACACCATAAATTCCCTGACTACACGCTGCGGTACAGACATGTTGATTTTCAATCTGCAAATGTTAAGTATGGTAAATATACCCAATTCTCTGAAGCTAACCAAATACAAGCATTACACTATGCATTTAGATTTTATTTCAGACCCCTCAAGAGCTCTGGATGCTTTAAAAAAAAATATCAGTCTGGAATCCAAGAATAACATTTACAGAATATTTCACTGAACACTACAGAATATTCAAAAATGTTTACATGTCTGCAGAGTGCAGGCACAGAGCCAGGAATACAACCTTTTTGCCATCTTGGGCTTTCTACCTAGTTCTGCAAACTCAGGGAGCTAAATAATAAGGTTGTAAAAATAAGAAATATGAACTGTTTTCTACCGGGTTCTTGCTTTCCACAGCACAGCAGCGGATGGTCTCTAAAATTACATCTCAGTGAAAAGAAGTTCATTGGGCAGTTACAGAGGTTCATCCTTGAGATCACAGCCAAGTCAACTACCTTAAATATTTTATTTTAGTTATTTGTTAGTCTTTGTCACAGCATTATGAAGTAAGACTTCTTTATGCAACTTAAAAACCATGGCAGGAAACTTAATATGCCACAGAGGCTGGAGGGCTGGTAAATACCTCAGACCTCTCTTAGGAAAGAAATATGGCTCATGTAAAGAGTATCTTCAGAGCTTGGAGGGGTAGAAGGGAAATCTTCTCCACAGGGTGGAGAGAGCAAAGCTGACAGGGCAGTCTTCTGGCATTTCTTTCAAACACTAACAAAGAATTGACTGGCAATGAGACAAAATCTGGGTGAGAACAGTCATAAATGACAGAGTACATGAATCCTGCAATGAGAAGGAAGAGTAACAGTAGAAAAGCATAAGGAAATTCGGGAAACCTGGGTAAGAACTCATTGGCCATGAGCCTAAAGAAAAATGGAAATCCAGAGAGCTGGGGGTATCTTAAAGAAAGAATGTTGAGGGCCCCAGCTCAAAATCAGTGAAGTCCCCGTTCTGCTTTTGTTCTTTATTGGATTTTAAACTGTTTTAACTGCAAGGATGCCATGTATGGAGTAAGTAAGGAGCCAAGAGCCAGGTTGGAGAGAGCTGGAGCTGCATATGCTGGCACTGCTGCCAAAAGAAATGCCCCTCAAAACACTGCCTTGCTTAGAAGCTCTTGACAATCCCAGTGAATGTTTTTTAGTTCTGCACTTACAAAGTAGCACACGATTCCATGCAGCATTCCCAGCCTGAGGGGAGATGTGGTGCACTCACCATGTTGTGTTTGAGAATCCTCTGTACCACCGGCGTGAACACCTCGATCACAACCATGGACCGCGGGCGCTCTCGGCAGTGCTGGAAGGAGCAACAGGGCATTTTGTGAGCTGCAGCAATTAGGAAGGTGGGTCTCCTCCGGCTTCATACCCCATGCATGGGTTACCCCAAGATTAACAAGATTCAAGGGCTAAATTAACCCTTCTTGGGATCAGGGCACTCGTAACACTGTTCTCTCCTATGGATTTGCTGGCATCTAATAGAAGATCACCATGGGAAGAGTTCCCTTCCCTACTGCTTATTCTTCCCAAAACTCACTGGAATGTAGCACTTTGGGGACTCATACCCCTTTTGTCAATTTTGAAGACTGCCAACAGTTTTAAGAGGGACTGGGGACAAGGAAAGGATGTAAAATGCAGCACAAGCATGGGATGGGTCCTTGTGATCTTCCCACTGCCATTACCCAATGACTTAATACCATTAGGGCTGAGTTACACATCCCATTACCACCTCATGTGAACAGAGACCCAATGATCTCTGCATCAGCTAAACAGAACATGCTGTAGGACACCTCTTGTATCCAGACTGAGGTGTGGGAGTTTGAAGAATTTAACCCTCACACAGCATCAGGACAGAACGGTCTGATGTTCTAAGTATATGGTTCTATTTATCATAATGGTGCTGTTAACTATTCCACTATCACTGGCTGCTGACCAAAAGCTGACGTCAGTTTGGGCAGGAGGGAAGGAGTTAAAGAAAAGAACAACCACCCCCTCAAAGAACTACACTCATATACAACTGTGAGATTTCAGAAAGCAAAGTTGTTCTGATACCTTGCAGAAGAATTCACAGAGGTCAGGAGGAGGATGGTTGTTTTCCAGCAAAGGTGCAATTGCCTTTAAAAGGGAAGAGAAAAAAAAAGAAAAATTCAATTACAGGACTGTAACTGCATATTGCAGGGAAGTATTTTCCTTGGGTGGGGAAAAAAGCTCACTTTTTAAAAAGGACAAAAGCATAAGCAAAGAAATTAAGAGGTGGGCTGTGTGTATTTCATGAGTAAACTCAAGCTGCCCTCTGCTATGAGACCTCTGGAAAACTTTGCTTTTAACTGCATCAGCGTAAATACATAAAACACAGCAAAGGAGAGATGTTTTTATAACAGTTTAAACGAAACCAGGAGCAGACCAATTGTTTTAGGATGTAATAAAGCAAGGATGAACCTGGCTCACTGTTTCAGTTAGAACACTTCCCTAAAAGTAGAAACTGAAAAACACCACACACACACACATATCCTTGAATGAGGACTTTGAGCTCTTTTTTATGAGAAACAGCTCACTAAAAGTAACCTAGCCCTGTTCTTACCTGGGAGGACCCCATTGATCAAAATCAAGCATCTAACTTCTTGAAAGCTCAGATCAACTATTCCTTCTTTGTTGCTACACAAACCAATGTGCTTATTCTGGGTAAATACATCAGAGGTCATGCCTGCCACTGAGGCATGAACTTACATTGTTACTTCCTTTGCAAATCAGCAAATGGTACTAGAATGATACATTCTCTCTGTGTGATGGTGCCTTCGGGCTTTTCCAGTCTTCAGCCAAGGGATGCCCAGTACCCAATTAAAAGCAGGGCACTAAACAGCTAGGACATTTTGTATTAAGCAACTGAACACCAGATATTTTATCTGGATGGCATCTGGAGTTTTACTAAGGCAGCCTGCATCGGTTTTTGCTCTCCCTCTCAGCTCCTCAAGGGTTTCAGCCCTGTGAGTCTGCCTGCAAAGGCTGTGTTTCACAACAGCCACTCACACATACACAAGTCAAGCTTAGTGTGAATTTTAACAACAAAACCCAAGCACATCTGCAAAGCTCTGTTTTGGTTATGCATAAGTTTCTGTTCATTATCATGTGCCATCCCCCCTGCAACTGTTCCACCCTCCTCTGGTGGCTCAGCAACAGTGGACTGATGGAGTGTAGAATAACCTCACTCCCCTCCAACACTTCAAGACCTTCCTTAAGTCCACCTTTTGGAGTGTTTGCCATAGGACTTGCCAAACCACAACAGAGATGGTCAAACAAGTCATGGCTCTGTCTCTACAATCAATGTGCAAGAGTGACAGCCTGAAAGCACCTTTTCCTGCATTTTCCTTAGGAGTGGTCAAAAGCAGTTATGGACACACGTGCTTCCCTGTCCTGAGCAGGAAGGGACTGGTTGTAATATTGATCTGCTCCAGCACCATCTAGAGAAGGAAAGCTGGCTCCATTTGCACAGCCAAACACTGTGTACTTTTCACATGCTACATAAACACAGTATTAGCAATGCCTTCCAAGAATAGCCCAGGTTATCTGTGAAATGGCAGTGAGCTCTGAATGCCCAGGAACTGCCACCTCCTTCATGGCTTGGGCACAACCTACATGAGGGCAGGACCTGAGCTGAGGATGCCAACATAGGCTGGAAGGACCTTTGAAGACCCCCCTGGTCCAACTTCCCTGCTCACAGCAGGGCCACCTTACATCTCTTATTGGAAAATCCTTCCCCCAGAACAACCAGCTGTAACTGGGGGACTGAATTACCTGTTGCACTAGAGGAAAATGAAAGCTATGGCAAAGAAAAGTAAATGCCACTTCAGAAATTTATCTCAGTGACTGATTCCATCTAAAATGGTATCTTAGGCAGCACTTAAAGGCAATTCACACCTACTGGCAGCTACCTGCCACCTTGGCATTTTGCAGACAGAGTCAGGGAGATGTGACACAATCAGGTGGTGGTGAGGCTCTAGACTAGATCACTGGGGAAACCTCCTGGAAATTGCCAGAGAATGAAATTAAATTACAGTGATGGAGAACCAAGTTCTACCTCTGATAAACTGTCAAGATTTCGCATTTTGTTTCACAGGGAACAGAGCTGCTATTTGATTAATTTATTTATATGTCTAAATAAATGTGACCTACAGAAAAGAAAAATATCGAGGAGGGTATTCTTACAAATCATGTAAAGCAGGGGTTAAACTGTAGTGACACACACACATCCACATTTACAACAACAATCACTTGCTGAGATATTATCAGCAATGGACATACATTCTGTATAGGGTAGCATCTGCCCCTCAGGAAACTACTAAGCCTAAGGGTTTCATAGGGCACATCTGGAAATGATGGGGTTTGCCTATTTAAAGTAAATGTATAGATATGAACATTGCTCTGTGTAGCTCAGTAAGGGGGCTGTTTGGGGAGACCATTAACACTCAACATTCTTTCATATAAGCTGATGGGAAAACTTTGTTTGTTATTCACCTATGAAAAAAGTACAGAGGAACAACAAAGCCACACAAAAAACAAGACAAATGTTTTTGATTGCTGCCTTGGTTCATCAGCACTGATGGAAGTGCTTTCATATTTGCCCTCCTTTACTGGGGCAGAGACAAGCACTAACAGAAGTGTCATGAAACAACACAGATTTGCCCTTGGATTTCAACAGAAAGATACTCACCACAATAATGCTCTCCTGGTCTTGAGTGGTTAAGTTGTTGTTCTGAAAGAGTTGAACAGAAAACAATGAACAAGAGTACTCTGAGCTGGCACATCAGCACACACAGTTCTCAGCCACCACAAACAGAAAGGCTCAAGATTGCAATTGCTTATTTTCTGAATAAAAATCATTCTCCTAAAGCAGGTGGTAAACTGTCTACTATGAGGGGTGGTGCAAGCTTTCATTTCTCACTCAGCACACCGAGATTCAAGTCATGAAATTAATAAAAGGATTGTTGTGTTGGTTAAGGTTGCTTTTACCCATTTGTGGGTAGGAAACTAACTGCTGCAGTTTTCCTGAAATTCCTTCTTTAAACACAGTACCAGTCAAAGCCAATAAATTGACTGGAAGTCACCTATGGAGGAGAGTTTCCTTTGGCATTTTTCAGCAGCATAATCTGTCCAGAAGTTACAAACTGCTGAGCTGATAAGATTTTTTGACTGCTGTAAGAAACACAGCTAGCAACTTCTTTGGCTTGTATCAAATCTTTGCACATCAGAACTACGACACGAAAAACCTGTTTGGCATTACATTTCCTGTTCATGAGAAGTTAAGTATTTGAAACAGATGTTACAGAAGGAGGATAGATACCTCTGAAGAAGGAAAAAACAGAATTAGTAATAATAAAATAGCTGCATAACTGATTTATTGGTGTGTGCATATATATATTGGTACAAGAATTACTGGTCATGGAAGCAAAGCCAATGGAATAGAAGTCAAGGGGAGTTTTACCACTGACTTGAAATAAGACATGAATCAGACCCATAATAAATTTACCATAAATACTACAACAAACAAACAAACAAACCCCAAACCAACAAACTCAAGAGAAACCTTGAGGTTTGGTTTGTTTTTAGAAAGCTATCTAACAGCATGGGTCACATTTTCCTTCTCCCCAGCAAGTACAAATTCCACTCAAGTTGGCAGAAGTCACGAAGAGACTCACAGGGAGAATTCTGACAGCCCGAGTTAAAATAAAACCCACTCATGAACTTTTAACTGTTTTGTCTCTCATCTAAAAGCAACACTGTCGTGCAGGAGCCCTGCTGAGGCCCCACCTCTGAGAGCAGCTTTGAGACAATCTCCAGAGGAGCTTGGTGGATGGAGTCGTCCTGCAGCGGGGACGTCAGCGCCATGTCCACCAGCGTCCGGATCTCCTTCAGCACCACCTCCCAGCGGCTCGGGTTGCTCAGCACCTTCTTGTACTTGTAAATCTTCTTCTGCAAGGAACACGGAAAGGGTCAGCCCAACATCACCACAAACCCCTTGATTTTTGGAGCTTTTGAGTCTTGCCCTTTCTGGTTGCTGAAAAGCTGCGCTTAAAGCTTTTAAATAGACACGAAAACCTTGTATGTCTAAATTGATTTCTTTTAAGCAATGTGAAACCATGACTATCTTTATTTTAAACTATGTTTTTTAACTCCAGAGCATCTTTCTTTTCATCATCTCCTCTTGTAAACACCTTATTCCTCAGGCTAATAACACATACCTGTTATTGCACTGTTTCTAAAGCTGTAGGTTCTTTTAAAGGGAGTCATTAAGAAAGGAGCAGAGAGAGAGGCCATCAAACCATCACTCCACAGACACTTTATTCCACACTACTAATTGGTGAATTTACATTCAAAATTGAATATAATCCATTTTATCAAAGCACAAATTTCCAGTAGACCCTCAGGGGTTGTTTTTGTCTTGAAGTACTCTGAAAAGTCGTGCTGTCATCCTCCAGTTTTAACAGACAACAACCTGTAAAGTCCCCGTATCTTCCACACAACAGCATTTCCACTCTCAAGAACAGCTTTCCTGACACTCTAATCCCATCTGTCCCAGTCCTCTCCATGCCCCTGCATTACTACTGGCCATGCCCAACCTGTTTTCACTGACTGTCCCATCCACAGACCAGCTGGATAAGCAAAGGACAACTCTTATTCCTCAGCAGCCATGCCACAAGCAACTGCAACAGAGGCTGCTTTATATTATAAATAGCATTCTTTGAAGAAAACCCACCCTCCCAAATTCCCAGGGGTGGCTCGATGGTACTTTGAGAGTTCATGGAAACTATGAGTGTTAAAATGGCACTCCTAAAACCAACAGGCAGGGCTGACTAGCACCAGGAGGGGTTTGCCAAGGTGGGCAGTGTGGAGGGCAGTGCCAGAGGCTCTGCACTGACCAACAGCGGGACCCCCACGCCCTGTTTCCTTCACATGCCCTTCCACTCCTGCGTGTGAGCCTGGTCCTCCTTCAAAGGGATGTCAAGAAGTCTGGACACATCTTCAGGTTTCTTTTAACAGCACAAGCTGGGCACTTCTGTTTACACAAAAACATCAGTGTTTTGCCCTCGAAATGGATCTCACATTCCTCGGCAGCATTCCCAGGGAAATCACCACAACTGCCCCATGCTGTGTGTGCAGCTTGCAGGTGCAGCCGCACCTTTTGGGCTGTACAGCAGTGCAATAAGGCAGAGGACTCTGCAAAGGGTCGGTCTGCTTTGTTTTGTTTTGGAGCTTTGTGGCTCCGGGGCATTTCCCCCTCCACTGGCCCTGGGCAGCCCCAGCAGGAACCATCTGACCAGGCTGGCTCTCTGCTTATCAGCCACTTCCTTCCCACCGTGGAGCAGATCTAATGCTCAACAGCAAACAGTCACCTCTGTACCCTATCCAAAACAAGAGAGAAGAGAACAATGCAGAAAAACACAGACTTCAGATGCCTTGGGTTTGTCAACGTTGCTGAGAGGGGGGAGAGGAGGGCGGCACTGGGTTGACATGTAAAGGCTGATAAAGCAATCCAATTATCTTTTTAATTAAATTCATGCAAGTACAAAAGCACATTGGCAGTGTAGTTCACACTTCCAGTGCATTTTAAGCCACTGAAAAGCTAAAGGAACATAAAAACATGCTGCAGACATTATTAAATGTGTCTGAGATTTCAGAACTGAGAAAAAAAATCTTTGTACTTCTGAGCTCCTTGGGGCAGAGACAGTCCAATGGTGGTTTTAAGCTACCAGCACTACCTCTACCATCATTTCTTGTACTCTTTAGGAAACTTGAATCATAGAGTTTAATTTCTCTTATTCATGTAGCGTCTTTATTTATGGTCTTTTTGTTAGACCCACTTCAGCACTAAATAAAATGTAAACTTCAAAGACAACCAGACAGCTTTTTAACTTGAAGCAACTCCTTTCAGACTAATTGAGGGCACTAAACTAAGCTGGCTCAACAGATACAATTTCCATGCTGAAATTTATTCCTTGGCCCTGAACTGTGAAGAAATCAAACTCAAAGCAGAACTGAAAGCTGACAAAGAGTGGGTACGGGGGGGATGATGAGAGCTAGACCACTGGGTTATTGCCTCCCTGCCTGCCCTTACTTGGATGAGTTACAACTCCATTTCAGAGCAGCTCCTTCAAGCCCATGGGGCAGCTGCTGGATGAAACTCTTGCCCAACAGGACGCTGCTCAGACAACTCCACCACAAATATCTTTCTTCCGCTGTCAAATCCACTCTTGCTTGGGGTGAGGGAGGAGCAAGGGAGTTTTCCTTTCCCTTTTAGAGACGTCCATTAAAAGTTAAAATTCTGATGGTGCTGACGCAGGAAAGAGGGAAGACAGAAGGAGCTCCTCACCAGAGCTGCTGCTCAGGGCAGGCACCCGGTGGCTCAAAGGGAGCATCAGGGGACAGCTACCTTTGCAGACATGCTGAGCCTGCTGCAAGCACAAAATCCAAACCTATCAGTCTCTGCTTTGCATTTTCAGCACAAAGGATTGCGCTGCACTGACAGACTGAGCTGCAGTCTGCAGGCGACCTAACAGAAGTCTTGAATGATGGTGGGAAAGCAGCAGGCAAATAAATAAATAAATAGAGGAGCCAGCCCCAAGAGGGTTGAACTCTGCTATCCTGAACCTTTGCCCATGGTTACGCTGCTGTTTTTCTCAGCAGAATGCTTTTCACTGTTGAGCGCCTTGCTGAAAGCCTCAATTAAAGCCTGAAACCTATCAGTCGGTTACAGGAGCAATTTGCTGTGTATCAGCAAGCACTTAGCCAGCACTGAGCCATCTGCTCCTTTCTACCTGCGCTGGCTCCAGAGCAAGGAGCAACAAGCACTCACAAGCTTGAAAACAAAGCTGCCTGGTAAAGACCTGCACGGGAGAACAGACACATCAACCTGTGCAAAGCAGTTCCTTCCCCCTTGATGTAAAAGATGCCTTCGGCTGCTGAAAATATTCACACAATATTTATCATTAATGGCCTGTGCAAGAAAAATACCGGGAGCTGGAGGGGGCAGGGGAATACAGTTTCACTGGGACTTCAATAAGAGCAGCAGCTCCTGTGAAAATTTATGTGAGAGAAAATAACACATGCCAACTTGGAATTTGACCCTCCTAGTTACTGACCAGCCAGAACCACACCACCAGTGTCATTCCAAAAATCTTACAAGGCTGACTTTAAATGCAAAACCACGGAATTTAATAAGTACCCAGAAGATGCAGCATGAGAAATAAGTGACACTGACAGGGCATCCTTCATTCTCAAATCACTCTAATTAATTAAGTCTTGCAGAAACTCAAAGAGCTAAGTCTCAATCCTCTTTTAGAGGAGAAAGAATTGAAGTCCACATGTGCAAAATTACTTTACCGGAGTTATTAGGCTAGTAAATGTGACAACAATCTGTAAGCAGTGGGCTTTACCATCAGTACTCAAAAGCTCCTGAACACTGCCACGAACAGAAAGGTTAGGAAACTCTCAACTTTTTTAAGCAAGATCTTCGTATGTTTTTCTCTCCTATAATGGCCTCATCTTGTAGCCCTTGCTCATACACCACTTTCTTGGACAAGAATAATAATCCTGATGTAGTCAACAGCTAAGAAAAATGGACTCTAATGCACAAAATTGGCCAGCATGGAACATTTGCCCTTTTCATCCCTAGGAAGACCTTTCACGTTAGGAACATCTTAAAGCAGCCAGCACACCTGATCCAAAGAGGGAAAAATGAAGTTAGCCTTCCTGATGACAAAATTTCATCCCTGCTTTGCTACTGCTGGCCAGGGAACATTCTGTACTCTTGGGAACCTGTCTTCCCGTCAGCAAAGACTACCCTCATTACACACAAAAATTAATGGCCAACCCCAATGTCTAAAGCCTGCTGAATTCCAGCTCTCTTCACCCTTTACCACCAGCCCACAACTGATGGTGTATTTACAGGGGAAGCTGAAGCTCCTGCAGGAGCAGGCACTGCCTTTGAGGGCTGTGTGTGCCAGCAATTGTTTGTTTCTTGCTGAGCAACGAGGGCAGTTCCAGCAAGAGGGAAAAGGTCAAGCTCCCGCACGGAGGTTCCTCCCCAGATCACTGCGGGGACGGCTGACACGAGCTTGTGTTACACTTGAATGTTGAGGGTGCTCATGTGAAATGGAGGTGCCTCCTGCTACATGCAAAGACACAGAGGGAAAAGCAACACACAGAGAGAGACACCGGAACGGTTTTCTGCACTGCAGTGGGACGTTGTGTTAAAAGGCTGCGCAACAAGGAACAGGAAGAGCTGCTTGTGATGTCCGACACTCATGTTGGCCTGTCCCACAAAGCCCAGGTGCACCACGTACTCCGGAGCACCACCTGCTGGCATTCTTTTCTGTTAACTCCTTATCTGCATGAAAACAGAGGGCATGGCATCTCCAGAACTCAGCTAGATCCATTTCTACTTTTAATGCTTGCAGGTATCACTTCACGGTATTCTGAAAAACATGTGAGGTTATCTTATTGCTAACAGAAGTTTCCCTGATAGCCAGAGATGGGCTGGATCCACTGAAAGCCTTCAGAACTAAGTTCTTCCTTGCAACATTTATCAATATGAAGAAAAAGGCAACCTACCTGAAAAGACTAAGTGTATAAAAAGTTCCAATCCAGGCAAAGGATTGGGGCCGGGATGAGATTATGGAAACATTTCCAAATCAGGGACTTCAAACTGCTCATGCTGCAGTAATCAAACTCTTCATGACCTTCCTAAAGTTCTGTACAGGAAGACTAATGTGCTGCTCTCTAAAATAGATGCAAAACAGCAGCAGCAAACTTTTGCTCTCTACCACGTTTTCAGGTCAAGGCATTTTCTGCATTTTTTGTTCTACTTAGTGCTAAATGCTGAAGTGCATCAACTTCTCTGCTTCAGTTACTTCTCTGAATGCAACTGCCTTGGTCAGGCTCACTTTCCCACAAGCTCCTTGCCACAGAGAACCAGAGGGAAATGTTTCAAGCCAGGCACTTCTGATTCTCACTCAGCTAAGGTCTAAAAAACACCTCATTTTTTGCCAATTCATATAAAAAAGATCTTGGTGAAATCCCCATTTATTTATTACACTACAACCCGCACCTATGAATGTATGCCCTGAATAAATATAGCCAGTGACAGTCTCCACCCTGAGCTCACAGATCTGATGATTGAAAGCAAGAAGGAGAGAAAGAGGAAGAAAACCAAGGTGATTTCCTTCAGATCATATGGCAAGCCAGGACCAGAGCAGAACTGAGGTCTTCTGATTCTCAGGCCTCTGAGGCAATTGCTAGATCACAACACCCCTAAGGAAAAGCACCACTGCCATGTACTGTGCCCTGCTGCTGTGCTTCCCCTTTGGTACTTCTTCCACCACCCCCTTCTTCAGCCTACATTCATTCACCTGTTTTTTTCCACCAGTGTCTACCACCTTGCTCCAGATCTCACTAACCCAGGCAAGAAGCCCCAAAGGCTCAAGTGAGAGCTGTTCCAAAGCTGACAGAGTTCAGTGGGTTCAGCGAGCGGTGACGTGGGTTCAGCTGTTACTAATGCACAAGCTGGAACAACCACAGAGATACTTCCCAGAAGCTCAGTTTGTCCTTTGTTCGGGTACCACTGGGACAGTACCACTGCAAAGTAAAAGAATGCTGAAATAAACAGAATTTTAAAAGGATGGAACTGAGAGAAAATGCATTTCTGCTTGGACCATGAGAAATGCAAAGGGGGCACACAGGGCAGGCTCCCCACTCCCCTCCCAGCATGACACTGGGCAGCTGCAACATTAATGCACTGAAGAACTTGCTCCAAAAGCATATTATATATCTTATCTGTATATATATATATATGTGTGTGTGTGTGTGTGTGTGTATCTCCACCTGCTTTGCACACAGCTTCCACCTGACTGACCATCCTTCTGGGCTTCTGCTCTCTGATGTGCTCAGGACCTCTGCAAAGACATCCTTCAGTAAAATGGGGATAAGATGATGGAAAGGACATTCCATCCAAGAGAAAAAAGAAAAAAAAAAGACTAAAAACACCAGGCAAGCAGATCTGAAATTCATGAGCTACACTGAAGGCAAACCTACATGCAAATACAGTGTGTGTGCCTCCAAAAACTGAAAGCAACTCAAAAACTGTGGCTTCCTTCTTGCCCTCCAAGCGGGAAGGGAAGAGGTCATCTCTGGCAGACCTTCCCACCACACCAAGCAGAGAAACTGGGCTTTGTTTCTGCTGGTGTCTTGCCTCTCTCTCGAATCCCTGCACAGCCTTTGGCTCTCTAAGGTGCACAAACACAGCTGGCCTAGCCAAACCCAGCTCTACCTTATTCCTTATTCCATTTGAGATGCCATTTCCCCCTGAAGAAAACGCAGAAGGCCCACTGTGGCTCCAGCTGCACTTGGCCTGGGCTAATGCGGTTACTCCTGTAATCAGACCTGTCCACAGGGGAGGCATTTTTTGGCATGGCCCATGCTGATGCATTCCCCGAAACCCTCCATCCCTGCTTCCATTTCCTTTTGGCAAACACTCCCATTCTTCAGGCCCCAGTTCCAGCACCAGCTTTACACTTCAGGTTGGCAAAACATCAGCTTTCATCCCGCACACAGCAACTGCTGTTCCGTATTTTCCATACCGGAGCCAAGTTGGGGTTTGTTTTTAATGTTGCTTTGGCTATGCGGAATTTCACTATGACTGCAGATACGTCTCCAGCAGAAGCCACTCCCTGCAAAAAGCCTTGGTAGAGACAAAGCTGGTATCTGCAAATTTCATGTGACATCTCCCCAAATGGAGAAAGCCTTTAAGATATGTTGGCCGTGAACATTTGGGTATTTTGATTTGGGGTTTTTTTTATTACACAAAAAAATCACATAACACCTTTTCTTCCTGATCTTGGGCAGGAGAAAGAACTTAAATACAGTTGATGAACACAACTGTCCCACATCTACAGCAAAGGTCTGCCCTAACTGCGGGCTGGGGGTTTACAAACCTTCCTGAATTGCTTTAATCCCTAATGCAGAGTAAGTGGGAAAAACCTCCAGAGAGAGGTTGCTGGACTCACACAATCAGAGCAGGAGGCAGACACCCTGCCTGATCTACAGCACTTTAACAGCCTCTGACTCATCAGCAGAGGGAAGGTTTCAAACATGTTTAGACACAACTGCCTCTTCCTCTTGCAGGACCTGCCTGCTGCAGCATATTTGGCCCTTTTCTCCAGAGCAGCAAATGCTCCACGTGGACACTGTCTGGACGTTGGGATCTTGGTGTTCTGGCACACCCCACAGTTTCCAGAGGGGTGTGAGTCTGACATGCTCCTGTAGTTGAGATTATGCAGCATGAGCTGGAGTCAGCAGAATTACGTCAAATTGGGGAAAAAAAAAAAAGGCAGACTACTAGACAAGAAGCAGGGATATGTGTACCATATACATTGAAACCTTCAGTGGACTAACTGCATTGCAGTGCAAAGGGAGGAAAAAGTAGTATTAAATAAATTAAGTACAGACAGACACTGTGTGACTGTGGAGTCTGACATGCAGCAAACAGAAAGCAGATGACAACAAAGCACTGTGACATAACCTGCCAACTAGGTGTAGTCCTTGCTGTGAGCTTCTCTGTGCAGAGCCCAACCATTGCTGACTGCATTACAGAACATTCCTCAACACCCAGCTGAACTGATACGGGTTCCTAATACCTCTATACTCCACACATGAGGGCTGTGTCTGTGGAGTCTGGTCCTTGGCATCCAACAGCTCTCAGCCTGCGGTGGGAATAAATGACTTTGCCACTGCAGAGAAGAGATAGTGTGTAGGAAAAAAAGGAACACGCACAATCTTATCACCACTGCACTTTGACCAGGTCTGCCAAAGGAAAAACTGTGCACAAGGCCATGCTGGAGCACAGCCAGGCATACCTGCTGTGCAGAACCCCCCTGCTCTGGCACTGCACCCTTCAGATCCCACTCAGGCACGAGAGAGCGGGTCATCACCGAGAAAACAGGACGTTGCCTCATCTGCAAGGCTGCACAACACATGCCAGTAACTTCAGGCACGTAAGAACTCTGATGGGAAGAACTTGCCACCTGAGAAACCACCTCAGACTGGGATTAAGCAGCTACTACCGCTACACATTGTAGTAGCTGCTAACAAAAGATAACCTCTGAAAGATAATCTATCCCACTTCTATTTCCTGGGAAATTCCAGTAAGTTTAGGCAGCACACAAAGCTATTATTTTTTCCCAAATATGCAAAATGGATTAAAAAGCCACGTCATCCCTTTTCCTTATCGCTCTCTACTGCTGGCAGTGGACACCCTCGGCTTTTCCTGCCCTCCTCCCCTCTCACCAGTCAGCAAAACCTTCCAAATGGACGTTTACACACCTGTTTCACTTTCTCCCCCTTGGCAAATGTATTATTTTGCTGATTTTCTAGCACTTCAGCACCATAAATGGCTTTGGAATTGGCTTCTCTCTTGTGCACCTGCATCATCAGTGTCGTCAGCAAGAGAGATGTGCACGGCTCAAGGAACATGTTTGTGTCAGAAAGCTGCTGCAGAGCCTTAGGGAGAGCAGGGACTGGATGCTGATGTGATGCTCGCAAGCATCTTAAAAGGGACTTCAGAAAAGGAGGGTATTTCTGTCTTCAGATCAGTGGGCTTTGGAGCACTGGATTTTGCAGTTTCTCACAGGGAGACACCCAGTTTCAGAGCAGCATTTGCATCTGAAACATTCCCATCACTTTGTTCCATTTTTTCATATCGCATCTTATTGTGCCACATCAGCACAAACCCTCAAACCTCCTCCAACTCTTCAGCCTATCAAAATGCCACTGAATCTCTGCAATTTCCTTGTTTCCCTTCTCCTCTGTACAACTCCTGCGTGATGTGCAAGACTGAATTGAGTCTCACAACATTCAGCTTTCTGACCCCCAGACTCCTCGCAGAGTACGAGAGACCACCGGGGTGCTCCCAAAAACACTGCCCACCTCATATTCAGAGTCACTCACAACAATCCCATTGTCCTCGATGGATCTTGCCTCTGAATCTACTATTTCCATCTTAAATACTACAGCAAAGAGCACCAGAGACCAGGCTATGGTAAACAGCTGCAATGCCATGGCTTCTGAATGAAGAGAGGGGAATGAAGGACACACTTTTACAAGCATGGCTCTTTGATACTTTTTTCTCCTAATGTTGAAACAATCAAGTGTTCTGGGGAAAAAAGACAAATAGGTGTGATAAACAAGATGCAGGTGAAACTCACAGTATGAGTTGGGTCAGATGCTACAGGCTGCGACACTTGCAAAATACTGTTTCAGGTTCTTCTGTGGACATTAGCAGCAGTTTTGTAATCTTCTAATACATTATTTATACTATGATGCACTCAACATACTAATTATATTGGAAGAAATAAATGTAAGGACAAAACTGAGCAAGAAATGAAAGAGACATTTAAAACTACACCTTTGCTCCTTCAGGCTCACACAGGTCTTCTGATACCAAGAATTCTGTAACATCCAGAATGCAGAACTGGGCCCCCATGGCAGCAGCTTAACAAGGCACTTAGCATGTGTCAGCTCCCAGAGTTAGGTTTTCACACCCAATGCATCATGCCAGGAGGATAATTACACTGCTGGGAAAGACTACCAGTCTTGTGCTGCCTTCCTAAGAGATCTCCTAAAAACAGATTTTTCTGCAGCTAGGAACCTGAATAATTTTGGTGCAGCTCTGTATTATGACAGCTACAGATGAGAAGCTGTAATTTGGTGAAATTCATGGTCACCGTGACCTCAAAGTTCTGAGTTGCAAAGAATTAGTCATAAGGTCAGCCCTGGAATAATGCGGAGGAGCAATTCACCAGCACAAAACTCAAGGATCCCTCTTGGCCAGCAGTTCAACATTCCTGAGAAACAACATCCTCCAGCAATTGTATCTGCTCCTCTTCAGAGCGAGACCCAAGCACACAATAACAAGCTGACCTGTTTATTCAGCTGTTTTTGACACCCCTCTATCTTCGGACCTAATATTAGTTTGAACAGGATAGCATCCAAGTCTAGAGGGGAAAATTTAGAGCTGGTCCTGACTTAGCTAAAGCAAGACAGAAAATAACTATCTAGTTTCTACTCAAATTTCACCACTAGGCCATTAACCGGCTTGAGTTCTGCCCCCTTAAAAAAGGCTGTTTTGGCAATGCAGGAGGCAGCGACGGGCGTACAAACCATGTGTGCAAAGGGCTGGTGAGGAGCCTGGAGCAGAGCTCAGAGCCAGGCTGGCATCTCAGCGTGCCCAGAGCCTCTTCTGGCTGGACAAAGTGCTGTGCTGACATGGAGATGCAGCTCCCAGATTTGAAGTGATTCATGTGAAGCCAACCCAGAGCGAGCACAGCGGGCCATCAGCTGCCACTGCTGCAGATGTACCTTCTGGGAGGAACCCGCTCCAAGGCGCCCCCAGAGGGAAAGAGGTGTTTTCCCAAGGCAAAGGCACTGTCACTTCACTGGTTCCAGTTCTTAAAACATCACCAGCGTTTCATAAAATGAATACAAGGGGAAAAAAACGCTTTCTGTCAACATCTTGTCTTTTTTCTCATCTACTCATTTCCACTTCTCAAAGTGAGATTAATGCCCTTCTGCTGTGACAACACAGCTACCTCGAGCAAACAGATCCCAGAAACAGAAAACAAGGCCAAGATTTTTCAAGTGACTTCTGATAACAGATGGCTTGAGACTGTCAAACCTGTGCAGGAGAAGGAGAGAGGCAATGGACTTCATGTGCTCATGAAGATGTCTTAAGCCAAAAACAAAGTAAAAAAAGACACTCCTCCTTGGAGTGCCTACACTTGCCTACAAAAAATAAACATTATGGAAATAAAAGGCTGTAAGCATTCCATGTAAGATTTCCACGCTGCTGCTCCTGAGTTTGCAATGAGGTTGTTCAGATTACAGAACAGTATTATTCAACACCAGGTGGAGAGCAAGGGGATGCCACTGGAGAGCCCCATGCAGGCAGACACAGCTGCACTTCGCATTACCTTTCAAATCCAAAAGAAGAACAAGCCATGCCAGCAAACAGCAACTTCACTCACTATGAGAGGGGTCATCAGGAACCAAAAAAATATCAAGATGTATCTTCAGTCTCACTATAGTTCACCAGAAAGCTCAAACTGGTACCAGTCTCTCTTCTTGGCAACACAGATCCATCAACACACAACATGGGCATGGCATCTGTCCCCTACACAGTTCAGCCTAAAACACCATCATGATGCTCAAAGTCCTGCAGGGGAGAGGCTCTGGTTATCCCAGAATCCTGTTCATGGTCTCCCATAACTGGTGTCCATGCAGTTCATGGGAAGGGAACAACCACCAGCCCAAAACCTGTGGGCTGCCTTTTATCTGTCCAAGCAAGAAATCTGCTCCTCCAAAACTAGGGTGTCATCAAAGTCCACAATGTTTCCAAAGCGCTGAGGCTTTGAAAGGCAAAACTTAATTCCACAGCTTTGGTTCCCATCAATGTATGATTGGCTTGTACACAGACACAGAAGGAAGATGAAAAAATACAAAGAAAAGAAAGCCACTGTTGGCCTAAAATTGTATGATAATTATTGTTTCACCTCAAAGTAGCAGAAAATGAAAACTTCTGTGTTCTGTGAAAATACCTCATTTTTTCAGGTAAAGAAAGCAAAGAAACAACTAAGACTATGGCAACTGTGTGTGCTGTGTAAGCACCAAAGAGAGGGTCTGAAATCCAGGGAGTGCCACTCCAAAGAACTGCTGAGCTCTTCAAACAGCATTTTCACTATGCACGGGGCTACTGAATTGTCACAGGGTATCAAACCTTCCTCTCTCAGAGCATAAATTTGGTAACTAAATACACTGTCCCTTTTAACTATAACCAATGTGATTTTTCTTCCTGATCTCACAGTTTTAGGGCATGATTTACCGAGATTTAAGGCTGTAAATTTCTTTAATGTCATCGTTCAAATTCTATATAAACCCCATTCCTGTATCAGCACTATTTTTAATCATTACCATGGTGACAAAGCCGTAAAGGTGCTTTACACAAGGAAGGTTTACCACACTTTCAAGCAGTTGCTCTCAACTTCATCTTTAGCAGCTTTAAAGCACAGAAAAGTAACTCACAGAACTTTCACTGTTAGATACAAAAACTGATACTCACCCATGGCTACTGTATAAAAAATATTCAATACTAATGGACAAGGAATTCATAACCTGGACACAGTAAAGACCAGCAAGTGTACTGTCATTCAGGTCAAGCATGACTTTACTCAACACTCAAACCCTTTGCAATTAATAGGGCTGCTTGTGCATGGAAGTATCTGTTTCCTGAAGACACAGATAGAACAATCCCTTTGAGAACCAGGGAAATATTAATCCAAAATTAAAGTTTTTGAATGAAGGCCAACATTGCTTGTTTTAGTATTCAATGCAAAGTGCTTGCAAATCCCAAATGACAACATTGTTCCAGTTTCCTAATTCATGGGATTCAAAGCATGGAGTCTGGGTAGAAAATCAGTTTTCAAACAAAGGTACTGTGACTGTTGACACAAGTCAGGAGGAGTGTGTCTGCATGCTGGGCTGGACGAGCATGATCAGCAGGATGAGGGACAGGACTGCTCCCCTCAGCTCAGCACTTGTGAGTCCACGTGCAAATACTGTGCCTGGTGTGAGGCTTCACAGCTTGGCTGCACAGGCTCTCACAATCTCACAGAACCTCAAGGTAAGTCCTGCATTGCACGAGGAAAAGCATGGTGTGGGTGGGGAGAGGACCAGATGATGTTCAAAGGTCCCTTCCAACCTGAACAATTCTACAATTAACACATCTGCACTGTCCCTGCTAGGAGATGTGTAAACCCCCTAACCAAGCAGCAGTACTCATCAGGGGACACACAAGCACCAGTTAAAAGCATCAGTGGGGAAAGAGAAGGTACAGGCAAGCCTTTCTAGAAGATCCAGGTCACACAAAGCTCAGTTTGAGTCATCCTTCGTGCTTTCCCGTGGACTTGGTCTGTTCTTTCTGTATTGTGTCAATTCAGGACATTCCCCCAAAGACTGTCAACTGGCATCTTTCACTGCTGCATCACCCAGCTAACCAGAAAACACGAGCCACTCATCTCACCAGGAGGGCAGCATTCAGAGTTCACTATCCAGCGTGATATAAAATGCAACATGTCCTGTGTGACCTTAGGGGTATTTCCCCCAACAAATTCTGCACCACAAGAGAAGACCTAGAGACCCCTATGAAAAGACCTCACTGACATCTTTCTAATTCAAGTGCTTAATTAGTCAAGTGTGTCTTTTAATGACTAATACTTTAAGCACAAGGTGCAGCAGGGCTCCACATTTTCTGCAAAGGTTGGTACTTCTCTGTGCTCAGCACTACAAATACCCTGAAAGTCTTTAGCCCAGAGACAGCAACATATAAACAAGCAACAAAGTAGTTGGATGCTGACTGGGGAAATTACTAGTCCCAGTATCCCTCAAAGCCCAGCTTAGCTGTATCCATGCCCTGCAGAAGTGGTTGGTTACCACTCTATCTAGCCTAGATCCAGAGAGGGCAATGAACTGCATGTGTCATTCTCTGTTGTATATTCACTGGAAGTGCTGTTATCCTTATTGATACACTGTTATGACTTATCACCTTCCAAATACCAAAGATTACATATCGTGGTTCCAAGCAACCTCCTTGGTTGAAAGGAACATGCCTTGCACAATAGATTAATGACTTGTTTATGTTTGAGGGGCTGGAGAGTTGTTAACATGTTCTGTTCACTCTCTGGGAAAGATAGTTTGGCTCAGCTATAACCCGAAGGAAATCGGGAAGTCTAAAAATAGGCTGAGGTGGCCAATAATCCTTTAGGAGTTGTGATACTCACTGATATCCAGATTAAATGAGGAATTATGAGTAACCTTAGTGGGAGGGTTTGAAATGGAAAACCCAAGGAGAAGATGACTACATAAGGAACACTCAGTCTGTCCCGACATCCCTGCTGACTCCAATGAGCACAGGATTCAAGGAGAAAGACGCATCTAAAAAGCTGTGTAAGCATCTTGACAGCTCGTTAGCTGGATGACACATAAAACCTCTTGGAGTTGGATCTAAAACATGGATAATTACGTGTTTGGTTTTCTTTTATTTCTGTTTATCTTTAGCATCTCTTTTATTATCCTTTGGACTGCAGAAAGAAATTATTCTTGATTTTTCTTTCAATGTTTGTCTCTAGAACAAAAATTATTTCCAGGTTGTTGGCTGGCAAATTGAATTCCCACAGCGTGTTAAACCTTAAAAGTGCACCACATAAAAAGTCCCTCACAAACCTCAGCACCTTCATACAAGACAAAAGATAACCAGTATGTGCCCAAATCTAAAGAATTGCCCCAAATATTTAATGACAGCTATTCACTGGACCCAACTATTTTCCAGGCAGCTCGGAGTACATGCAGCATCTGACTCCCAAGGCTTGGGAGCAAGAAGGACACTGAGAGAATATCAATCTGCTTCCACAGCTGTAATTTAAGGGGGGAAATCCCCACTGCTTGGAGTTCTCAGAACACCAGTTTGCCATCTGTACCATGGGTTCCTCCAGCCCTGTTTGGGCAGGGCAAGGGTAATGAAGTTCTCCTGCTCCACCTACACCTCATGTCTAATACAGTGGGGGCTCTGGGCTCCCTAAATGTTCCCACCTCACAAGTACAAACGATACCAAGCTCATCTCTGTTGAATGTCTTCCCCTGAACAGCTTTTTGCACCAGTCTGCATCTGTGTCCCACATGCCTGCAGAAATGTTTTGACCTGTTATTTGTAAGCCCACTGGACTAATCTCTCATTCACCAGCACAACCACCCAATTATAATACAGCTGCGGAGATCCCGCTGCCAGCTGGTGCTTTGTGTAAGTGACCCATTCCAGAAGAATAGGCTTCCTGTTTTTTGTGGGTTCCCTCACTACCTGCTTAATCATCAAACCATACAAATTACGGAGGAGATGAACCTTGGCACCTGGCTCTTAAAGCCACAGGCTGTGGTACCAGGGAAGTGATAAACCTCACCAAGGCAGACACACAACTGCACTCCTCCACTCTCTTCCACACAGCTTGTCTTGCCTCTTTGTCCCCTTGTGATCTCGTTTATTCCTACCAAAAAGCAGAAAGTTACCAGGTGCTCTTTCTCTGAACTATTAAGCAACAAATCCCACCTAAACTATCTCCATTTTAGCAATTTCTTAGTGTCAAATACCTGGGCAGTGACTAAACCCTGTCACTGTTCTTCTGGGGAAAAGCTGCTTGCTATTCTTGGTGTAAAGGGAAGGTCTTTCAAATCAAGAGAATATTTCACTTGTTTTTCAGAAACAAACACTATGGGGGTGGGCAGGGAAGCAAGGAAGCGAAAATAAATTTTACTTTGCACCAAGTTAAATTACTCAGAGTTTCCCAAAATGAGAGGCTTGGTCAGAAGCACTGGAAAGTTTAAGAAGTACTCCTTTAAAAACAACTCCCACAGAGCAAAGCTCCCTCTCCATGACCTAAAGGCATGTGAACGAGCCAGGTCATTCTGTCTAGGCTTTTTTTTCTTTTTTAATAATTTAATTGATGGAGTGAATGGTAGTGGCCAGGTTGCATCTTTACCACATCTTATCTGGGCTTTTTTCAGAGTTGCACCTCCAACTCCAGTTTTCCTCTCGCTGCAGCAACAAGATTGGCATAAGCCTGACCAGCACACTGGTACCACAGCCATCCCAGCTGGGGGTGAGGTAGAAAAAGAAATTCCATCAGAATTTCTGTCCATGCTTTCTCTGATCATCCCTACCTGCCAAAGCAGGAGGGAAAATAACAGGCCACATGGAGATTCTGTCTCTGCACGCTTTAAGAGTTTTGTTATCCTCAGGAGTTGCAGGGAAAGCCAGGTTGGCTGGGCATTGTGTTAATGATACTGTCAAGAGGCCAAAGTAAAGTGCTACACCACAGCCCAGCCTTCTGCTATCAGCACCAGTGTCCCACACTTATTTAGGCAATCAAGGTAACAGGTAGGAGAATATGCCAGTGGTCTGGAAAAGGAGGTCTCAATACTTGGCATTTTGCTGATAAGAACCTGGGTCTGCTCAGAATAGGATTCTGCCAGACACTGACAGCTACACAAGGCACAGCAACACTGTAGTTCTGCCACACAACTATCAAACACACCTACAACAAAACCAGTTTGGTGGGAGGGGCTTCCATGTATTTTCACACGTGGTTGCTGACAGCAGGCTGAAATCTTGATAAGTTACACAGCCAACTTGGCTGACTTCACTGAAACCCTGCTGGAGACAAGTCCCGAGCCGAAAAGCTACTGCTTGTGTTTCCCCCTGCAAGGCAAGGGAGGGCAACCATGTTCAGCATCTGGCCAAAACTTGTTTCCAGCTGCATCAAAGATCCATACAGATTCCATCCAAAGGTCAGCAGCTACGGTTTTTGATGAGGAATGTGGTGCTTTTGAGAGACAATGTTGTCACAGTGATCCCCTTTCCCTACTTGTGGCAATCACTCCATTGTTCCCAATGGAAATGAGAAAGGGCTTGAGGTCTTTGAAATGGAAACTGCCTTTAATTCTAAATTATCCTAAAGCATAAACATAGACTGATGTATAGCAGATTGATGCCACATACAGTAAGCAACTCTAAAATACACTGTTTCTCCCTAATTTCTCAGGAAAAGAAAAAACAAACAAAACCCCTCAAAATATCCCAAGAGCCCAGGGGATATGATTATGTGAACTCACTCTCTAATATACTGCATTTCATAGTACAAAGCTAAACCCAACCAATCTCTACTTTGTTTAATGTGACTTTACTGCCGATCTACTTTTTGAAGCCAGTCACATGTTGATAAAGCTGGGCTGTGTAACAAAATTTCCATTTAATTCACGACACAAACAAGCTGAAACAGCATACTCATTCTGATTTAGGGTTTCTGTAACAAAAGGACTTTACCCATTCAGGGCTCTTACAATGAAAGAACAGGAAATTCTAAAAGTACTCTTAAAAGGAAGAGAAGGAAGACAATGAAGTGCAGAACTTACCTTCCACTGCAACGAATGGAACCACTGATCCCTCAGGTAACTGTTTGCAGCCTGCAATAAAGAGAAGTTACAGACACAATCATTAGTTTCTGCCAGTGCTTCAGGTCACTCATCCACTTTACATTATAACCAGTTTTTCACAGAAGGCACTGACACAAAGCCCTAGCTGCAAATGTAAAATACTGAACCAAAACCTTACGAAGTATTAACCTCTTGTGAAATGGTGTCCAACCCAAAGACTGTGAAAAATCCTCCCTGATTTCAAGCAGGTTTGTGTCACAACTTCAGTGTCTGTAGGTCATTGGCCTGTGCCATTAATCACTGGGAGCACAGTAAGAAGATGGGTTGACATTTTCCTACGAGGGGTGGGTTTTTTCCATACTCCAGTTTCTCTCCTTGTCCTGTTCCTCAGCTGGCCCCAGAGCAATTCAAACAATGTCTTAGCTCTTTGAGCGATATTGGAACAGCGGAAAGCCCAACACACACAGACGTGCAGACACATGCACAGACTGTCTGCAGCAACGGCATAAATGTTGCAATAATCACTCCCAGCCATCACCCATTTCTGTCTGTATTAAGCACAGCTGCCAGAAATTCCCAGTGTGAAGCCAGGTCGTGGCCAATGAAGGAATAGTTCAACACTCCCAAAGGTCAAAAGGCTCCATATCAAAAAATATAAAAGCATCCCCAGTGACGTAAAGGCGCGTGCCTTGACAAGGTGACGTGAGTCGGAAATATTTGAGTGGGTAGAGATGCCCTTTGGCTTTTCCAATTCCACCTCGACACTGCCAGCGGGCAATTTTTACTCACCATTCAAAATGTTTTACACAAACAGTGAAAATTACAGGATAGCCTAGAAATCCACATTAAATTTAAAAAAAAAAAAATAGTGATTTTCTTCACCAGCTAAACCCCGTATACTTCTTGCAAATTAAAGCATCAGTTAACAAGTTTCACTCCCCAACACCTTTACAGGTAAGTGTTCAAAACCCACACCACAGAATGTATTTCATCTCCTGACATTGGCAGGAATACTTGAAATAAAAAAGCTACATGGCTACCAAAAAGATGTTTAATCTCAAGGTCAGATACCGATGGCTTGGTGATATAAACTTGATTACTCTGAATTAAATGGAGTAATGTCCTTGTATATACGTATTGCACATCATTTGTTTATATATTAATGAGAATCAACTGCTCCTGCAGTAGATGTCACGGCAAAAAAGCAGGAATAAATATATCATAAATAAGCTTGGCTGACCACAGAGTTTATCAAAACCTTTCCATTTCAAAAAGAATGCTGACATATCAGAAGATGAAACTGCTACAAATGGAAACAAAAAATTTTACTTCCTTTCCCTTTTTTCTTTTCCTTTCATGAAACAAAAAGCTGTAAAAGCATTTAGAGTGCAGATCTCTACAACATTTCAGCTAGTCAATATTTAATGTTTTTCTTTCTGTTATTTACACAGTATTTTATGTATATGTGTGCATTATAACACAAGAGAGACTTTTTACCTATATATGTTATAGAATTAAATTTCAATTTGATACATTTTGTACTATATTTTAACATAATGAAAGGTCAAAAATAATTTGCCACCAAATGCTGGAAGAATGTTTTTAGCATAATTTAAAAAGCATGAAGTACATACACTTAGATATTTTTAATTAAGACAAAATGCTTTAAAAACTCACCAGACTGCTTCAAAAGGTGTAACTTCAAATTGAATCTTTTTTCTGTTTTTCTTTTTTTCAAAAAAGGAGAAAACTGGTTCATGGAGGAGAATAAAAAACCTCCTTTTCAATTGCTACATCAAAGCCCTTTAAAGAATAAGTAAAACTGGAAGTTTTTGTAGGTTTGCTGTATAATAAGCAATAGCACCAATGGTATTGCAAGGTACACACCCATTACTGCCTTAAAAAAATTAGGCACATTGAGTTTATAGGAGCTATGCAAACTAAGATACTGTTATTTACATTTATAAAACCCAAAATATTCTAAGGGGATTAAGTACTTCACTCAAAGAGGCAAAATGTTAACCAGATTCAGTCCCTGGTCAGGCACTGAAGCTGAAAGTAAGAGCAAATGCTGAAGCCCTAAATTGGGACTGATGAGAAGTGTTAATTATCCTCCTACTTTAGGGATGTCAGCAGCTACAGATTGTAAGGCCACTGCAAATAATCAGAAAATATTATGTGTAGGTAGGTTGTGCAACCAACTGGAGCCTTGACTATTAATGAGGACACCAGCACCATGCAGAGCATGCAAATACCAGAGAACAGAAATGAAGAATGTTCTAAAGACACAAAAGCAAAACTGGCCAAGGAAAGACTTGTATAACTTGATGGCAGCTGTATGTGAAAAGCGTTTTAAAAGTAAAATTAGCAAAGTGGCCACGTTCCAAGTGTGGGACTAAGCACTGCTTGCATTTAGCACTAGTTAATGTAGAGAAGTGACCAAGCAAACTTGCACTGGACCTAAGTTAGGAGTCTGAACCACTCTAAAACTAGAAACACTCAGAGCTCGGGCTGTCATTCAAAACCCAAGGAAAAGGAAGACAAAGAAGACAAACAGCAAATGGAAAAACAAACCTTTAGGGAATCCCCACACTTCTATTAATGACCAGGACTCACTGGTAAGAGGAACTTGGACTGGCAGCGGCCATTTCACCAGCGCTCTTTCCACTGTGTTTAACACAGATGGACCCAATGCTTTAACCCAATCCCTGTTATCTGGACAGAGCTGGCTGACACCAACATCCCCCATTCCCCCAGGCAGCAGGGACTAATCTCCCAGTGCACCCTTCCTCCTTCCAGCCAGCTGCAAACCCACAGCAGTATGCAGGAAACACTGATCTTCTGCAAAGGACAACGAAGAGCTCACTCTTGCACGGCATCCCTTGTCCTCCCCCCTCATTTTCAGGCTTACATTGAGATGAGACTACAGGGAATATTTCTTTCCTACCAGAAGAGCAGTGTGTTCATAGCATGCCAGGATGACAGAGGAGCCACCAAGCTCTTGGGGGTGCTCAGCTCTCCAGCTGATGGCCAACTCTGCATGCACTGACTTACTCAAGCATTTGGGTTATTGTGCATAAATAACATCTCTGAAGTTTGGAGCAATGAGCACCAAAGTGTAAAGCAGTGGAGGGAACTACAATTCATTTCTGGGGCTGCACATACACATTCACAGGTTCATCTGCTGTGCATTCGAGAAGCCCAGCCCTTCTGCACTTGTAGCTTATTTATTATTCCAGTGAAGAAGAAGAATATCTCCTTTAAGAATACCTAGTGTTGGATGTATTTTTCTTTAAGATTATCTGATTCTGGAACTGTGTTCTGAAGGATTTCATACCCTCATTTTTGGGGTGTAAATGTTCAGTCAGAGAGGAAAAGCCACCTGGGATCAGCTGCAGTACAAACTTTACTCACAGGATAAATCTCATCAGCTTTAAAATGCTCACAGGAGGAAAACTGTGCAAGAGATGAAATGCCTGCATATGCAAAGCTTTGGTCAGCATGAGTAAATTTACACCTCTGCTCAAAAAGGGAAGCATTTTCTCTGCACCCAAACTACTTAATTTCTTAGTGGGTAGGAACACACGTTTTTATTAAAAAGCAGTGAACATTTTAAAAGCACATTTTCTTTTTGCTCACAAGAATAGGAAACTGAACACTTGCTTCATGCCAGCATTACAGCCCCTGTAGTAATTTCCACCTAGGCAAGGAGGAGACAAAAATAGGAACCTGTGTGCTGCTGAGAAATTCTGCAAGAAAGCAATCACTCCAGAAATGATGGGGAAGACCTTTCCCATTCCTTTAACCATAAGTTATCACCACAGCACTCCTTGTTACTGGTATGTGTGTGCAGAAGAATACAAGAATAGGCTTGTCCATGCAGCAGAATGTTCCCAGGTTTCTTCTTGCAACAGCATCCTTCATACATACCCTTCTAGGGGGTTTTGCCAGCTGAAAAGATGTTGCAGTGTTGTAGTGTTGCAAGTGAACCCTGCTCAACTCAGGGTACAGACAGAGTTGCTGGTAATTGTTAGAAATGCCGCTTTCCTCCTTAAAACACTCCCTGTCTCTGCTGGGTGCTGGTCCTTGCGTGACCTCTCCACGCTGGCAGTGCTGGCTGGACTCGCACTTAAAACAAAAGGCAGGTTTCTCCAAGGAGACTGAAATAAAACGTTACTGAAACCCCAGTGGAAACCCTTATCGTGGGGACTCCCTGGCACAAACAGCGTGTTCAAGCACCGAGCTGAACGTGTGACTGTTGTGCTTGTCAAGGCTTCCTGTTCTGTTTGTTTTTCCTTCTGACTGCGCTCGATTGCCAAGAAATGAATAAAACAACACCAGTGATAGGGATGGAAGTGGTGGCTTTAAGGCTGAAAGGACACCATGGGAAAGCAGACAGTGCTGTCATGACTGAAATACCAAAGCCTTTTTCCTGGGACTCTTCCTACATTTGGTGCTAAGCAGCTCATGAAATTATACTGTAAGTTGGTTGGGTTTTTTTTCAATCTCTTTCAAAAGGTTATTCCAGTTATTTCACCATCAATGGCAGCATCCTCCTCATAATCATACCATAATCACACCCTGTGCTTTACAAAGGGAAAGCAGAGCAGAAGTCTAGCCCTGCTCAAGGAGGCCCAGCTATTACTGATACTAAAGAGCTCACACTTCATCAAAAGCTAAATTTAGCTCCTATTTCCTGGCCTGAAGAGCTTATGGTCTATGAGCCAGCCTCAGCAACACCTTCTTTCACACCTGCCATCCCAGCTGCAGGAAAGAAAGAAAGAAAATCTGCAAGAGTTGATTTCTGCTCACAAAAAGGACCAGGGGCCACCTGATTCGGCAGGAGGAAAGAAAACACAAGCCCCCAGCATGTCTAGAAAACTGACAGTCCACGATCCTCAGAAACTGTCCATGACTCCCACAAGGGACAATGAGAATTCCCAATTGCTGGGTGGTGAAACCTACCTGCTCAGACAGCTGTGCTCATACAATAAACACTTGGGAGTGGGAAGCACATCACACATGGAGGTGACTTTCCAATGGGAACCCAGCCCAGATTAAGCTTTTGCTGCCTGAGAACCAAGTCTCCCTCTGAAACCCAGGTAGACACATCCTGTTACCACGATGCGGTTTCCCAAGAGGAACTGCATCACCTCCGGTGCTGCTTGTCAGATGTCATGGGTTAAAAAAGGCTGGGATGGTCACTATTGCTATGGGAGGGCACCAGGATGATGTAAGGAAAGGTAATGGCACTCTTCCCTCTCTGACTCATTACCGTGCAGTAATAAGCCAGAAATAGACCTTGGTGACAGCAGAGAGGGGATGACAACTTGAACATGGACTAGGACTCTCTTGTGGCATTTCCCAGAGAAGCACAGAATTGGTCAGGTTTGAAAAGACCTCCAAGATCAAGTCCAGCACTGCCAAGCCCACCACTAAACCACGTCCCCAAGTGCCACATCTAAGCATCTTTTAAATACCTCCAGGGATGGTGACTCAATCACTTCTCTGTGCCTGGACAACACTTTTGGTGAAGACATTTTTCTCCAGCCAATATCAACCTCCACAACCTTCCCCTCAGCCACTGAGCAGGTCACCTTGTCACAGAAGGAAATCAGGTTGGTCAAGCAGGACCTGCCTTTCATAAACCCACCCTGCCTTCAGTAAAGCAGAAGCTGAAATCTTAAATTTTTCTCAAAATGAAAATCTGGGGGTGCCTGTGATTCAGAAGTATTAAAATGCTTCATTTTATATCAAATCATGTCAATAATATCCCATGCTATGAAAAAATTTACAATGCAGCATGTGGAAAAACACAGATCAAAATATAAAATTTGCATTAATCAGAAATATTAAATAACTTGGGGGTCGTTAAAACAGTTCATTTAAACACACATATATAAACCTCATTTACATTAAGCCTTTGGGGGAAAAAAATATAAATTTTACCAAAAGTGCACTCCAGAATAAACAGTAGTGGTAACATGTTTTGGACTAGCTTGACTTGTTCCACTATCATACACTTCCTGACACTAGACATGACATCAGAGCATGATCCTGCTCAGATTAGCAGGGCAGAAGAAGTTCATAAAAAACTGGAAGTCATAATTTCCTGTAGAATTACTGAAGTCTCTCAGAAATCTGGAATTCACTGAACTGTGCAAGGGCTACTTTCCCAGCAGCTCCACTTCCCAGCTCCTCAGTGAATGTGTCTTTTGGACACCTCTACTCTTCGCCACACATAGTAGGGAATTTCTGCTCAACTCAACTCCTTGATATATCCAGTTTTTGCCTCTTGATTTCTTGACCAGACTAAACACAACTTTGAGGACTGTTTTGGATTGGTGAATACACATTACAACTGTATAAGGGAAATCTAATTTTACACTCCCTCCGATCTGACCACATTTGATGAACCGAGACAGTACCGAGGACCAAGTCATACTAAAAGCATTTTTCAAGTTTGTATTTTCAATTCTGCTGAAATTCCCATAGTTCTAATGTAATCTGATCCTGTCTGCTCAGCCAGTCAGCAACAAACAGGAGTCCAGCTCACTCTACTCCTTTATCAGCTCCTATGAGTTACATAAAGACACCCATCTTTTTGAAGAAAGTACCAAAAGTATCCATGCTAAGATGTCACTTTTTCAGAAACACAATTATTTTTGTGTTTGGTTTGTTGGCTGTTTTTTTGGGTTTGTTTCTCTGAAAACACAAATGGCAGGCTGCTCCAGATGACAATCTGCCCGCCCTTCCAGTTTCCTTTCAGCTCAGCAGGCAGCTGTGGGTTCAAGCTTTATCTTGTTTCCCATTAAGCAGGCCAATAAAGGCAGCTGCCACAAACCACAGAAAAAAGACTTAGAAACAGACTTTGGGAAGGCAGGTGTAACTAGTCCATCTTTGGAACAGATATAGACATAAGTGCTAGTATCACTGCTGACATTTATGGAAAAAAACAGAATCAAATTATCACAAGAAAAAGAATTAAAATCATCCAAACTTCAAAAATTATTTTCTGTCTAATTAGTTCAATTAACAGATTAGGCAAGGAAGATTTCATCAACAATTAGGACCCTAATCTAGCTGCTGGGAAACCATGGCTTGTCTTCCTGCCCTCCCTGATGTCATGTACAGTAAAGACTTTTCAAACCACAGAACGAGGACTTGAGTGGACTTTCAGCAGCCTGTCTGAAATTCAGACTCCCTACAGTAACACTTAAAATGAGAGTCATTCTGAGCCACAGAAATCCCCCTGGCACCGAGCAGAGGCACTTCCACATGCTCCATGTGCAATGGGACACGTGCCTGTGCTTTAAGGACATGAGAAAAGACACACAAATCCCACCTATGCACCAAGAGAGTCCACAAAGTTTGATGTTCTCAGGTCGTCCCAAACTCACTTAACTGCACCATTTTCCAATTAGAAAGAGGGAATGGCTGCACCCCCTTCTGACAGGGCTACAAACCCCTGGATGACACCTCAGGAAAGGGAGCTCCAGAAATACACTCCACAAAGGATGTGGCCCTGAGTGTTTCCATGTACACCTCTAACCATTTCAGAGTGAAAGCATATCTGCCATGTCCAAACTCATCAAAACCTCGTGATATTTTTATGACATTCCAAAACTATTCCAAATGCCAAGCACAGGCACCGCATGAAGGGCTGGAGCTGAGGACTGTGCTCTCTGCTCTGTGTACAGCCAGGCACATCAGCCTGTCTGAAATGCAGGCAAAGCAGAGCTGGCCTGAGCTGGACCCAATATTAGCACAGCCTGGTGTTAGTCACACTGGCTTCCCAACTCAGAGTCCATTTTGCTGTTCACATAGTATGGAAAACAGAGCAGCTTGGCACCTAGCCTGGGGTTATGGAATGGTACCATTTGGGCTGTTCTTCTCTGGACCTGCAGGCAGAGACATTTTGGAAGAGCTTCAACAAAACCCTCCCTTGGACACAGGTGGTGTCACCTACTTTGTGGCCCTCCAGGGGTTTCAGCAAACAATCCACCATGAGCCAAGAATGAAATGCTGGCCTGTGTACCATGGATCAGTGCAATGTGTGCCAGGATCCTCTAGGACAAACGACCCAGCAAACATGGTCATCACAGTCATTACTGTATCACTCCATGTGTTCCCATCTTCTTATCCACTGGACTACATTTTGTGTAAAACAGGTGTAGTGTGTGGGTGTACAAACCCAAATGCACAGGCTCCATTGTGAGGTTTCACTCATCTGAAGTTGTTCATGCTTTTAAAAAACAACCTTTTAAATATTTTATGAGTTATCCAGTTTAAATTGATCTTTTTTTAAAATTTTCTGCAGAAATTTCTCACCCAGCCTGTCTACAGTCCTACCTGCATGAAATACAGACACACAACAGTCATGGCTGCATAATCAACTGAAAAAGTAAAACCCCAAAGGGTAACAGATGACAAACTATCTTTGAAACAACGATGAGAAACATGAGAGAGAACCACGTAAGAGTTAAGTTGAAACCAATTCAGTCTTTTTAAGTTATGACCTTTCAACGTTCCATGGGGGCCACATAGCTGGGTTTTCAGTTGCTTTTCCTACTCGCTCTGAAGTATTTCCAAAGTTCAGTGCTGTGGAGTGCTTTTCTGTCATTAAAACTTGCAATGACCTAAGGAGGCCTATAAAGCTTTTTAAGTGGATGAAGAAATCTGGAATAATGTAAACACAGTGTCTTCTGTTTGAAAGCAACACTTAGAGAAGTAGCATATTTAGATATCCATACAAATATACTGATATCATTCTGTGGAGATTGAGTATCTTTAAAAAACAGATATCTGTCAGTTCCAGTGCAAGTTTTGGGTTTCCTATATGAATTGAAGGATGCAATTTGTAACTTTTTCCATGCAGGAATAGGACTACATGTAAAAATACAATTGTTCCAGGCCCACATCGATGTGTCTTTCCACAAAGCACCATAAAATCAGTCAGAAGATTTAATCACTGTGGCCCAAAATTTCCATTCTCACTGTTGAACAACATGAAGAGCTTCAGAGCTATCATGCTGAGCAAATTTTCTGGTGGTTAGATAATTTGACAGCACTGAGTTAGTTCTCTGCCTTTTCTGAGTCCATCTAATTAAGATTTCATGCACAGGAAGCAGAAGTTAAAGGAGATTCATAGTAAAGAGAGAAAGAAAGTTGTATTTCTGTGTTTACTGTACCTGCAGTAAGACAGTACCCCCCGGGATTGTGAGCTGTAAACAGTACTTAGGGGCATTCTCCCAGGAGAGCAGTTGAACATCTTCAATAGCACTGTAGGAAATGGAGTTTTCCATGTACCCAGTTGGCTGCAAGAAAACAAAGGAGAAGGGAAAAAAATGTTTACTCGGCCATCAGAAGTTTTGCAATTTCAAAGCAAGAATGGCACTATCAAAATTACTCTTGGTGTTGAAAATACCTGCAAAATCTACTTGGAAAGCAAAATTCCTGTGTAGGTGATTTGACAGAAAAAGCCATCCAGCCACTGTCCTCCAACTCATTCAAGTGTTAAGACCACTGAGATAAACACAAAACCAGGCCAGGCCAAGGTGCCTGAACGACAGAAATGTCAAACTGCATTTGTCCTGGACCCAAAAATCAACGGAACCCCACTGCAAGTTGAACTGGGCTATGAAGGGGTCTGGCCATGCACGGGCTCTCAATGCATGAAGAAGCCCCTCAATGACACAGAGAGAACAGCACTGCACCACAGCAAGGTCGGTTTACTCCACATATTCCTGCTCCTCTCCCCAGCTGCAGGTCTGATCAGACCTGTCAGCCTCCTGCATCTGACAGTGGTTCTTGGGCCTCCAGAGATCCAGCCCTCAAGTTTTAGACTGGAGCAAAAGGAGAGCAATCAACCTACTCATCTCAGCCTGTGTTTAAGTACAGACTGCTGATGCCCAGTTTAAAATGGAAGTCACAATTAAAACATAAATAACTGGATTTTGCAATTACACGTACATCATAAACTGATAGTTGCAAGAAGAGAAACTTAAACATGAAACTCCTTATTAGTATCCCTGTAAGTACAACTATCTCTGAGATAAGCTCAAATACAAATGTATCTATGCAAGCACATATAAAATTATGTCCTAAACATAACTAAATACACAAATCTATAGCTGTGCATCTATCAAGTATGTGTATATACACTGTATTTTATGCAAGTAATTTTTCAAGTGATTGAGTATTTAACAGAGATCCCCAAAGACATCATTTACTTTGCTTTGCTAAAGCATAAGCAAACTGATCAGTACTGGTATGGCAGAGAAACTATTTTCATACCAAAAAAAATCAATGCCACCTCATGGATAAACCACTGGCTTGACCATGTCTTGCAAGAGATTAGAGCTCATCATATTTATATTATTTTCCCACTATTACTGGTTTACATATAAATTCAACTTCTCAAATTTACTCCCACTGTCCCCAATACGTAAGTTATTTTTAACTGACAGTCATGAAATAAAGAAGGCAAGGGAGAAACCACATCTATTTCGGGGTCAAACAGGGCCAACTCCCAAAATCCCAGCACAGGATTCCTGGGGGCGAGTGCGAAACAAGCAAATGGCATTTGGAACGTCTCTGCTTCCGATTGGTGCCACGTTCCCCCAGAAGTTAAGTAGGTGGTGCATGTGGAAGCCACACTTTGAAGTTATACACTTCATACATGTTCATAAGCCCACAAACGTCATCCCTCAGAGCGCAGTGACAGCCCTGTCATCCACCTTTGGATGCCACAAGAATTCAGTTGCCCTTTGAGCAAGAACAGCCCAGCAAGGCACGGAACTCAAGCTCAGGATCTTTGTCAGGAGCGGCCGCTCGTTTCATACCAGCCCTGGGTGAAAACAGTTTTCACTGTCTCTTTAACAAAAACCTTGTTATGCAGGAAGTATGATAAACTTCTGCTTATTCATTTACCCACAATATTGTTCTACACTAGTGACTGGAATCCCAGTGGCTTAATGCTGATACTGTACGTCATGCGCTGCCTACTGGAGAGTAATTATCTCGTTCTCACAGGAAGCCAAAGGCCTGAGATCCTTTGGTAATCAGTATTACAACACTCAGGGAAAAAATATCAAAACAGCCAACATAAAATCTAGTATGCTCAGGGGGCAAAGTTATCAAAAACATGCTCGGAAAGACTGGAGAAGGGAGACATCCAGGACCAGTTGATGCAAATGTAAAATGAAATGCATCAAAGCAATTTAAATTTCTCTTTTAAGCAGGTGCTCACTGCCCTTAATATCCTCAATTAACTTCAAAGAGGATTTGAAGAATTCTCACAGAATCTGTTCCCAAGAGAAGCCTCTTCTATACCTTAAACCATCCATTTAAACAGCATTAAAGACAACTGATCCAGTCCAACCACAGCTCTGTAGCCATACACAAGTGATTTCATCCCAGACATACACCTCTTCTCACAGGACAGCCCTTTTCCTTAAGGAGAATGGAGGAACACAGAGTTCTGCAGTTTGCAAAGGATGGGAAGACTCCTAAACCATAACATGGGATTACACAGATGGTTAATCTCCCAAATGACAGTGTTATGCCAGTGAGGTAGTTTATACAGCATTATACGATCCCATTTCCATAAATTCTGTCTGGCCATACTACATACAAAGCCCCACTACAGTTGTTTGCTACCTTACTGAAAAAATGAGTAGCCCCAAATACACTTTAATCCCTGTAAGCAACATCACATGCATTTTTGCTGCTTCATTAAAAACACCACATTCAAAGAAGCGAAATATTTTCAGTTCTGAAAATGCCAGTTACCGGCAGCCTCACCTCTGTTTAGCACCCAAAAGAGTCTAAGGCAGAGCAATTTATCACTGTACAGAGTTCCTTGAAATTGTGCTTCTAGATGCTGTCAAACATGAAGGCCATGCTCCCGCATCAGGGCTGTGCAGAAATGCTCTGAAACAGAGCTGTCACCACACCTGAGGCTTCCCAAGGCTGTGGTGCTCCTCACAGGGACCATGGAACTCATGGGATGAAGGTCAGCCCCACACAAGGGTGTCCTTTCCCTAATGTCTCCACACACACAGATATGAGGACAGAGCTGTGTTCCCCACTGGTGTTTTCTCAAGACCAAGCACAGTTCAGCCATTTATCAGGAAATGGCCTGAGGTAAAACCACAGCCTGAGTCACTGGTTCCTCTTAAAACATGGGTTATTTTGACATTCAGGTATGTAAATGTCAATCACAGTGAATCATTGTGGTTGATAAATAAGCAGTGCAAGTGTTGCACCTTCTCATGTTGCAGCTGGTCTTGTTTGCACCCACCCCCAGAACCTGCATCCTCACCCCCAGGTCACTCCATGGGAAATTCAAATTAGAACAACATGCAAGGCCAGAAACGTGGATTCAGAGATTTGAAAATACCTAAACCGAGACAGATCCTCAGTGGGTCACCACAAAGCATCTGGCATCAATACTAGTCTTAAGCAGCATTCCCACCTCCATCCACCCACTTCGTCTCTGCCCGTACAAATATTTGTCTGGCTGTGGCGTCAGGCAGAGCAGGGAACCCATCCAGCTTTTGCCAGATTACTTTTGAGCTCCTTCAGCCCTATTTCTAACATGAAACAGAAAATAGTATGTTAACATAACTTAGGGGCAGCGTATCATGGGGAAGGGGGAGCTGAGGTCTTGATCGCTTCAGTCTAATTATTGGTATGAGACAGTTTAAAGCCACAGCATCTTTGAGAGGCAATACATCAAGTTCAGTTGAAAATGCCTTTATTTAAGAAAATAGTAACTCTTATTTTTTTAGCTGTCATTTTTGAAAGGACATTTGTATTTCTTGGCGAAGTCTGAAATCTATCAAACGAAGCAAGATAATGGACTTTTCTCCTTCACTCTACAAAATTAATCCTGACTGAGGAAACTCTGGCCAGAGAATGTACATGTGTCATCTTACAGATTTACAGTTTGAACTTCTGGCTGTTTGCTGCTGAACATGTTCTGAAAAACTGCAAGAGACTCACAAGCAAAAATGCAATTTATTTCAACATACAGAAAAAAACCCAAGTCAAGGAAATATTTTTCTCTTCACATTAGCCTTTAGCCCCTTAATGAAACATTCAACTTCTCCATTGGGAAATCAGGTATGTTTTAACCTCAGTGAGAACTTTGCCTTTTTTTCAATTCCATGAGGATTTATTTATCACACAGCTTTGAAATAACTTTGCACCAGAATAGCCACACACCAAAACCTACTACAAATCAAATCCTAGGGGAACCCAGTGCTCCCAAAACTGGAAGAACATGCAGGCTCCTGCCTAAGACTAGTTTTCCCTTCGTGTTTCTGGGAAAAGTCCGCAGCTCAAACTACTCAATAATGCAAAAATCTGCCCCCTTGTTTCCATGGGAAATTCTAAAAGAGAAAGAATAAACATGACGTCCATTGTTAATACGAGGCTCGTATCCACTTACTCATATAATAATGTACTAAATCTTCAGCTGCATGTTTTCCAAAGAAAGCGCCTAGAAAAGATGAATTCTACAAATAGAGATGGTTATTTGCATTAAAACATATTTAGACTGACAAGTCCCACCAACACAACAACGACAAAGAGTGATTTTCCCAATTAAGTATTCCAGATGATGTGAGGAAACAGGGCTATTCCAGACCCTTCCTTTTCCACTGCCAGGTACTTATTTCTGCCTTGGCTGCTCTCAGGAACGAGCCATGCTCCTCCTGTAGCCCAGAATGCTGAGCATCTGTATTACATACAAGTTTTCCATACACAAATAGAATTCAGACCTGCTGAATAACATGTAGGAAGAGTTGATTGCTCTCAAAACTTTGATGGGGGTGGAAACTATTCTGTTGGCACACTGCAGGGTAATGGACTCTGAAACTGCTGAAAACAATGGGTGATCTGAAATAAATCTCTGTTAGAAGACATCCATGGCTCCAGAGAACGTCCCTGCAAATGCAGCTATTTCAGATAAGGGCAATTAACATCTTTGTTCATTAACTACATAACCTATCAGAAGACATTTATCAAGTTCAGCAATTAGCAGTACTATGCCATAATACGCAGCACAGTGCAATTTGTCTTCTTCTTGATCTGGAAGAATTTACTGCCATGCTCACTCGTCACAATGACTTGAAGGAGTTTAAAGTCAGTGCTAATCCCGCAGAGATTAACGCAGTAAGAGAACAGACAAAAAGACTCACAGTGGGGAGACACCCAACTGTGCCCCAAAACCGCAGAAAGGAATCTCTGAGCTTCCTTGGAACAACATACTCATCTAATCCATCACACTCCCCAGAGCCTCAGCCCATCCATCATCACCATTCCCTTCCCACTCCTCCCAGTAAGGTGCTTTCATGTGTGGGACCATAAGAAAAGACTTGACGTGCTCTGTGTAGGGGGAGGAGCACAGGGGGTGAAGTGGGTGTTTCATCCAGGGGCCTGTGGGGAAGGGTCTCCCCATGGGGTGAATCTGAATTATTTCTGCTTGGAGTTGCTTTGTTCCCAAGTGCCTCCAGGTTTGGTAGTGATGCTTGGCAGGGTTTGGTTGGTTGGTTTGGCCACAAATCTTCAGTGAGCCCATTCACATCAGTCACTGGTGCAAGTGATGATGACAAGAAAAAGAGAGAGGGGGTTTCCTACCATATTTCTTTGTGTGTGGGTGACTGTGTATAAACATCCATGTGTGTATAAATGTACACACACACACACACACACCTGTCTTCCTAGATAAAAGATAGTAGAAATATATCACATATTTCTCTACACAAAAATACAGCAGCAACTGCCAGTGCAAAGTAACTGAGGTTCAGTAAAAGACAGTATTTAATTGAGAAAGGCCAGATCCTCCACAAAGCTGGTCATCCAAAATACATCAGTGGAACTTCACTGATTTATACCAGCTGGGAAACTAACTCAGAAATTCAACAGAAGTTCAATCAAATCTAGCTCAGCAGCAAAAAAATGTGCATAAATCTCTTTCTCTCCTCTAAATATTTAAGACAACCAAGACTGGAGGCTCTTGCATTAATTAACTTTACAAAATGGATAAAAATGTAAGAGCTGCCAGTGAGAAACAACTTACTCCACACTGTGCAGGAACAAACCTTCCAATCTGCAGTGGGGCTGAAGTACCAGTTCTGTGGAGCTACAGCAAAGGGACAGGCCAAAACTGTCCATCAAAGAGCTGACAAGAAAAAAACTGGTCTCAACAGTAAGACATATGAGCTTCAAATGTGCAGCAGACAGCAGCAGAGGGAAGAACTTCAAATAAATTCAGATCTGAAATAAGTTAAAAGCACAGAAGTTCATCATTAAGAAAAAGGGATAATAAGGTCATATTATGGAATATGTACCGTGACAGTAAAGTCAAATAAGCAGGAAAAATGTATTATTTAGTGAAATTCATAGAGTTGTTGTTTTGGTTTTTTTTTAAATGAGGACATTCTTCTCTTTTACTGTCAAACCCAGATGAAGGAGTTCTTCTGGAGGTTCACTTATTTGAATTTCTGGGAGTAAAAGAAGACACTTATCTTGAAGATTTTTTGAATATGCCCATTATCAAGATGACCCTGTCTAAGCAGGCCACAAGAAATCAACCCCTTCTCTCTGACCAGCTTAGTATAACAAAGAGAATTCCACTGAGATTTCCAGTGGTGCTGAACATTAAACTGGTTGTGGTGCTGGTGCCCAAAATACTCTCTCTGAGGGTCAAGGCTATAGAAGAAACCCTGTTTCCTGCTTTCAGATCTCTGCTGACAGGTTTGAGGACGTGCTGCAAGGGGCACCTGCCCCAGTGCAGAGCTGGGGGCTGACCACAGCTTGCCAATGAGGCAGTGCCCAAATGTGCCAGCCCATTGCCCAGGGGCAGGAATGCTGCTGCCAGGCCAGCACAGGGAGCAGGAAGGGGAGGGAGCTGTGTTTGACACAACCTGTTTGACACACGGTGAGACTTCCACAGACACTGGCTCCACTCCCCTGCCAGGCTGAGCACCTCTGGTTGGAGCAGCAACTCTCCAAGTGTGCACTGCAGCCCCTTCAAACCCTCCCAGTGAATGTATGGAATTCAAAGAACAGAATTACTATCCCACATGCATCAACCCTGAAGGAGAAAATCTCAGTTAAGGTTGTAGCTGCACCATGCTCTTGATCATATGGCTTAAGTAACATGAGAAGCCTGAGAGACGCGGGAAAAGAGCTCAGACTTCCTGACTCCAACAGCATCCTCCTCCTCCAAAACTGCATGACCAGTTCCTAAGAATGACCAGACTTCATGTTCTCCATCCTTTTGCATTTACCACTGCACTCCATGGCACCTCTCTGGGCAAGAAATACTCCACAAGCATTGTCAAGTTGGGTATGTTATTTATCCACCTTCCTTGAAGCTACTTCAGCAAGGAAGGGACACCACCAGCCAAAATACAGCAGGTACACACATTCTCCAACGAGCATCAGCAAGCAAGAAGAGAATCAGACTTACTGCAGAAAACTACACACACCTATTTCTGTTTAAAAAAAAACCTGTTTGAGGACTATTGAAAAATCTCTAACTTCTGCCAGAACTAGTGAGTGCTAAACAGATCTTTGCTAAGTCACCATAGCAACAGTGATGTGACAGAAAACAAAACTGCATCCTTGTTCAAGGCTGCTCTCTATTTTCAATTCCCTTTCAACAAATCAGCTGTGTCACACTCCATGAAATGCATCAAGTGCTGCTAAACCAGAGAGAGGAGAAAGGGCTGGGTGTAAGGATTTCAGACCAAGCAGACACAATGTATGCTGGACTGAAATGCCACCCTTTAATGACAATTTTAACCAGGGGCAGCCCTGAGAGCTGGGAATGAAAGGTCATCAGCTGGTTTCAGATACAAAGGTGGAAAATAATCAGTCTGTTGAATAACTGGAAACGTGGCCAAACTGACAGTGCTGTGAACAGATCTCTGTGCAGTCATGTTTTCCAGAACTGGTTTAGGTACTGGCAGTAGCACGTTCCTATTGCTTATCATCCTTGCACTTGCAGTGGTTTTTACTTTTGGTTTACAGATCCCCAAAGCCTGTTGTTCACTATCTATATGGGGTCAGCAAAAGGTGAAGAGGGAAACCACATTTGTTATCAGTAGGGTCACATTTGTCATGCAGGGATCTGCTTCTCCCATGGAAAATTTGAGGGTTTGACAAACCAACAAGGCTGAACCAAAAGGGCACCTGTGAAGGAAGTGACACATTCACCTCTGTCACCCTGTGTATGAACCTGAGAGGCCACTCAAGTATGAATTACTGAATTAGTAAGAAGCTGAGCCACCCAGGATCCCATATCCTGGTAGAAACACAGAATTTGACTCATGGACTCTGCAATCCTGACAGTTCTCACCACCTCCTCAATGCATGTGGACCAGCTCATTTCTTATTGCAATTTATTTACAAGCAATTAAATTGCTGCAAAACTAAACATAGCATAAATATGCTAGATATTACGTTTTGTTCTTCATTTAAAGAGGCATTTTCCAACACTACTTATGTCCACACCTTTTACCTGGCAGGCCATGAAAGCCCTAGACACTGTAATAGTTAAATGGTTTCCATTAACAAAATTTCCCTTTTCTTTTTAATGCACTTTTAACCCTGCAGTTCTCAGGACATCATATCCAATCTCAGTCTGATGTACAGGACAGGGAGCACAGTAAACCAACTATGCTTCTGAATTCATAACAGGGAATTCTCTAATCTCATGTTTTCTGCAGAAAAGATGAGCAGGTCTTGAGTTCCCAGGAAAAATACTAACACAGCTCTCTGCTGTACATGGGGAAGAGAAAGGACACATAGCAGAGCCTTCAAAAAACCTACAGATATCCTTGTTAATGACAATCTCACTAAACTCTCCCTGTAACTACAAAAAAACCCCAATAGGGATCTCTGAGGATGCATCAGAGTCACTTGGAATCAACTTCTGCTCCAGCAGGAGGTGGGAAAACGTGCTTAAAGTGACAGTGTTTTGTTTCACCTGTCTCACCTTCTACACTGCTTTGGACAGTTGTGTGCCACTGTGGGTGAGGTGCAGCTCTCCTGGCTGCAGCAGTGATTTCCCCTGGATTCTGTTCTCTCAGCACTATGGAATGACACTAATGGAAGGTGCCCTGTCCTTCCCCTCAGCAGGAACTCTTTCCAAAGCCGTGCTGGTCCCACCTGGCACCTCCTCCACTGTTGGGCTTCCTCGTTGTTTAACATCTGACTGTTTGTACTGGGAGGGAGTGCTGCTATTTAAATAGAGGTGAGTGAAACCTGCGCGGAGGGACACGGTGAGGGAAACCAGTAGGAGGGCAACTGCAGGGAAATATCAGAGTAAATATTTGAGAAAAGGGTCAGTTGACTGGTAAATGCATAACGGGGAGGACACAGAACACCAGTTAGAACCTAAAATACCTTTGTAAGCTCCATTACTATGCAAAAGCATACAATGCAAAGGATACTGTGCAAAGGAAAGTGACACTTTCTCTTTGTTTTGAAAAAAAGTAAATGAATTAAATACTTAGCTAAAATCACAAAGGCATTGTGCTCAGGTAGAATGGCGTGGTATGAAACTGGCATACCCAACTAGCAAACTTTTTGTTTCACTACAACGTTTATTAGCCTAGCAATTTATTTTTTCAAGAAAGGTGTCCTTATCACCATCTCAACAGACACACTTTGAAAAGCAGAACAGGCAGCAGCCCTACAATCAGGCACTGTGAAACTGGCAAAGCCTTTTGTCTGGGCGGCTCCTGAAAGGCTGGAGAAGAATTCCAAGGAATTGCAATAGTTCCCCCAGGGATGGCAACGCACAGAGCTCTGAAGAGATGCTTTCCAGAGAAGCCTTGTTTATCAGATCCTAATGCATCATGCACTGCTCTTCTCTCACACAGTGCGTTTTGGAAAACTAAACCACCTTAGTGCTCCAATAGTATTTTCTGTTCCAACAGGATGATTCAGCCCTCAACAAGACACACTTGCATCCTCTGCAGACTCTGGTGCAGGGCTCACACGTGGGCAAAGAAACAGATGCACATGCCTGCCCTCCCTGCTACTCTGTCAAGAGACCAGGCAGGGGCTCACACATCACACACACCAGACTACCCAGGTGTGTCTCTAGGTGATGCAATTTTGGAAAAAAACAGCTTACTTACACGGCCAGCAGCTCATGATGCACATCTGAAGGTGAAAAGCAATACAGGTGCTTCCCAGGCTGCAGGGGAAATCAGACAGCTTTCTGGATCTCCTCTGCCTGTTTACTTGGCCTTACTTACATTCTCAGACCATAGAGATGTCCACAATGCTGCTGGGAAAAATTGTGTAGCACACAACCTACTGCCACAGAGATGGCTTATAAATTTCAGAGTTACAGTCAGTGAAAAAACACCCTTCTAGAAAAGCAGCTTTGCATACTAGACTGGGTTGACTCCCCAACTCCTTTCCAGTTTCATATCAAAAATCTGCTTTAAAATAATTCCAGCCTTTTAGACAAGCTGGACCTTCAGGTTGTGTCAGCACAATGGCTGCAAGTTTCACTCCCACCCCTGGCAATTATGTTTTGGTTTTCAAGCTCAATTACACTGTCAAGTCTCCTTTCCTGTGCACAATTCTGCAGTGACATCCTTGTCCTCTGTCAAGATTATTGTATTAATTTATTTACTGTATCTGAAGGAAATGCTTCATTTCTATAAAACCTCAACTATTGCAAACACAACTTTGTTTTCCACTCAGGGAGGAGAGGGTGAGAAATGTGCACCCATTCAAAGCTTTGACCTCAACAACCAGGTACTACTGCTGGGCCAGGGAATTTCTACCAAGGAAACCTGACTGGCCTTCAGTGAACTGTTTGCCCAAAGTTAAGCTGGTCACAGATTTTCCAAAAGAAAGACAATATTACCAAAGTACATTAGCATTGAATGGTAAATGAGATTCAAACCATCAACTTACAACTACCACTGAGTGTTACGACACAGACTCTGAACATTGATGAAAACACAAGTTGCTTCCCCTCTGTGGCATTTCGGTTTTACTAGAACACAAAAGCATTCAAAACAGACGTATGTTTGTACTCTACACCTGAACACACACCACAGATTTTGCCCACTACTGGTTGCATCACCTTTATTCAAAGCAGGAATGGGGAAAAAAAAAGAAAAGATAAGCAATCCTGACCTCCTCTGTGTAATTAACATCCACAAACGCCAGCAGGTCTCTGTGTGACACCACTGCTGCACAGCTCCCAGGCCCAGAGACACCGAGGGACTGCCTCAGTACATGTTACCAGAGCACTAACAGAACCTCATGGCACTACTGTGTTGAAAAAAATCTGGTCTACCAGAGAAACAACCAGAGTAGAATTAGTATGAAGGGCTGGGCATTCAAGAATAATTAGCTTCATTTTCCTACTCACATCTTCCCAGATACCTTTTACAGACGAATGCTTAATATAGAGACTGTTTGGCAACTATTTCCCCAGAGACAAAGAAACAGGTTAAATATAAAGCATCTTAAAATAAGGCACAGCAGCCATCTTAACCTCTGAAAAAGTGCTCAACAAGCTTCAACTAGATGTTATCAAGGCATTTTAGGGAAGTATTATTATTGGAAAGGAAATACGAAGCTTGCATAATAAAGTAACCTCTGCCTTTTTCTCTAGCCTGTCTCCTGCTGAGAAAGACCTTTTTGCTTTCTGTTTCTGAAAAATACGTGATTTAAAAATACAGATCTTTGAATTCCAAATCAGATTCTGTTCTTGTTTTCTTGCAACAAATTGTCAGCTCTCAGTGGAACAGAATAAAACAGAAACCAAAACTAAATTCAACACTGTAAACGCACAGCAGATTATTTCCAAATACTCTTAACATTTTCAGGATTTGGGATCACTAAATCCAGACCAAAAGTTCAGAGAACAACTGAGGAATATGATTTTCTGCTTCAGATTTAAGTTCAGGGTCAGTTGACTGGTAAATTGTTGTAAAAAATTGTTTGTAAAACCCTCAAATTTTCAGGATTTGGGATCACTAAATCCAGACCAAAAGTACAGAGAACAACTGAGGAATATGGTCTTCTGCTTCAGATTTAAGCTCAATGTCTTAACCTCAACTCTTGTTCTTTGGAAAGTAAAAAACTCGGGCTCAGATGCAAAGTACCAACACGCAGTTTCAGTCTGACCCACATCCTAACACCTCCGCAGCAAATTCTAATCGTTTTCTGCCAGTGCCACTCTCAAACTACAGGACCAAAGGCTTTACTGTGCATTTGGAGCCATCCCTGTGATGCAGGGATTAGGGATGAAGAAACAGCATCATATTTTCAAAGGTGCAACTGTCTCTGAGCGTATCTAGTGCATATCAGAGCATTACGAGCTCAGCCACCAACGCCAGTGCCAGACAAACCACACCTCTGAAATTCTTGTCTGGGCTCCCCATTTTCTTTTTATCTCATCTAAACTCGCTGTCTCTACATGCCCAGTTACAAGAAGATACACCTAGTCACCAGCCCCTCTATTATTTTATTTTTTATTAATATTTTCGTTATTTTTTTCCGTGTTTTTTCCAGTATATCATTCATTTGGGAGGTTGTGACACAGAGCTGGAAATACAATGTTCCAGCCTGATGCTGCGGCCCCTGCCAGAGGCAGCGACGCAGCAGCCACGCCTCGATGGCAGCAGATGCACTGTAGATGTCACTGAATTCTAACAGCACTTCTTAAAAGCATGGCCCACACATCTAATCCTGGCAGTAATCTAGTGCTAGATTAAATATATTGTTGTCTGCCCAGAAGTATTACATCCGGCTCTAAATATACAGCTCCAGATGCACACAACAGTCAACAACATCGCGCTGGCGTCAGGATGAACACAAGTCCTGGGAGCTTCAAGAACAAAGGCTGCAAACTGGTTATTTCAGTAGCTGCACTAGGGTTTATTCGTGTGAAGAAAGGGAAAAATGACCCTGTCCTTTATTAACTGACAGCACCTTGAGCAGGTCATCACAGTGTGCTTACTGAGAAGCTCCGGTACTGCTGGCACAGTTTGAGACAAGCAACCAGTGGCTGCACAACCTTCAGCACATGAGTTAAGAACTGAGATTCAAGCCCTAAACTTGTCATTTTATTCCCTCACACGTTCATGAACAGCATGAAAAGCCAGTGAACTGCAAATTACAAGGCAATGCCAAACTTGCTGGATGAGGTTTTGAAGACGTCAGACTAGACAATCACAATGTTTCTTCTCAGGCGTTAAAAACTACGGTCCCTGACTAATGCTGCGCCCATTCTGCTTTCCTAGCAGGCGCAAATCATCCCAGGACAAAGAAGAATGGAAACTGTATTGTCCTTGCTGAGAACGAAGCGGCACAGGCTCGCAACTCTGCCACGACAAACAAACAGAGCCACTGACAAGGCACGTTATGAGAACTGTCCATCAGCTTTACAAAAGCATAAATAGCCGTGGCAGACCATTAAAATGTTGGATGAGAAGAGCTGAAGATGACATTTTTAGTGCCAAAAAGTGGTGTTTAAGGCATACGCAGACACAAATTTGTCCATTTCACCAGCTGCTGCGGGATGAATGGCAGCCCTGGACTCTGCTGGTCCTGGAGCAGCATTCAAAGCTGCTCTTCACAGGTGCCGAAGGTCCAGGGGGAAAAAAGGAAGAAAAAGAAAACCCACAGTGACTGAAGCTTTATGGAATTTACTTTTTCCCTAATAATCCACACCACACAATTGCTCTCCACAACAACTAATTAAAATGCCTTCGAAATGACAGATCTACAGGAATCTTGGATGCAAGTTATCAGACAATTCCCAGAAATTACTCCAGCCACTACCCAAGTCAGACGCAGATGATCAGCAGCTTATGTGTCATTATACTTGAAGTTTTGACTCCTTGAGATCTCAGTGGTCTCATGAACCATTTTAATCAATTAATGACATTTATTAGTATAGACTGACATTATCTGGAGACAGAAATCAGCAGCTGAACCATTAGCACAGTTTTAAGAAGGTTGAGACTGAATGAGGCTGAGGATGGAGATGATTCAGGTGATGCTCTGTATGACTAATCACAGGCTGACACTTTTGTCTTGACCTGTAACCAATCCTAATGCGTTCCACAAAGCATCAAAGGTGTGAATTCAGACTACAAACAGAATTCAAGAGGCTAAAATACATCCCTCTGAGTTATATAAATACTGAAGTACAGCCATATGCAACTGCATTATGGAAAACAAGAAGTACACACTTCCTTTTTCTCCTGAATGGCCCCCAAATGCTCTAGGGATATCATTTAAAACATACATGAAACCTGAGAATTTAGTAAGTCTGAGTCTTTTTTTTTCCCCAATTCCCACGAGCAATCAAGTCAAGGCCAGGAAAATCCAGTCCCCAGTGAATCAAATGCCAAGACTCAAATCAGGTGTCCTGGTTTCTGTACTGTGTTCCACTCCTGGCATTTCAGTGTGTCTCCAGAGCCAAACCCAGCCACATCACTGCCCAGAAAACAGACATTCATGTGGCAAAAGCTGCACCTCTGATCTAACTTGCTCATGTGGCCAGGTTCATGCATATTGTGCCAACATCCAGTGCCACCCAGGCACAGGTTCCCCTGTGCTCGTGTTTTGAAACTAACAGAAAAGGCTTTTGAGAATGCAGCATCTCAGAGTTTTGAGATCAAGTGGGTTGTAGCAGACTTTAAAACAGGGCTTACACTACTGGCAGGCAGCAGAAGTCACCTCTCCCAGTGCTAACAGGGGTCCTGCCCTATTCCCGGAACCCAAAGTCCCTGGAGTGCCTGAGACAAAACTAATTCTATGCTAAAGTCTGTACTTCATAAAACTCTTAGAAACGCCCTATGGAAATATTACAGGGTTTTCCTAGATGGCTTTTTTGTGTGTGTGGTTTTGTTTGGCTTTTAGTATTAATTAGTGCTGTGTAATGTGCCAGAGACCCAAATCTAGTGGCAATCACAGCTGAGGGGACACAATCACTCTCCTGCTCTCACCAAAGCTCTGCAGTTCACAAAGAACGAAACCTTACCCACTGAACCTGCCAGTGTTCACAAGTCTCTTCTCTCATTACTGTTTATCTGAAGCAATAGTTAGAGATGAGTTTACCACCACCCATCAGACATGGTAAAAGCAAAGGCTGAAAAAAAGCACAAAACCACCAATCAAATAAAAAATCTGTCATGTTGTTCATCTTTTTTCTTCTTTTGCAAACCCAGTGAGACTGATCAGAAATCACATCTCAGATGTTGACAAGATTTTGTCGAAAACATGCACCAATATCTCTTATATCAGAAGAAGGAAGTCTAGAACAACTTGCTAGAGCCACTATTCAAATATAAGCCTTAAATTCCTGAATAGGGCAAGAACACTGAAAAACTCAAAGCACTGATCTGGTAAATGTAATGACAGGTCTTTTGTGCTCTCATCCTACAATGCTGTACTTCAGAACTCGTGCACAGTGATATTCTCAGAAACATGAAGAGTAAACTGACCATACAGAGAGAATGAGCAGCATTGAAAATAGTCCCTTTCTCAAATGTTTTAATCCCCTTCTGCGGAAACGTGTTTCTATAATGCTAAATAACAAATTCTGTATCTGCAGAATCAGGCTCCTTTTTCAGTTAGGAGCTAATTATTACAGTACTGAAAACAGAAAACCCGAGTCATCTTTCCTGCTCCACTCAGCTTCTTTGTAAATTATTCTCTGAGAGCAAATGAGATTTCTCATTCCAATTGTATTCCAACGTGACGAAGACTTACTCCTTCCAGCTCAGAACCTGTAACACTCCTTCATTTTAGGGACCATTAGAAATTAGAGGATGCCAGTATTTTATCTGGCAGTCAAGTAGGCCTTTGAAGTTTGATGTCTGCAATGTCAAAAGACAAGTAACGACAGAACTTAATTTGTGCAGATGAGAAACTATTTAAAAATCAGTGAGGAAATTTCAGCAACACCCAGTGAGGATCTGGGCTCTCTGAGTGTGCTCCAGTAAACGCTGCCACTTCTAACCAGAATGTGCCTGTACACAAGGATGTGAGTTTGAGATGGTGACCTTAAATACACACAAGGGGAGTTTAACATCCACTCTCTGCATGCTTAAAAAGAACAGGGAGAAAAGCACAGCATTCTTTTCAGATACTGATGTACATTTTTGGACAACTTTTCTGAGCACTCTCCTCTCAAGCTCGGGTTTGCTGTGCTTGGCAATCTCTTTTGTGTCTTTTGCAACACTGTGCACACACAAATTGCCTGTGGTTTCATGCTTTGCTTCCCATTTAAAACTAACACTTAAACAGTAGCTTTATTTTTGTTAAATAAAAGGGGGTTTTTTCCTAATTCTGACATCTCTTTCAACCTGAGGGAAAAATGATTTTTTACAACTGACACAAATCATTCTCAGGAGTAGTATTTTGTCTTTACTACTTTGATTCACTAACTTTCATTCATGTTATTCCTCAGCTTTTTGTGCTGCATTACACAAAAGCAATGACGGCAGGTAGCATAATGTTAATTTCTGGACTGCAAGCTCTGATGACACATATATGTTGGAGACCTTAAACTGTGAATAAAAAAGCCTAGGTAAAGAATACAAAACACAAAAAGAAACATTTTTTTCTCAAATTCTTATGCAGAGAGGGAATGAAAAGAAGTCAAATAATTTCTATCTATGGCTATAACACATCTAGTGAAGGCAAGGTGCGTTTTTTTGTTGTCCACTGAATATCCAGCAAAGCCTGAGTGGTTGACAATGTGGTTGGGGGTGAGACACCCCTCGTGTTTTCCCTGGGGTGCTCACAGCAGCTGGCTCTGGGCACTGAGCTTCTGACCTCCCCAGCCAGCTCAGGGGAGCTCCCAGGTATGGCTGCACAGAGAGACAGCCTCAACCCTAGGGGCAACTCCCCTTCTGGGGAGAAATCCCATACATTTCACACACCCAAAGTCTCCACATTCCAACCATATCAGCTCCTCAGCCAACCAAGCAGCCAAGAGTGGAGGGAGACTTGTATTTACTGCTCCGTATCAGGGCCGTGATGCGCCACTTTTGAAGCTGTTTCTCCGCAGTGACGTGCTCTGCCTTCCCACTGAAGATTATGAAACCGCTTTGAACTGAAGAGCTTCCTCCCTCACATGGCCTTCCAGGACCGTGAGGGGAGATGAACCCTGCCCCAAGCGCTCCCTAATTGCTTCAGCAGAAGCTGAAAGACGTCAGCAACTGGACTTACTGCTCCTTATTCCCTGAGAAAGCAGAGGAAAATCTGCAGAGAGCAAGCCTGCCGTGGCAGGTTTGGTGTGAGAAGCCTGATCTTTGGGCAGCCATGCAGGGGAGATAAAGGCTGACCTTGTGTGCTCCAAGCTGTGCTCCCTGACCAGGGCTCAGCAAGGGTTACTCCAGCAAGTGTGATGGCAGTGAGCACCCCGAGAGAGCTGCTGTAATCTCAGTAACATCTGCACCTAAACTCGGCCCAGGGAGGGAGGCAGACCTGTCAAGAATCAAACCTGAAAAATCAGAAGCCTTTTAATTGCATGACAAAGGAGAGGAGCCCATCAGCTGCTAAGTTTGACCAGCATGTTACTGCAATTCTGGCAGCTTTGCCCCAGCTTCCAGCAATCTATTTGGCTGGTTTTAACAGGCTGTTTTGACCTTTAAGGCTCCTGAGGTTTCACACACCTTCCTTTAGGCCATGGCTTAGACTGTATCACTGGCTACCTGCAGAATTTGTTGCTTAGCTCATTTTGAAATATCTCAGATTTATAATCTGTCATCCCTCTTCAAAGAGTTACTTTTATTCTCCACCGAAGGAAAAGAAGAATGTCAAATAAATTAAAAAAAAAAACCAAAAAAAAAACCAACAGACCAACCCAAACCCATTCACTCACTGCCACAGAGCGTTAGCTACTTTATTTTGTATAAAGCAGTGAAAAAGGCACAGCCCCAAACTTGAAGACTTCATCTGTCAAAATAAAATCATCTCACACATAAGACGCCTTATCGCAAAGTAGCACAGAACAGCTGAGCTTAGTTTGTTTTCTTAAACTGCCTAAATGAACTTGGCAAAAGCAAGGACAGCACCACTCACAACGTGGCATGGCACAAGCTTACAACTACGTGCCCGTTTTACAAAGCAACCGTCCAGCTGCAAGTCCCACGTCCCTGCAGGCACAGCAAACCTCACGCTACCATCCTCTCCTCACTGCAAAGAGAACGTTTCCTCCATAAATCACAGGAGCTGCTGGATCAGCTCTCTGTGACAGTGGCATGATGTCTTGAGCACAGTGTGGGTATCAAAGTGCAGATAGCAGCAATCTCCTAAACACAGGGCTCCCAGCTCACACCCACGCCCCCCCCCCAATGCCACTACTGCTATTTCTGTAGGCCACTTACTACCTTATGCCAGCAAACAGAACCTCTCTTTTTAACCAGTTTTTAATGCAAATTTGTTCAAACAATGTTAAATGTTTAACATTCAACAGCAATGCGTCCATAAATTGCACTGGTGTCGGCTTTTGATGAAGCCCAGGCTGTAAGACCCTGGCACCACAGAAGATGCACATCCCAAACACCAACATGCCCAGCAATACTGACTGTGGGTGCTTCACACAGCGAGAGCATGAGGGACTCATCACTGTGAATTACATCAATTGGTGGAGAAATACAGAAGGAACATGTCCCCTAGGCCAGGGGACAGCAGCCACACTCCTGCTCTTGATCTGAAAGCTCTTGTTATGAACACAGCGCTGGGGCAAAGTGACAGCTGGCTATCAATGAACAGAAGGAAAGCAACGTCATTCAGCCTCAAAATCTCTTTGTCTATCCCACTTATTTTATTTATGCTAAAATCTTGGGACACAGCAAATACAAAGCCACCACATATTTGCTTCTGTAGGAAAAAGCCTGGTAAAAACCACTATCCAGCACGTCTTTGGCATGGACTGTCAGTCATAAGCAAAGCCATAAGAAAGGCCAAAGGAAAAACTGGATCTGGAGTGCTGAAGGACCTCTGACCTCACACACTGTCCCCAGTGAGCACGGGTGGGATGTGAAGTAGTGGGAGTCTGTATTGTTGATACTCCAGCTTTGTAGATAAACAGAAAGATTTGATTCTGGAAGCAGATAAGCAAACATCTTTCATCACGGCTAAAACAGATACATTTCAGAGCAATGTGCAACTGTCACTGATCCTTATCAGAAAGTTCCCTTTTGATTTCAATTTCAGAAAAATATCAGCTTACACACTGCAAAACAGCATTGCAGCTAAAAACCGCTCTCCACGCAGACAGGCAAAGCCTTGGCTAACCATATGTGGGATTATTTACCTACGTCACATATCTGTATGTCAGTGAAACCACTATTTCATCAAGTCAATTTCTGAAAAAAAGAGGTCAAAAATAAAATGCAACACAACTCTCTTTGTTCCCCTACTATCCTACTTCCAAAAAAATGGGAGGTGTCACAGGCATCAAAGGAAATACAAGATCCAACAGAAAACACACACCTAACTTACATGCAGCAGCAACCTCCAGAACCACAAATTATAACAAAATCTGAAAGGCTTAGAAGGAAATTACATATAATATTCACTCAGGGTAAGAACTGCAAGACAAATCTAAAAAAAGATGGGCATGCAGTTACACAGTGTGTAGAGCAAGGGTTTGTAAGTAGTCACTAATGGAAGGCACTTGTACAAAGAGCAAGTCCACTGGGACTCAGAAGTCCTTGTTTCCCCTTGGGGTTCAGTCATTGTCAGGCTGGATATTTGCTTTGCTTCTTTCCATCCCGGGTTCCCCATATTCTAATATGAGGGAATTTTCTTTGTAAGGCACTTGGAGATCTATAGATGAAAGGCATGGCAGCAGAACTAGGTCAGACAATGCTGATGTATACAATTAACTCTGCAATTTACGTGGCTGGAAAGTGTAATTAAAACTCCAGATCACTTTTCTCAAAGGTGCAAAATAAGACAGGGTGGGTTTGATTCCAAAATACACGACACACATTTGCACTTCGGTTTATATAGCTGCACAGGAGCTTTTTTAAGTAAATGCTGCAGTTCAGAAGAAAGCAGAGGACAAATCCAGGGATTAGCTAGAAGCCACGTCATTTCCTATGACCGACCTATTACTTTACCAAAACCTTTTAAAAAAAAACACCACACGCACCGACACAAACTTCCTGTACTCTAACCACTGAATGAGCAAGCACAGTTACACTTCAAGAGATCCTCTGAGTAGCTGTACTATTGCACAAGCCACTGCACACAACACCTAAAACCCAAATCCCAAGCTGTCGGTTTCTTTCAGTGCTACCTCACTGCAAATCTAAAAATACGGTTGCACGTACCAGTTAGACTGGGTCAAATGGTTTCTCCTGAAAGATGTATACTGGTGGTGTGTAGTGTAATGCAACACAACGTGTTTCTTCTTTTCTCTTCTGATAGAACCAAATCCCCCAGGTTTCCCTGACTCCAATTACTGGTAGACACAGCACAGAAACCACCATCGCAGTTGGCAGCAGCTGGCCCCTTTTCAAACAGCATCTGTGGAGAGACCCAGAAATGGCTGGCACGGGATCTCTTAGAGGTGGTCTCACCACAAGGGCAGAGCTCTGCAAGGAAACCTTTTTTGCAGCCCTCTGCCCTCTCTCCACGCAGATGACCTCACTCGGCAAGGCTGCCTCCACCAGCGGTAATTCCAGCCGGAGGAACATACCAGCCACTCATAACCAAAATTATCAGGCTCCATCTCCAACACAGCAGCCAACACCGCCTTTGAAGTGGAAACTGAAGCCCAGGGCTTTCTGACTGTGTGATGAGGGTGCGGATAAACAGAGGCAGCCCCGGTTTCCTGGAAGAGGGGACAGGAATGAGGGAAGCAATGCCTGGCCGGGGAGGTCTGACGTTTGATTCAGCTCAGCCCTCGGTCTCCCCCACTCACATACCTTTGCACGCAGGGAGCTGGTATGTTTGCTGAGGGCTCTGGTTGCTCCCTGGAGGTATGATGGGGACTGGCAGCTCCTCTTCAGGAAGCAACCAAGAAATGTAGCTGCTCACAGAGACAAGTGTTCCTTCACCTATTCTTCTGCAGGAGAGATGATCTCCCCAGCTGTGCCTCCCCCACCCCAGCTCCCCGGACTGCAGAGGGACAGGACATAACAAATGGAAAGAAAATGAGGTTACCAGCTTTCTTTTCTTAAAGCTGGTCTTAGTACTTGTGGCATTGTACAAACTATGTTTCTAAACACCAATTTAAAACATAAAGAAAGCAAATCTCAGTGAATCCTAGAAGTTATTAATTCCAGTAGGTTGAATATAGCAGGTGACACACGCACACTGAACTGTGATGCAACACCCACCCAGAGCTCTTTTATCTTGTCTGTTATACAGACAAAACTGTAGGTAAGGGACATTTTACAGACTGGCAAAGTGGTGGAAATGTAGGAAAAAGAGCACAGATAATTGCATCATTTTCAACCCAAAGAGTTAATGTTAGTCTGGATAGTCTCCAACTACATCAAGATCATATACTCAAAATGAAAAGGCTATGTAGAAATCTCTGTTGGAGCCCTGTAAATGTATGGGGTTTTTTTCTCCTCTATCTCAAATATGTCAGCTGTTACTGGAATTTATTGGTTAAATGGCAGCAGAGACCATTTAAGTAAAAAGAAGCAACATAACCACAAGGGAATTTATTTTACGATTTGCAACGAGGTGCAAATCCTGCCAACCACTTTAAACAATCAAATCAAACCTAATTTCCCCTCACTGGAAGGACAAAGAGTATATAAATCTAGAAGAAACTGAAAAGGTCTGTTTTGCTTCTGAGCCACATGAACTTTCCTGGCAGTAACTCTAACAGTATCATCCCTACCTTTTTGTCAGAAAAACTAAGGTATGAAACAGTCATCTCTTCTTAGATCAGTAAGAAGCTTAAAACAATGCCTTGCCCACAGGTACCCAAGATGCCCCAAGAGATTTCCCAAAACATTTCCTCCCCAAAAGCCAGATGTCTACTGCAGGTTATTGCATCTGTGAGCCTGGGTATGCCCTAGATATCCTTAAGGATATAAATGGCCCTCAGTCTCATGTACACAAAACTGAATCACATCCTCTGTAACTAGTGTTCCACACAAGTTCTCTAACTAAGACTGCACTCCCCTCTTTTCTCCTCCCTATTTTCAACATCATTTAACTCCAAGGAACATTAAACTAAAATGAGAGTGAGAGAACAAGGCTTTCCCCAAAGGGCTGGCACTAGGGAAATGAAAAACAACCTGCTGGAGATGCAGCCACATACACCAGCTGCACAAGCCACTGCTGAAATTCTCCTTTTGTATAGCTGGCATCTGTCAGAGAACAAAATGGGGAAAATAAAAAGGCAGGGTCTTTACAGGACAGAGCACTCTCCCAAGGCTGTTTACGGCCTGCCTCTTGTTAAAATGTTTATTTGTATTGATATATTTAGATGGGTTTTAAAAGCAAAGGCTCCCTTCCTCATGCCGATCTTTCATGGAGACCGCTGGTTACATCTGCTAGTATTTATATGAGAAACGACAACAAAAAACTTGCAGCTCTTGCAAACATGGGTAACCCACCCATTATCATGTGTGTGGCTGTGGTGCACTTCCACATTCCTTGTGGAGGAGATGAAAGGGCACCAGGCTGCCAAAAGCACCACGCAAGCCCAGCTACTCCAAAGAGCTCCAACGTCGAGAAGGCTCCGCTGCCCCGGCGGCTTCCCTGGGTGCTGGAGCCTGCGGTGCAGCCCACTGTGGTTGGGTCCCAGGAGCCAGCAGGCATTAAAGGTGGTTTTCTGCTTCATACACAGCCAAAACAGTGCTCTCTCTCAACATCTCCTTCTGACTCAGGGCAGGGCAAGGCGAGGGACACGCTGGTTCGCTGCCATTAACACCAGTGAGTAGCTGATCTGGACAGGGGCACCGGGGTGCTATCAGGGAAGACTGCAGGAATCTTGCAGTCACACCCTGATTAATTACTTCAGAAGGTTACCTGATGTCATAAACACTGATTCTAATTCAAGCAAAAGGATACATCAGAAAAAAGGCTTCTTGCCTCCATGGAAATCCTTGAGGCAGAGCCTACACCCAGGACTCCTGTCTCTGCCCAACCTCTACTGCTGTACCAAAAAGACAAGTCTGAAATGTAAAACTGCAAAATTGTGAAGGACTAGCACAGCTACAGCTGCAGCAAGGAACCAACTCTGAGCATCCCCAGGCACATCTGAACGAGCAGGTTCAATGGTGAACACCACACGGATGGGGCACTTCCCTGCTATCCAATTCTGATCCCCAAATAGCAGTCACCAATAAGGTTATCCCATAGAAATCCTTCTATCTGAAAAAGGAGAGGAGTTAAAAAAACAGGGGGCAGAGACCTCTCTTCCTCCACCTGAGCCAGAAAGGTAGAGGTGGGCCCACATGCAGAACTGAAAAGCAGAGCTCCCACACCAAGGCTGGTTGCTGAGGAACACAGGAATCACTTGTAAATGAGGCTGTTCACACACACAAAGGGGCTCCAAAGCGTGGTCATTGTATATTTGCACAGTTGCTTTATCTACTGTAGCTAACACGGTGTGTTTGCTTCGGTTTTTAAAAGTACAAAGTACCCACACAGAAGAGCATCAGAGCAAAGATAAATGAAACAAATAAATACAAACCTAAGGAAAGACTCGCCACAAACTACCTCAGGGTACACAGCCAGTTAAATTGATCACCTTGTTCATTCAATCTTGTAAAACAAAGACTAAAGAGTCAAAAAGAAAGCAGAAAGACTCATTTGTATTTAATGCACAGAGACATGTTCCACTCTCTGCTCCACCAAATACTTGAGATATGACCAAGTTTCTTGCAGTCAAACATTTTTGGAATTTCCCATTACTTTCTGGTGATTAGACACTCATGCTCCTTTCAGCCAACAGGGCCCAGCCACCTAGGACACAGATTCCTGAAATCCCTGTCACAATCAGGCTCAGAAGAAGCCATGTATCTCCTCTGAAAACGACTCACAAGCATCTTAACTTAGTCACCCAAAACTGGAGTGACCCAACCAGCCTGTTGCTTTCAGAGCTTATCTCCCAGCCTATCAGTTTCCCCTCAATTAAACCAGGCTATTAAAACTTAACTGTAAAAGAAGCTATTCATTAAAGTTTTGTCACATCCTTGGATGAAAATGCCCAAAGCAGATGTGAAGAGTTACAAGATTTGCGTTCACAACTGAACCAAAAATGAACATAAACAATTATGGTACATTTGCACACAGCATGGGAGATCCCCCTTCCTCCCATCTCCCTTCATGCTCCAGTGCCACCTTTTCAGAGGATGGCAGCTGTTAGCAAAACAATGAAGGGATAGAGAGTACAAGAATATTAACACCAAGAACATAAGATTAGACCTCAGCAAGCAATTTTCTCCTGGTTACACAGGCCAAGTACTCATGCATTTATATACACACATATATAAACATATGCACAAAGAGCATTCTTAAAGAAGAGAGGCTCTTCAGTACAGTTTGTATCCTTGGAATCATAAAAGCACAGATTACTCTTAGTCAAATATTGTTAGAAATTACTAGATGTTCAGGTTCCAAACTAAACCATAAAAGGATTATGACCTCCACCCATGTGAGAAGGCCATACATTCCTGTTCATGCCCTTCAATTTTCTCTACTCTTTGCTTGCTACTTTGCAGATTATTCACGTTAGTATTTGCTGGAGCCAAACGTGATCCACACACTAAAACAGAGGTACCATTCCTCAAAAACAGTGCAACTTGTTTCTGTGCAACCCTTGTGCAAATGCAAGAACCTTCCCTAGACATGGGCAGACCCACAGTGTGATGGCTGAATTCACCTCCACCTGTCCTGAACTGGTTAATGTTGTGTGACATGGAGTGAGGAGAGCAGGAAGAGGGGCTGCACTGGGAGTGATGCCGTATTTTGAATGTAGCTGATTGAAGAGTTTAAGTCCCAGCACATGAGTTTGCTGTGAGATCTATTACGCAGGTTGTGACCTTCATCGGCCCAGACTTTTATCAAAAGCCATTTTATGAGAATGTCAGAATGCCACACCACATTGCAGCATTCACATCGAGTCCATTCTCTGGGCTTCTCTCACTCCCTGGAAAACTGAAACTCCAGACAGTGCTGAAAAGACTGTGAATTCCTCTACACTTCAGCACACACTGGAATACAGGAAACAAATTTTCTGCTGGCATTTCTAAGGAAAAGTTCCCCTGAGTTCCAAGGAGACAGAATCGTAGAATCCTTTAGGTTGGAAAAAGACCTCTAAGATCACCACGTACAATCATTAGTGCAGCACCACCAATGCCACTGCTGAACTATGTCCTCAAGAGCCACATCTTCACATCTTTTAAATCCCTCCAGGAATGATGACTCCACACTTCTCTGGGCAGTCTGTTTCAGTGTTTGACAATTCTTTTTGTCAAGAAATTTTTTGATAAAGATACTAAAGAGAACTTGTCCCAATACTGAGCCCTGGAGAACACCACTAGTGGAGAACACCACCTAGATTTAGCATCACTCACCATCACTCTCTGGGCTCTGCCATGCAGCCAGATTTTCACCCAGTAATNAGAATCGTAGAATCCTTTAGGTTGGAAAAAGACCTCTAAGATCACCACGTACAATCATTAGTGCAGCACCACCAATGCCACTGCTGAACTATGTCCTCAAGAGCCACATCTTCACATCTTTTAAATCCCTCCAGGAATGATGACTCCACACTTCTCTGGGCAGTCTGTTTCAGTGTTTGACAATTCTTTTTGTCAAGAAATTTTTTGATAAAGATACTAAAGAGAACTTGTCCCAATACTGAGCCCTGGAGAACACCACTAGTGGAGAACACCACCTAGATTTAGCATCACTCACCATCCCTCTCTGGGCTCTGCCATGCAGCCAGATTTTCACCCAGTAATAGTACACCTGTCCAAGCCATGAGCATCCGTATCTCAGGAGAATGTCATGGGAGACTGTCAAAGGTTTTACTGAAGTTTAGGCAGGCAACATCAACAGCTTTTCCCTCATTCACTAAGCAGATCACACTGTCACAGAAGGAGATAAAGTTGGTTAAGCAGGACCTGCCTTTCCTAAAGCCCTGCTGGCTGGGCCTGATCCCCTGGCTGTCCTGTACGTGCTGTGTGATGGCACTCGGGATGAGCTGCTCCAGGAGCTTCCCTGGCACCCAGCTCAGGCTGACAGGCCTGGAGTTCCCCAAACCCTTCTTCTGGCCACTCTTGTAGATGGGTGCCACACTCAGATATATGTGTCACTGTGTCAAAAAAGCCCCAAAAGTTTGTTCATGTACCTGTATCAGCTCAAAGACACAGTAAAATCCTCCCTGCCCAAGTACATTTTTACTAATGTGCTCAGGTCATGGGTGGCCCTTCAGAAGCTGATTTGTCTATCTGCAGTAATTAACAACTCTTCTGTGCTCCTTTGGTTTTCCACTCATGAGAGAGCCCTACCCAGTGAGGCAGCAGTTCCTGGCAGCCAGTGCTGGCACTGACAGCAAGCAATGCAGATGCCAATTTCTCAGCTCAGTGAAAGACGGTGAGAGAGCCAGATAAATTGAGCTGTCTTTCCCTGGATGTTCCCATGCAAGGTCTCTTCCCACCACAGCTCTGCTGCCATCAGGCAAACCATTTCACCTCCAGCAGGGCAATGTTTAGAAAATAAATAAAATCACTTCTCTGTGGAATAAACTTTGTAAGGTTGTCTCATCACAGACACTCGACCAGGGAGAGATCCACCACACATTTCCTTTTCACATGACTGCAGATATTTATACTGGCTGATGAAGAATATTTGGGGCCCAAACTCCATAAATATCTGCAGATTCTTCCCAACTGGCTCAGAACAGCCACTTGGGGAAAGGCAACAATAAAAACTTCCCTTCTCAACATGCTTTTACTGGCCCATCATCTACCTATTTATGGTAAAACCTTCTGTGGTACATGACACCAGGCTTGGAAAAGCAGTACAGCATCTGTGTTAGCAAGTCAGTGAGCTCAAATACGAGATTACTGGTGTCAGACTCGCATATTAGTGAAACTCTGCTGATCTCAGTGTAGGTACTCTCACTGAAGACTCACTGAATGAATGTTGAATTGGATAAATGGTGGAAAGAACTCCTCACGATGAAGTTAGTTCTGCAACAGTTACCACCACTCCAGTAACTGCACTTATTTCTCTTTTGAAAAGAAGCAGAGCTAGTTAGCAGTGTCTGCCAATATCCTTGATAAGAAAAATTCAGATTTAAAACAAAATTTTAGCTTTCTAGTTAAAAAGGCTAGTACAACATGCCAGATGGTCCTGGGCATCATATAGGGTGCATCTACAAGCAGGACTGTGTTTCCTATCTATAGAGGTTGGCAGAATCTGCTTTTCTCCTCTGCAGCCCAGAGAGGAATCCATCCTTACCCTGACACAAGCTCAGGGAGATGCTCCCTGCAATACAAGGTCATTGACCACCTTTACGTTTTACTTTCATAACTCAAGGCTTGACGAAACAGCAGCCCGGAAAGATGATCTGACACCAACAAGTTAATCTTATCTAATTGCAGTGTTGCCTCCAAAATTTAACGTATCACCTGACAAAGGAAAAGAAAAAAGAAAAATCCCTTCTCACGCGCACAGAGGTTGCACCACACCTTTCCCAGCAGCTCAGAGCTGGGAGGAGACGTGCATTTTAATGTACCAGGCGTTTCAGCACACAATTGAGGAGTCATGACTTTCTGGAGCAGACTGGTGGGTGGTTTGGCAGTTCCAAGTCTTTCATTGCTATTTGGGTCCCAATGGCAAAAGGCTGAAGAAGTGACAGAGCAAGGGAGCAAGGAGCAGAAACCCCCCGCTTGGGTTTCCAGTCATCCTTGGTTAAACTTTTCCCTTTCTTTTTTTCCCTTAAGGGAGAATTCAAGCAATGTTTTAGTTCTAAAAATTCCCAATAACAAAACCATAGTTATCACAGAACACTAGTTAATCTATAATCTTTACAGGAACAGCGTGGCAAGAACATAGACCTATACTGAAGTTCATATGGTTAAATTTGTCCTAACACAGCCAGAACTGGATGAACACAAGGTAACCAAAGCCCTACCCCTGCCAAAAAGCTTAACACTGAGATTCACTGGCTGATCAAATTGATTTTTTTCCTTAAAGAGAATTTGGTGCTTGAAAAATAAATGTGGTAAGAGCTGCTTCTATAGCTTATGTGAGCCAGCACAATATAAAATAAATCTCTGGTTGAGAAGCCAAGCTTGAAGTCCTTTATTTAACCTAAAGTCAGTGAAAATGGCTGCTTCTCTTGGGTAAAGTTGTGATCTTACTCCTTACCTCCTTCTGCAGCCCATTTCTGCTTTGCCACTGCCCCCTCAGCTGGGCTACTTCAACCATTTGCAGTCCTGGAAGGTAAAGGGGACCAGGGAACTGATCCAGGCCAAAAATAATCCCCCCCCTCCTTTTTTTCCAGTGCTGATGAATGTCTTGACTTCACTCCCCAGGCTGCCTGTAAACAGCTGGACCACCCAGGCAAAGGGTGGCGTGGGGGTGGAAATGACAGGACAGGAGGCCTGGGGAGCCCCAGCCAGCTCTCACAGAGACAGCCCTTCAGCTGACAGCTCCTGTCACTGCAGCCACGGCCTCTGCCACCAGCTCAGAAATACCTCGAGTCACACATTTTCCTTTCTAAAACTGCCTGCTCCTTCTCACAGCTGTGGAGAGCTTTGCTTAGGGAAATCATGAAAAGCGAGTTAAAGTTGAAACCAAAGCAGAGTCGTAAAATCACAGAACCATTTAGGTTGGAAAGGGCCTTTAAGAACATTGAGTGCAGCCATAAACCTCCATACAAGATGTGGAAAAGCAGTTGTTTTCCTCTACAGTCAGGCCTGGCTGTGAAAGAATTTCAAGCAGCAATGACCTATTTCGGTGTTTAGTCCTTTCCAAACCCAACAGCAGCTGAGAACACAAGACCTGTGGTACTCCAGTGATAAAGATGAGCACACTCTCTATTGAAGTATTGCTGAGTTGGTCACCACAGTTCAGACCTGGAGCAGTGTGGGGAGATGCACGAGCCCCTTTTAAACTCCTGTGAGAGCAGCTTATCGCAAAACTAAAAATTCCTGAGGAATCGAAGCCCACATCCATCCACTCTTTAGAGACAGCATTGCTCTGGCTCCCACCAGTCAGGTACCTGCATACAAAGCACACACTATCTGGTATTTCAAAGGCCATTTGGGCACCGTTTCAAGTGTAGCCAAGGAAACTGCCCTCCTTATGCTGCTGATGCTTATCTCTGTCCAAACCAAAACCACAGTGTTAAATTTAACTGTTGTTCAAAAGCACATTTTAGCATCCAAACAGGAAACTGGAATAGTCCTAGAACACTTGTCTTACTTCAAAATCTTCTAACAGAGAGCAGGCTCTAGTAGCACAAGTAACATTTCCATAAGCAGACACATATACACGCTCCTCTCTTCACAACTACCCGGCCAGCTCTAAAAAGTGCAAAAGCAAAGCACATCCAGCAATTGTTCCCATTCAAAATGCCTTTTGTAATCCCAGCTTGGGGGTGGTGCACACAGAGGAGATGGGGTTTCCAAATAAGGATGTCAAACTAGAGGCCAAATTCGAGAGAAACATGGAGCATTCAGTTCTGTTCTCCACCAGCATCTCCAAAGGGCTCCACTCTACCAAAAAACTGGAGACCGACTCCAGACGTTGGCCAAGGAGATCACCAGCTTCAGTACACTTGAACCAGGAGCTAACCACCATCTGTCCTTCTGTATTAGCACATTTGGTTTCAAAAGTCTCTGCACTTGTGTATTTGTATAAAGTTTTTGCATTATTTAATAGAGAGCCCTGAATGCAAACATGGAACTGCTGCCTGCCGACCTACAATGAACTTGTAGACATGTTGATTTTATCTGTTTAACAGATTAGGTTTGCACTGACAGATGGACAATGCTACTGTTAAATTAATTAAAAATGAATACCATTAATGCTGGATGAGCAAGAAACAAATTACCTTTGAGGTAAGATACTTCTAAATAGAGGAAAAAGGAAAACAGTTAATGCCATTTGAAGATAATAGCTCCTACTACTTTTATTTACTTCCAATTCTTCCTTTTCCTCCTGTTTTTCCTTTGGCAAGACTAGTCTATACTCTTGTGTTATCCATTCTAACTGCTAGTGTACTTACTCAAATTTATAAAACATAATAGCAAGGCAAATCATTTCAGATGCCCCTTTCATAAAATACAATGTACTGGTCAAGATTTAGAGAACTATTAAAAATACATCAAATCGCTCCATTTTCTACCATGAGCTTTTCATTTGCAAAAGGCCAAATTAGTATCTCCTTCAGTTTCTCCCAACTGGCACTTACAAAGCAAATTCAGATCTCATTCCCATTCTCCCTCCATTTCTGAGGCAGAAGATTTAGGCTTCTGGGTAACATGCAGCTGGTAAATTTTTCTGACATCACTACCCACACAGTTTTGTGAGGGCGCCCACTGAACCATTGTTTGCAAGCAAGTCTTCAAAATTACTAACCAGGGTAAAAATTCTGCAGTGCCAAGAAGTCAAGCTGAGCTACTCATTTCTTAGTATCCACAATTCAATTAGCTGCAAATACCACAGCAGCAGCAAAGCAGCGTTTCAATTTCTGCTGGCACAGAACTCCACAAACTCAGTTCAGTGTTCGGGTTTAAAACAAGTAACCTCTCCGCTGCATAAATCAAACACTGAAACTCAGAAATATCTCCCCAAAAGAAAGATAAACAGGATGAGGGAGAGATTAGGAGTAGTTTAAGATCTGTTATTTTAAATGTGAACTATAAGATCAATTGCTACTACAATTGTCAGTTTCGCAATTTTATAGCCAACAATGGAAGACTAAATATGTGGTAACCAAAGAAAATTCTGTCTCCACATTGATACCCAAATACCAGAAATCTGATACACACAGCAAGCCTACAATGTAAAGAAACGAAGGAATGAAACATTCCAGTGGTCATGCTGGGCAAATCAATTCAAAGCAATGAAGATCCAAGTTATTTAAAAGGATTTTCTTCTTGACTTCAGTGGCAGCACTTAAATGTATAAACTGCACTCATATATATATAAAGGGCTGTCAGAGGGCACACACTGGCACACATTTTACTGTTTATGGTGATCAAGATAAACTGGCAATGGATGCAGAGTTCTGCGTATTTTGGCCCCAGCTGTTAAATTAGCTCAAATATAATGTTTCAAGTTCAAAATGGTACAAGACCTTGCAGCCCATAAGCTGAAGGGTAGGTTATTGGGAGGCACAGGACAACAAGTGGAATATGGGTAACTGCATAGAGTGGCTTGGATGGCTAAGCCTCATAAAATTTTATGTGCCACAATGTTCAATCAAATTTAAAGGAACTTTCACAATCAATTTCAAAGGCAGGCACAAGTGACAGGCTGCCACAGTCTGGCATCACCAAAGTATCTATAACACAACCAGGTTTTTATAGGTCCATGTATTTATCCTGCTATTTTGTGCTTCTGATCAAAATGGCTCAATTTCAGCACACTACTCAGCACAGCATTTAATTAAAAACATTTAAAATTAGTGCCAGACCTTTAAAACCCTCTTTTCATGTCACTATTTTGCCCTATAGCCGTATAAACTCTTTCTTTTACATTTCTTCCATGAGGGCAAGCAAGGGGGAGGAAAGGAGAGAGCCCTCAGCTCCGTGTCTGGAATATTTCTTTTCCTAACTACTGCTCTTCCTTCAGTTCCTTTGGCTTACACTGGTACATCCCCACCTCTCAGAGGTATCCCAGGGCATTAGCAGCTCCTGGCCCAACTGTTCACTCATGCACTCCAAGGCAAGGTGTCGGTTCTCTCTCCATGGGACAAGTTCTGCTGGTAACACTGGACATGGAGGGCACGTAAAACACTTGTCACAGAGGTTCTTCCTCTGGTCTCCTCATCTGCTGAACTACTTACTAACTTTGCTGCATTCGATCCGTGCCACACTTTGACAAAGTAAGGGGAGAAGGGGTTGAACAATCACTTTTGACATGAAAGAGCCTCTTGGCATCCCTCTGGAACACAGACTAACAAAGCCTGTTTGCACTCCAGTTATCACAACAGAATTTAGGCCGGTGACTTGGTTTCAAAGGTGAACTTGAACAACAGATACGAGCACGTGAAAGGCGTCACGATGAGGTCACCACCCTGTTTCACCACAGGGCAGCCCCACAGCAACACACACGAGGACCTTCAGTCACGTCTGGACCGAGTCTTGCATCCAAGAAGTGATATTTGAACTTACATCACCAGTTTGTTCTTTGGCCTCTGATCCAAATCCTCCAACAAGAATATTGACAGCTGCCGTGGAACCACGGTTATCTGACGGGGCTTTTTGAATTTTTAGATGGCACAAATACTTGGGGACACGTTCACAAAGGGACAAAGGTGAGATACAACTCTGTAGTATTTAAATTCCAGGTGCACAGCTCCCCCCATAACGCACCCAGCACCTGGCCAGGGCTTTGCCCCCTGGTCATAGCACAGTCACCCCTCACCAAAAGGTGCCTGTGAGCAGAAGAGGCATTTCCAGAGAGAACAACCTGCATCAGATGTGACCTGAGATGCACAGATGTGAGAACACAGGTAGTTCTCCTGTGAAATCAGCTGATTCACTTACACCCTTGATGCCTGAACATCTTCTGGGCAGACTATAAATAAAAAGAAAAAAATTCCAAAAGAAGCACAAAACCAAAACTCAACTTTCCTGGCTGCTGAGACACACCAGACACCAGGCAGGCAGTATCAATGCCAGCAGAGATCAATACTCCCACAAAGCAGTGCTATGCTGTGCCTAGAAAGCAGAGGGAGCAGTAAGGGATATCTAGCACAAAACCACCCAAGTCTCTTCAAGAATAGCTGTGAGAGCAGCAGCAGTGACTGTACCATACGTACAAGTAATTACTGTCAGGACTCCATCTGGATCAAATGTTTGGCGACTGTTTTACTAGCAGAAGAATCTCCAAGTTAAAACTGAATTTTGAGCTATGAGCCAGCACCTCCCTGTAATTCTCCTTTCTCCTTCCTGTACAACCACAGCACTTAACGAAGGATTTTTTGTTTGTTTCTTTCTTGCTCATATCCTGCAGGACAATTTTGATTCACCCAAGAAATTTAACTCGGAGGTAACAGGTAATATTATTTTCACCGCAAACAATCCCACTTTTCGTTTTAAACTCTTCTGTGGTAACCTTTTAGTGTTCCAAATAAATACAAATAAAATAAGATAAAAAGAAAAGCAAACAAACACGTAATCCAGGTTTCCTTCTCCCAGACAGAGAAAAGAACAGAAGCAAGCCCTGCCCAGCTGTAAAACCAGGGTTTGCAGCTGAGAACACAGGGGTTCAGGTTCAAGCTTTGTTCCATCCCATTTCCTACCTTTTATAAAAGCTCTTAACAGTGCACAAATGAGATCATGCAGGAGGAGCTAATTAGCTGTACCTTCTCACTGCTGCTTACCTTGCAATAACTTAGGCACGTGGAAATGCCCTCATGCAGAGAAGTGAAACCCAGACTCCCTCAGTCCAGGAGAACACCCTGACCAAAAGAAATACTTTTTTAGACTACATTTCTCCCAGCATCCACTACCAGAACTGCCCTCTGGCAGGGAGGGCATGTAAGAAACTCCTCCTGATGAGCTCAAACATCCAGCACTGTCCATGAGTGCACATCTAGCAAAGAATCTAAGAACAGGCAAACAGTGATTTCCCCTGTAGAGGTTTTCCAGCCTCCAGCAATTCATGGCTCCTCTGGAGAGAAGGAAATACCATGTAGGTCAGTTCCACTACAAAAGCCCATAAACTACATTCAAATGAAAATAAAATTTAAGAAAGAAGTAGGCAGTGAAAGTCCAGGTCCAAAACGTAAGTTTTTGGCTTTAAAGAGACTTCCATCACACTCCACTTGTAAGGTCCTTTGTGCCTCTTCCACACTAAACCCCTTTTCAAGGCCAGAAGGACAGGAACACTGGCACAACCTGTGCACCACAGTCAAAGAAGAGGCTACAGCTACTCAAGGAGTTTAGACAGCACATGGAAATGGACCATTTTGCTTTTTTATTTCCACTCCCAGCATGGGGCTTGGTGTTTGGAGTGGCAGATTTCAAATGAGTATGTCAATATTGACCAAGAGAAGCTGGTTTTAATACCAAGTATAATTAATTGCTCAGCAACAGCTGACTGCATTATTACCTTTCAGGTAAGGTCTCTTTTTGGACACAGGGACAAGCCAAGTTCCATGGAGTAAAAGTAAGTAATGCTACACGCTTCCACCTGTAAAGACTTTTCTTTACCATAACTGTGAGCTCAAACTGCAGCTCAGGTTTCATCTTCACCCCGTAACACCAGCAACTCATCAACCACTTCCTGCTGAACCAGCCTCTGCTGGGCCAGTTCCCTCGCACAGCTCCTGATGTCTCACGCCAAGTCACTCCTCTCTCCAGCCCAGCTCCACGACAACAGTGTGCTCATTTCAGTGACTACAGCACTGAAGACAAGCCCAGCATGCAGGAACATTAGATGATTAATGCTTTCACAATCTATTGTGCAAAGAGTTAAAGATTAATACTGTTTTACGGGGGAAGAAACTAAGGTGGAAAGAGGAAAATAAATACCATTCCGACAACTAAATCAAAAATTCCTGGCGTATCACTCAGCTACACACACAGTTATTACCATAAGACAGGCAAACTTTACAAGAAATCAGCTGCAAGGGACCAAAAGTAAACACCCACTCAAAGGTTTCACGTTCGAGAACAATTAATAACTGATTAACTTCAAACTGATTGATTAGAAAGGTTAACAGAGGCCCTGCCTATTTTTTAGGGACCATGACTAATTCTTCTTACGAATTGAGAACTTGAGACAATATTGTTTTTCCTCATGCATCTCAACAACTCCTTCTTCACCCCTCTGGCACTGTTTTTTATTGAAATCTTACACCACTTCTGGTTCATCTAAAATTAAATCAAACAGGAAATAACGAACATGTGGGTCTGCAACAGACCCTTCAGTGCCTGAGGAGCACATGCTGGAGTTAAAAGCAATAACCAACCAAGGTTGGGAGCTTTTTGGGACCCAATTCCACTCTTTGAGAGCATTGCTTGTACAAAAGGCTAACTGAAGAGGAAACCCCAGTGCTCAGTGAGTGCCAGCCCCAAGAACAGGGCAGGATTTGGGTGACAGAGGGTTGAGTCTGAGACAGTGTGTGGGGGTGGGGGCCCAGGCAACATTGCTTGTTTGTTTTTCAACCTCCTGCCAAGTTTCTGTGCAGATCAATATCTATGAATCATATTCTGAGATGTCAGGTAAAAGCCCGTCAGTAATCAATACAATACAGGAATACAGGATGCCTGAAAAGGATTTAGCAGTCTTGTGTTCACTTCTCATACAAAACCAAAAAAACCCTACTCTGTTTTCATTTCACAAGCTGGTTAACTGACTACTGTATCCTACAGTGATGTTAAACTGGTGTGGCTTTTCCAGCAAAATAGGAATAATCTGGACTATCTTCTGTTCTGATCAGAGAACTACCCAAGAAGTTGAAACACTTGGTTATGTACGTGGCACAGACAACCTTATCCGAGGACACACATTCTTCTGGAAGGAAACAACCAACGTCAAAACAGAAGTGGAAAAAAATGCAATGTCAGCATCGTATTGTTTCCTGACCTGTTCTATATTAGGTAATACAATATTTTCATCTGGGATACACCTAAACTGTGTAATTACTGCAACACCTCACCTAAATATGGGAAGACGCCCACCCAAAGTCTATTGCTGTTCCAAGATGAAGGGAAGGAAAGGGCAGCATATGCCTCCAACAGCACTACAATCCTTCATGGGTTTCTCCTGTCTTACCATAAATGTAACACCTGAAACAAACCATGAGCATTTGGACTAGGCCTGGAAGGGAGCGTGAGCAGCTGAAGAAAAGCTGGGCTCGGTGGTGTCGAAACACGTAGTGAGAAGAAGCAGCAGGATTAAAATAGTAGTGCAAACACTACAAGGCCATTGTATCAGAGTGATCCATTACAAGGGATTAAGGAAGAAACCTCCCCACAACCCTTGGCCCGAAGTGACCAGGGTATCACTTACCCCACGGACCGCAAAGCTCCTGGCAGAGGGTCCCGTGGTGCTCTGCACCTGCACAGGCACCAGCCCCAGGATGGGGCTCACACGGGGAATGCAAATAGAAGGTGTTGAAACATTCCAATTTACAGCACTGCTCGGAAGACAAGTGACCCTGTCTCAGAAGGGTATGAAAATTTCAAAGGCTCCAGAGACAACTGAATTGGTTATTTCCAGCACACAGGTCTGCCTCACTTTAATCTGCCGTTGCATGAGCTGGACAACAAAAGCACTTCTGTGCTGCCAAACCTGAGAAACATCAGAGAAAGCCAAAGTTTTAGTGAAATAATTTTGTGGGAGGCTGAGGGATTATGAAACCACTCCAGTTTTGAGATCTTCCCAACAATCCAAAAAAACCCATGTAATGAATGTTAGATTTTCAATTGTCTGTAAAATAGATTGCTTAATGTACAGAACATACGAAAATGGATTATTTATGGAGACCATTTATGTAAACAAAAACATGTGTCATTCTTTAAACAACGAAGAGCAGCTAAAAAGAGGATTTTATTTTAAAAAGTCCTGTCTCCTTGTCACTGTGACTTGTGCTCCAGAAATCCCATTTGCATGGCTTCCATGGTAACTCTGCAGTTTTGCTCATTTTTACAAATAATGATCCAGTCACAAAAAGAGCAGCCACTCGAGGCTTGTGCTAAGGCCAGTCTCAAAATCCATGAAGGGGAGGAGAAAGGAGAAAAAAGGCACAAGAAAAACAGCAAAGTCCAGGACCAGACAACTTGATCTTGTTCAGCATAACCAGTAAAAACTATAAGGCTCCTCAAAAACAGAGCAAACAAGTTTATAGAGCCAATAGTCTCTTCTCACAGGCAATACACACAAATAGAGCCTCCTGCTAAGGTCCTGCTCGTCCACCACTCATCTGAGAGCACCAGCAGCAAGACAGTCCCACCACACAACAGGCAGGACACAACTTTCTGCTGGTCAGATTCAAATCCTACTTAAATGAAGGTTGTAAAACTGGCTGACAGAACTCTGGGGGTTTGGCACGGGCTGGGAAAACCCTGTGCAACTGCCACGATCCCCCACATATGGCCCACAGAAAGGTGAAAAGGGCTTTGGCCACACGTTAACTACAAAGCAAGTTACACTTCTGCTGCCTTTTATGTCTCCCCATTTAAACTACGTAATTGTTTTAAATGGCCTCTTGGTTCCATGTTGGGTTCAAACTTTGGTCATTATGCTCAGATAGTAAATCAAATTCCTCAGCCATGTTGTTCTAAGCGTGTGTTTTCGCATAATTATTTCTTTTGTAAGGACTACCCTACCACAGAGAGCCCTTCTGGCCATAACACAAACACCACTCGCCTCTTTTTTCCAAGGAGGTGGTTCCTCTTTGCCAGTTTTCCATGCAGGATCACCTCAATAAGAAGCAGGCTTTAAAACCAAGGTCACTGGAATTTACTGACAGCACCCCATCGTTTAATGACCCTGTGTTATGGGAGCAGCACTATTAATTTTACTAAATCACTTCCCAGCATTTTGACAAAGTTTAGTGTAGAACTGTATTTATAATTCCTTCTGTTAACAAAAACATAGCCAAGGCTCCCAAGACGCTGCTCCAAAACATACCATGCAATAATTCATGCTCCCCCAACAGTCAGCCTTCAAGTGTTTGCTTATGAGAAGTTCTATAGGATGTTTGAGGTATTACTAATTTGAACTCAGAAAAACAACACTCAAAAAGGAGCCCAACCAGCAGCTATGGGGAGAAACACCTGCCAAAGGACTGTCATCATCTCACAGTGCCCCTGCTAACATTTCTCAGATCTGCCCAGGAGAAAATGTATCAGGCAAGTTATCAGCCTGCTGAGGAGCTCAGTGAAAAGCAATACTTTGGGGGCATCTCTATAATCAAAACATCAAAAATTGGAAAAAAACACTTCCAAAAACAGTGTCAGCAACAGCTGAAAAGTCTTCACAGAGCAAGAGCTTCTGGTCACAGTCAAAGCAGCCCAGACTCAAAATGGGATACATTACCATAGCTTTGGTAATTAGTAATTTCCTCATCTCCGGAGGTTATCATACAGTTTCAAACTGGCTCTTTAAATACTTCTAAAGCATACTTGCTTTACAAAGAATGGTCCAGGGTATTTCAGAAGCCTTTGCTCTTTCAGTTGTTCTCTCTAAGATGCCTGGAGTGCAGTGTGACACACACACACAACCCCCTGAGCACACAGAGCAGGAGCTGCCTCTGCTACCCCCAGCACTTACTGACAGCCCAGTGATTTCCAACCTGCAACACAGTGACGTGTGCACTGGGGACACAGGGAACTCGACACACAGATCCAGGTAAAAAAGCCCTGCAGCATCTAAATCTACAGGTTACGCACACTTGGGACTATCACCAAGACCCTACAAAGCAGCTACACAAAGGTGGTCAAGAGTATCCCCGTTCCATGAATGCCTGACCTGAGTCCTGACTGCAGAACTGCCCTCTGGACACCCAATGACTGGACCTGATGAGCCTGAATTCCTCTCAGCAGCCTCCAAATTCAGCTGACAACAAAGGGTTTTCAGCAAACTGATTCAATTAAATGCATTTACAACAAGCTTTATTTACACTGTTGAATTTGAGTAAGCTGAATTCCATCCCAAGTCTTTCATCTTGGGTCAGCACTCTGGCTAAAGCAAACCTGTCCACAGCCCAAGGAAAGACCAAAGGGAAGAAGAAGAAGAAGAAGAGCTAAATATTCTTCTAGTGGAGATATCAAGACAACACACAGGAAATTTTTATTTTTAAACTGAATTTACATATACTCTATACTATTTCATCGCATTTCTCCACAGCATCCACTAGCAAGGCCCTGAAGTCAGTAAATCTTGAATTCCACAGATCTACCTTTTATTCTTAATACCTGTACTTGCTAAAAAAAAAAAAAAAACAAAGTAGAAGTGCTGCTATCTGGGAAGATAAGTGATTAACTTTTCAGGGAAGAAAAGTGATTAACCACTCAAAAAACATTATCCTTGTTGAGAAACTTGCTTGAGGCAAAATAAGCAAATCTCCAAAGGCTAGTTAGGGCAAGGGGTGGAAGTTCCCAAAGCCTGAACCAAGGGGGCTGTAAGGTTGTGAAAAGGTTTGATTTCCAGGCTGGCAATGCCAGGGAACAGAAGAGAGGCAGTGCAGAAAAGCCACCAAGTCTGCCACAAGTTCTGAACTGATGATGAGCAGAGCTACTGCTGAAGGTAAAGTGAAGCCACACGAGCAGGACCTGCAGGTCTGCACCACAGGCAGGAGGGGAGGGAGGAGGGAGGGAAGCGGCAGGGATCACATTTCAGCCCTTAAGCATCTCATCTCTTTGACCCTCTGCGTCTGATTCCAAGCTCAAATACAGTTCTGACGTCCAAGGTGTCACCCTATCTCCAATTAATCAAAGGAGAGTCCTGTTTAAGTAGCCCCTTCTCAAGAATCCCATGGCCTGACTTGGAATTTGATCTCTGTCATAGCTGTCAACAGATCCACTTCTTGCTCCTCCCTTGCTTTTGTTTTTATCTAAGGCAGCTCAGAAAGCCTGGAAGGAAACATGCACGGATAAAGCAAGGGGATACTGGGGCTTTCCAGCAGGAATAAAGCAATGCTTTTTTGTTAAAGGTGTGTCAAACGCTCTTAAGTCACCACTTAAGACCATGTATTATTCTTAAAAACTGAGGGAACACAAAGCTTAATTAAACCTGACAGTCAAACAGCTATCAGGCTCTAATTGATGAAGCCCAGTGTTTTCTGATTTGGGATTTTTTTAATTGCTTACCAATCCATCAACAAACCTTCCTGCAGTGCCCCCATGAGCGTAAAGAATCTGATCTTTAAACAAACCGCCTGGAGAGACCAGTTTGATAAGCAGTGTAGAAATAATTATGCCATTCAGAAATCAATTTATTCTCAGGCAGAAATGTATTGCAGCAATTATCTTAAATATGGGGTGAAGTCCATGCAAAATCACTGAGCCAGACTTTAATGTAACCTCATTTCAGCAAAGTATGAGAGGGCTGACAGCATTATCATCTCTGCATAAGAGATTAAGAGTGAGACTGACATCTCTTTTTCAGTGACTTTTGATCAAAACATGTCTCACCGTGTAGAGGGAGGTCTCTGCTCCCTGATAGCAACAGCTTGGAAAAAAAACACTTCTAGGAAATCAATGCCCAGCCTTTTCAACACACACCTAACCTTTGTCCTGTCATTCACTGCCACGCATCTTAGATAAACACCGTTTCTTTCCTCACAGGATACGCCCATCACAGGCAAACTGCTAAAACAAAACCTTCACAGCCTGAAATTATGAGGATTATTTGATTTTTTTTCCTCTACCAGAAAAGCAGGAACTCCCCCAGTTTTCCCCAAATAATCCTCTGCCCAAAATATCTCAGGGTGATTCTAAATATACACACTGTGCAAAGCAACACAGCATTTTGTGGTCTAATCCTGCAAAATGCCGAGGGCTTCCCATAAGGGCTGAGTACCCTCAGCTCCTACCCACTCACAAGGGGATATGAGAAGCATAAATTTTGCAGTTTAAACTGAGAACTTAGGGATAAAAATAAACCCTCAGTAAATACAATTATTTTTTAAAAAAATCTGCAGGTTGATGACATCCTTAATCCTGCAGCTGCACAAGCCAAATAGGTGTACAAGAGGGATGGGACTGGATGGCAATTTTGGGGGATATAACCCTGTTGTTTCCAGGAGAGAGGAAGTCAGGCTTAAAGCAAACCATGACACAGCAGCCTCAGGAACTTGTACAGTTCTCCAGAAAACACGTGAGAGAAACCCAGCCTTGGCTGTAAATGTTTAGCTCAGTACCAGCAACTTCCCTTTTTATGTTTCTGGGTAATTTCACTTGCCTATTGAATCAGAATCATTATAAAAGGATTAAAAAAAAAAAAAGATAGAAAAAGGATGAAAAAGGAGACAGCACTGATCCTAGAAATAATGTATTTGAGTCTGGTTATGATTAACTAGTGAGATTAATAAATGAGGTAAGATTCACCCCTCTATCCCAAGCTCATCACAGTCCCAGTGTGAATTCGGGAGAGGAGCCCTCCCAATTAAAGGCCTGAGCAACATCAAAACTCCAGTTGAGAGAAAAAGCAAAACAAAATGGAGCTGCCCTCTGCAGTTCACTCTAGCTGAGTAGGAAGTTTGGTTGTTGGGGCGGGGGATTTCTATATTTTTTGCTTTTAAATCAGTAAAAAAAGAGATGGCTGTGCATAAGGTTAGTGATAGTCTTTCAGTTTGAATCTAGTTCCTGATTTTTTTGACTAATAACCCTTTCACATCTCTCACAGAAGTTCACAAAGCAGAAAGCCAAGACCTACAAAATGCGAATTATATGAAAGGACTAACCCACTTCCCCTCTCCTGACATCTGTCACTTGCAGGCACACACTTATCCAAACATACATTCAGCTTGGCAAGCAGCCTCCTTTTCTTAGCTGTCCACAGAGGAGAACATAATCCCACCCTTTCACACAGATCTTAACTACNTCCCCTCTCCTGACATCTGTCACTTGCAGGCACACACTTATCCAAACATACATTCAGCTTGGCAAGCAGCCTCCTTTTCTTAGCTGTCCACAGAGGAGAACATAATCCCACCCTTTCACACAGATTAGAATCCTTCAGTTCTCTCTTCTAGTGCTGTAACTTCTATTTGTAACATTTTTGTTCATTTTCCCTACGGAAACATTTTCTGCTTTGTATAAAAACAAAGGAAAGGACTGACAGAAGAATTTCTGACCAGTTCATACCTGAGAAAGAAGCTTGACAGCTTCTCCAGCCTCACTCTGCTCTGCTATTCCTTTTAGGTGATGGGTTTGCTTTTGTTTTTCCAATATTTGATCACTACTTATTAGGTGATTAAGCACAAAAGAATTGCCTTCACTTTACAGATGGAAAAATCCAAGATACTGAAAGTTTATGTTGAGTACTTTCTACAGCCAAGAAGTCTTTGGACCTTGTGGATGGCCCCTCTCCCATTTTCTTCATCCACCTTGCAGAAGGTTAATGCACATGTAGTCCCACTCTTCTCATCCCAAGGAGGCCCACTGAATATTGCACAGGGAGGTCTGGAAGCCAAAAATGCTCCTTCTACAGCACTTGTCATGGTGAGCTGAGCCCCCAGTACAGCTCCCTGAATGCATCCAGCAAGCAGCCTCTCCTCTTCCTGAGCTCCAGAAGGGTACCTGGCACAGCAGCACCAACACACTGGGAAATTGAGAGTTAAATCCTGTTACAACAGGGCATTCCCCTCCACAAAGCTGATTCATGTGCTGAAAACCCAAAGCCAAGACACTGAGAATGGGAAGCAGAATTACGGAACGTGCGTCACTGATTTTAGGTTCCCCTTTTCTCTGGTTGCTGAATTGCTGTAGCTTGTACATTCTCAGGACATAAACTTGAGTAACAGCAAGAAAACCATTCTCTAAATCCACTGAGCTGAAGAACTGCCATCATTTTTGGTGGTATTTCCCTAATCAGTTGGCTCAATGAGAAGAAAAAAAAGGCTCCTGTGGCCAGTGAGGAACAAGACACTCTGAAGCATTTTAATAAGTTAAGCCATTATAACTTGCTCAGCAGAAACGTCAAGAGGTTTTGTTCGCTTAAAAGGAAACAGTTAAAGTAGCTGTTACAGTATTTGCAGTGACTCTTTCCCCAGACTCAGAGCTATTAATGACTGTAATTCTGACTGGAGTGTGATTTAGCAATAGTCACGTTGACCCCATCCGGTGTACCGTGGGACCACACGGCTCCCAAGCACTCAGCAAACATTAACCTGCTTATTCCCCAGGACACACAATCCTTAGTTCTGTTTTTCAGGTGAGGAAACCGACACTGAAGGAGCATCAAGAAACAGAGAGACAGAGAGAGAGAGATCTAGCTCTGGGAAACAGTGGTGCTGTCACTGATGAAGCATCAGCTCAGCAGCAGCAATGTCGTGTTCTGATTGCAGGACAGCAACTTGCTTAAACCAGCCCTGGTATTTCAGTGGGACTCACATTGTGCAAACCAATACTAAAGGTCAGCGTACTTAAACAGCTACATAAAGTTAACATTGTTTATTGAATGCTTCTGGCCTAATGCAGTAAAAAAACCCCACACAAATAAAGGCACCAGGCTTTGCTGGGGATGACCACAAGTACAGCAAAACCCTGTTTAGGGTGAGGGAGAATGAATGCCCTCAATTCTTTAAATAATACAGTACCAATGAATGTCTGCAGTTCTGGACAAAGCCAGTTCCCCACGTGCAGTAAAAACCCTTTTGAGCAAAAAGTGGCTTGGTTTTCAGAAGGTTCCAGTCCCAGTGTTTATCATTCCTCTGCCACTGTTTGAAAGACCCAGACAAAGAGAACAAAAATCTGACCCAGTGAAATGGAGAAAACATCACGCCTGACATTACATTCATCCTCTAAGTTAAGGAAACTTTTCCAATTAGAAATACCTTCTTTGCTTTCATTCTCTGCGTTGGTCCCTCCAAAACAGGTAACTTCAGATAAATCTGCAATACCTGCTTTCTTACATTCTCTTCAGCATTGGAAAGGGTACTATTAATTTCCCTGTAGCTGTTACAAGGGGGTTTCCAGTCATTCCCCTGATATGGAGACTTACCAATATAACTCACTGGGAAACCATCAACAACAATGCTAATAAAATGGAAGAACTCTTGTCTGGTACCATATGGAAATTAATAACAACGTATTTGTCAGACAAGCTGAAAATCCGCTTTCTAAAATCCATCTCTGACCCTCAAAGATAAAGAAACTACAAACAAACAGCAACAAATAAGTTACAAAATATAGGAAATGACAAGTGAGGTGCTTTAGCAGTATTGGAGATGCAGATACTGACTGATGCTGACCTATTTTCCTGGCCTTTATTATGTATTCGTACATATCACTGGGAAAACAGATTAATAATGACGTGTAAGACCCAGAGAGGGGATAAGAAAACACCTTCACCACTGCAGAACAAGTAACCCATGACTAAGAAATACCCTTTTATAGAAATTTCTTGGTGAATGAAACTGAAAAAAGGCTGAATAAGGCACTACAGTTGAACATTAAACCTTATTTTCCAGTAGCACATAGTTAAATGCTTTATTTCATGTTTGTACAAGGATCTGAAGATATAAACCTGTTACCAAGTATTAGAAACATAACCTCTCAACAAAACTTTAATGATGCAGGGAGTGTAAAATTTCTTGAGCGTTTCCAGGTGGGAATATTCCTTTAATAACAGCTCATCAGTTGTGGGGGTTTTTTAACCTTTGTATGACTTGAAAAAACCTTAATCACCAAAGGTGTCTGTAATAACAACTGGCCTGCCATTTTAAGAGAAGTTCCTATCAGGGTTAGAAATGTCTGTACTCAAAACAATCTCTCTTTTTTCCAATACTCATTCAATTTCTTTGTTTAACTCAAACTTCTGAGGTCCTTTTTCACTTCTGGCTCTGACACAGACTTCGGATTTGGTTTCGGACAACAGTACACGGCTCCACTTCCCAGCCAAAGATACTCAGGCAACACTGACCAATTAAAAAGAGTACCCTGAGAAACCACATCGTGGTTTCTCAAGAGTCACTGGGATACAGTCCACAACAGGTAACTTAAGAAGTGGCAGAACTCCACCAGACAGTCTTAATGAGTGCTAATAAATGCCCCTTTGTGACACCACACCAATAAACAACTTGCCATTTGACATGTACTATATACAAAACTTCTAAAATATTTTAGAAATATTCTTCCTCATAGATTACACTTCCCAGCAGAAAAACAAAGCACTCTCCAATAATAACAACTGTTAGAAATCATGCTTTTCAGTGTATACATTACTTACACACCAAGTAAAAGTATTCTCCTGAACTAAAGTCTTAAGATTTAATCCAAAGGCCACTGTAGCCAATCCAAACATCCCCCAAGTTAATTAGGCTTTGCCTCAAGCTCCCACACTGCAGTTGAGCGTGGCTGTAGCTCAGGATGGAGGCATAAGGATCCTATAAGCATTTACCATCACAGATAGCTCTGTCATGATGAAATGAGTGTTTGCCAAATCACCTCCTAGGGCACGTCTACCTGGCTTGGTTGCTCCTTGGCTCCAACCCTGCATATTGCAGAGCATTCCATCTCCAACAGGATTTCAGGGTATGCAGGATTTTGCAGTATTGAGACCTACAGGTCCTAGCTGTTGATTCCCCAGGATCTTGAGTCCATTTTTAATGTGCTTTACACCTCACTTGCCAAAAAGCAAAGTCTAAAATGAGCAACATCCCCAGCAAGCTGATTTTCTAAACACACACCCCAAACAAAACCAAACCAAACACAAACATTAGAATTCAAAATAAAATAAAGCTATTTTCTCATAATTTTGGGAGTCTTTTGTCTCCAGGACAAATTCATTGCTGTAGTATTTTCAGTTTGCATTTTTATAATTCGAAACATTTTGCTTTTGCTTGGCAAGCTTTACAAATCCAGTTCAGTAAGCCATCAGTCACATACAGGCTGGGGCTTTCCTAGTGGGTGGCTGTTTTAACTTGCATTATTTAAATTCCCTTCCATTGACCTGAACATCACACAAAACGATACTAAAGCCATTTGACAAATGTACAATTGTAAGTGGAGCCCTCCAAAATTCACGGGGTTCTTTCTGTATCTGCTCCAAAACATTCAAGTGGTTATAGCGCAGCTTTTTAACCACGCACACAAATTCTCCTTGATGTTTTGCAGGCAAAGTGGCCACATTAAATACAGCTAAAACGGACTAATCTGAGAAAACTGCTGCTAGCACATACAGGAGGCTTGCTGTTTGCACACCAGCAGTCGCTGCAAAAGTCTCAGCGGAGCAAATTAGATTAATGTGCATCAGGTCGACAGTTTAGAACAAACATCTGCAGTTCCTCAAAGAAAA
>VXBX01006773.1:907211-929636 GCA_013400415.1 Scytalopus superciliaris | reverse complement strand
AAAAAAACAAACCAAACCCACAATTCACTTGTCGTTTCTGTTTTGCACTCCCAGCCTAAAGCAGAGTTCTCCCTCGTTACCCTGCCGGTGACCCCGGGCCCCTGGCGGTGGCTCTGCAGGCAGAGGTAGCTAACAGGGTATCAGTGTCACAGTTTACTATCACCGAGATGACTACACGTGTAAGAAGCGCATTCTTCCCATCACTGCACTTACTCCATAAGGAAACCAGAAAGGGCACCAGGCCAAAGTCTGGTAGTTAAGCAGACACACTATCAGGTTTCCCACATTCAAAAATCTTGCTGCCAGGGAAGCATGAAAACTGCTTCCTCCAGCCTGGGTGGCACAGAGAAAATTAAGCAAAACCTAGGCAAGAGTAATGCTCTGCTGATCTGCACAGGGCTTTTAAGATTTTTATCTAGCTGAAGTCCAGCTCTCAAAACACAGGAGTTTCCTCTTATCGCCCAACAGCTCTTTCATTTTCAGCACCAGTTCCTTTATCATTGTCCCCTGACAGAGCTTTATCTCGAATCATCCCTTTGTGAAAGCCTTAAGATCTCCTGAGCAGTTTTTATCTAACTGCAAACACACATATGAAGGTTGTGCCCATTGCAGCCTTTGTCCCAGGGTCTCTGCTGAACTGCTTCCCATGACAAGCTCTGAGCAGCACCGAAAGAAAGAAAGCCTCCCATCCCACCCTCTAATGTATTATACACCTCCTGCTCTGGCAGGTTCCCTCCCAGTTCCTTAGGCAGAGCACAACATCCACCTTTACCTTCAGGTCCTTCCTGATATGACAACGAAGGGAACCTAGTTTCACATATCCAGGGGTGTATCATGCAGTGTTTAGGGTGTTACAGTTTAGCAGCAGCAGAAGCCCAGAGTGAGTCAGAAATTGGTTTCCTGATCCCACGCCAGCGAGCTCAGCAGGTCAGCCCTGATAGAAAGGTCATTCTTGAAAACAACCAGGTCCAGCCCCTGTGCAAGGAGCCAACAGACAGAGCAGAGAGGCTCTGACATGGAGTTCAGAGGAGGTCCACACTCGGGGGAAACATCCCTGCACGGTGCACAAGCAAGGGAAGCTCAGGGTGACTGGTCAGTCCGTGCCTGATGTTCCACACAGAAAGAAAAACAGCCCTGAACGTCCAAGAGTTGAGCACCAAACACGGCATCTCACAGGAAACATCAAGTCATGTGTATACAAAAGCTCTGTTAAGTGATGAAAGAATTACAAGACATGCCAGGACTGAACACATTCTTTTTAAATGGCATTTCTCTGTAAAAGAACTCATTTACTTGCTGTCCCTTGTATTTATTGTTGCATAACAACTTGGTAATGGCACGTCCCACTGCCTCCACGTACCACACGAACGTGATGGTGAACATCTAGGGAACCCAACACGAAAATCAGCAGTTATTTTTATGCATGTGGCTGCTTTGGCTATGCCAATTTTGTGCTCTCTGGCCCCAAAGCAGGATCTATTAATTACCCATTTCATATTTATATAGAATCAAGACAGAAAGATACACACTGTCTTGAAGACCAGAGGGAACAAAACTGATTAGTAAAGTAACCCTCCCAGTCCTGATAACAAGTAATATGATACTCCTTTGTTTAAAAGGAGCTTTTTTTTCACTCTACAGAAAAGCTTTATCTTAGTATTCCCTGAGCAGACAATTATGTATCATTGTAATGGAGATCCCAATAACCTAAACTGAGGCCAACACAGAGCATGCTGCAAACTCTCATTCCCCACTGTAAAACAGTACTGTGTGAAATACCTCCAGATTCTGCATCCCACCTCTTTTAACCACTGTCTGTAGGAAGGATGAGCAGTTACACCACAACATCCAGCAGATCACACACATCTGAGAAGCCAGTGCAAAGCCTGCTAAGCCAAAGGAAAGCTTCACATCCATTTGAGTGGAAGACTGCTCTAAAAAAGGGTTGGATAACAGATAAAGTTTAATTAAATTTATCTGAACTTGGCCAGCTAGAAGATAAAAGCTAAGAATTCAACCAGCAGGTCTCAAACCTCCCGATGTTCTGCAAAGGATTTGTGTCACACACTGTTAAGTCTCCTTTGGTCCAGCAACTGAACTGTTGTTAAAAATAACACTCCCTTCCCAGTACCTTTTTCCCCACATAAGCTGTTGGGGTGTCACTAGAACGTTAAATGACAATAGGTGGCCCATTCAGGCTGTTTGCAGGAGATGCCAACTTCCATGGAGTGCTTCAACACAAAGGAAACCAGTGCTTGCATAAGGAAACGTAAGAGACAGTCACTTATCCTGAAACTTTGTTCTGATGTTGTTTTGGGGGTTACTGGGTTTGTCCCATCAATAATTTCTGCAAGACAACTAAGCAGAAATATTTGCAGAAGAGCACTACAGAATAATTCCTTTGGTTGCTAATTGTTGACACAAGTGCCTCCAAACAAATCCTGCTCCAGTGCAGCCCTAACGTGCATCCTGACCCAACAAAAGGAATCCCGGAGAAGAATCACAGCACTGGGGAGCATCACTGGTGTTTTAACAGGCACCAAGACCCGAGGAACGCAGTTGCTTCAGCTGCACGGATGTCACACAAGCCTCTGTTTAAATACTGCAAAGTGGTAATCTCCTGCTTTTGCTACTTTGAAACTGAGGAGGCAAAGGAAAATATTTGAATGTGCAGTCCTGAGGTCAGAGCTGAAGTTTGATTTGGGTTGGTTTGGATTAAGGAAAAACGTCCAAGAACAACTCACTGATTTACTTTATTTCAGGACTTGGCACACAGCTTGGACCACGTTCAAAATCCAATGACACTGCGCCAGAAAATGCTACGGAAAGAGCAGAGATAGGAGACATCTGGACTGTGTTAGGAACTTAGAGCCATAAAGTCCTTTAAAAATATTCTCTGCTCTTGTTGGGACTTCTCTTGTTTTTGTTTCAAACAATCCAAATGTTAAAACTGTGTTTCAAATTAAAAGTGAAAAGAAAAAAAAACCTCATCAAAAACAAAACTCCAAAGCATCCCCTCCCCCAAGAAGGGCAATCTAAGCCAATTACAAAAGCAAAAACAAGATGATTTTAACGATCTCAGAAGAAAAATGAATGCTCCTGCAGCGCAAGCGGTAATTTCCAATAGCAGTGCATCAATGCTCCCACAGTGAAAGTGATAATTTTCAATATTAGTGCATCACTGCAAACTTCTCACGCAAGTAGGACAGCAAATGTGCCCTATAAAAACAAGGCCTCTCTGATCACTTGGTATTGCTGCTCTGACACGCTTGTTTTAGCCTATCCAGGGCACACTGGAAACAGGGGCATTACCCAAAAAACTTCTTGTGGTTGGGGTTCTGGGATACAACTAGAAAAAATATTTTCAAACGGTCATTTAATTGTTTCCATCTTAATTCTACGCATTTGGCAGTGGCCATGCTGATCACTTCACAGTTCCTCAAATGCCATGCAATCAGTTGTGCCCTCCCTTTCCAGAAAGGCTGTTACAAAAATGAATGAAGGAGGTGGATTTGGGAAAAGAAACACCTATTGTCAATTTTTCATACTTATTACAAAAGTAAAAGAAATACAGGACAAATTATTCACAGAGCTCTATCAAAAAAGTAAGCAGTTTAATATATGAATTTGCTTCAAAAATTCTAGCTGATGATACCTAATTGATCAATCCTTAAAATATATCCACAGAGTAAGAAAGCCTGTTCACACCTCTGAGGATGAGTTGAGGGGCCAAGGTCTTCAACAGAGTGCTGGGACCTTTTAATATCCCCCAAAACATGGGTCAGGCATGCAGAAGAGGAATTTCTCTGCACAGAAACAGCATTCCCCAAAGCTTGTAGCACATGAAAAATCCATTTTAGCTTTAAGAAGTTTTTTTCAGTAAAAGGCAATGCAATTCTAGCCTAACCTGTCTTCCAACACAAGTTCAAGGAGGACACTTAGGAGCAAATAACAAACAAAAGCAGAGTACCAAGAGAAGAGTCTGTGCAGCTGAATTCAACACTGACCAAAGCTGAAGCTCAAACATACTCAAACAGGTTTAAGTGGCAAGTCCTTAAAATAGTCTCCAGCAGCAAAAATTTCTGGCAAAGGTGGATTCATCTAAAAACATTCTACCTTCCATTTGTCAGGAACACCTTTACGGAAAAAAAGGCAGCCAGTACTTCATTTATTCCATATTCTTGATTATTTATACCAATTAATAGGACATAGTACCCCATTCTTCCAAGTACATGCCTTGGCACAGCAAGGACTATTCTGCATTCAGCAACATGCATCATTTCCGGCAGCTCAGCTCCAGGAATAGAAAACCAAGGGAAGCAAGACAGGCACATAAACAAATCATTCGGATACCTGGAAACCCTGGAGATACTGTAGCTATTGTCATTTTACACCTAAGCTCCTCTGAGGCATTCTGACAGTGCCAAACGTAGATGAAAATAAAGAATTAACGGGCTTCTTGGAAGCAAGAGGAATTTACAGCACCATGCTCATGAGCAAACAATCCAGAGGCTAAATCCTGCAAAGGACATTTCTGCCCACGCCGATCCCCGCCCCGCTCCCCCCAGCACACCGTGTTTGTTGAGTGCACTGTGTTTGTTCCACGCTCACTGACACACCTCACTGAAGATTTGCAGTTGTGCTGTCTGCAAACTCTTTGGTATTTCCTAGGTCTGATGCTGCTCCTGCTGTTTGGAGCTATTTGAGCCTTCCACCAAACCCGTAGCACGGCGTTTCCCGAGCGGCACGGGAGACATTGCCAGCTCTCACTCAAAATATTTTATTGCGAAAGACGAAGAGTAACAGGAGTATAGAAATGACAGAAAAAAATACCTGCTACAGACTGCACCTTAAAGTAACATCTCTGCAACCAATTAACCTCAACCCTGACAGTCCTGCAAAGACAACAAGGCAGGGAAAGCCTTCCAACCCAATGGAGTTGGGCCAAACACAAAATCATCTTCCCCTCCAACACTCAACAACAAAAAAACCCTCTTTGTTGCATTTACTATTCCTCTCCTCCTTCCTCATAATAACTCAGAAAGCCAAATCAAGGAGGACAGATGCAGGCCTGAGCTATAAAATCCAGATTTCATTTCCTATCATCCCCCTCCCCCAAGAGCTCAGGGGTGTTTAGATTCTGGGCTGTGGTTTAAGTCCATCTGTGTTCTTCAAGTATAAACATCTTCATTGAAACCAGACTCATCCTGCACAGCCATTCATTTAGTGAGCTCATCTGTGAGAGACACGGGCTGGCACATTTCTATGACAACCAAAAGAGAAAAAAATAAAAAGCTGCTTGGCACAAATTAAACAGCTTTTTAAATCCTCCCTATTGTTCATGAGGCTGCTTTCTCTTCCTCTAGCATCTATAGTTATCTTGGATATACTTCCCAGAACATCAACTCTCCCTAAAATGATCCTCTTTCCATAGTGAAACAGAAGCATTTTGTAAGATTTCCACGTGAGGAGGAATGCTCAAAGCATAAAAGCAAAGGGAATACTGTCCTATCAGTTCTCAGCTCAACTAGACACACACACATCCCTAAAGACACAGTTCAAAGGGGGACCAAAGAGCCTGAGAAAGTGTTCCCCTTAAAAAATCTTCTTTTTAAAAATGGGTCCAAGTAGCTTGTTTTGTTTAAGTATTTTGCTGTGGGTTAACTCTTCATAAGGAAAACTCGAAGTACCATTTTCTCTCCAAGAACAAGATTCACCATTTGAAAACATCCTTCTTTCCCTTGCTGGATCTCAATATGGCTTTTTTTGCTTTTACACTAAACCATCCTAATTTAAAAAAAGAAAGGCAACAGGGCACAGGAAGGTTATTCCAGTGTCACCAGTTCAGGTCAAGGGTTTATTTTCCCACCTAGATACAACAGGGAAAACACAACAGCATCTTCCCTTCACAAGGATTTCATGTCACAATACACACAATGATATAAAACGATGCCCCTTTCCAGCCAAGACATAAGATTCAGCTCCAGCAACTGATACACTTCCTTAAAGCTTATTTACTTATTTAGAAGTCCATACACTAAAGCAATCAGCACCAGAAAAATAAAGCAGAATTCAGTCAGTGCAGAACTCACATTGTCCTTATGTTTGTTATTCCATTCCCTCAAACCAGTGACTGGCAGCTTACAAGATTCATTAATTGTAAGTAGTTAAGATTGTTTTTACTAGTACAGCACAGATGCCAAATCACTCTTAGTGATACCCAGCAAGACAGAAAGATGCTATGAGTAAAAACAATGGAATGGACTCCCAGGATCTGGACGTGCCAAGCCGTAAATACAATGCCAGAAGAATAATTGCCATTTTTTTCTCTCATTCTCTCCACCTTCATTTTCTGAGATCCAGTCTCAAGCCAGACTTTGCTGAAACAGGCAACTGTTGTGGTTCCCACCAACACTGTGGGCAATACCTTGTGTCACGTGACCAGAGAAATAATAAATCACAGGAATAAAGAGATTGATTTTTTTTTGTTTTTTTTAATGTTACAGAAACCTCAACTGCAACTTTGTCTGCTATGGTCAATTTTTTCCCCTGGCATCACTAAAGGCTTCCCAGTCACAGATAGACTGCACCCATCAACTTGATGATTTTCATCTCGACAATGTTGTGACTTGATCTTTTACTCACAAGTAATTTTGTTTAATTTGCTTCAGACATTTTTCTACACACGATTCAGAGTAGTGATACACTGCCAGGCAGAGCACTGAAATGTTCCCAAAGGCACAGATGAAGGAAAACTCAGTTATTAGTGGATCTAAAAGGTACTTATTACCTACCCAGCCTGCCACAGACTGCACAGAAGAGCACAGCTAGAGCGCTATGGCTTTTGGCGGCAGATGCAAGTTTGAGTCATCCAACTGAAACTACTGCGATCTCCTGGTGGAATCAGGAGCTAGAACGACAAAAAGTTTCCCAAGTCCAACCCTAAGGTCTCACTGATAGTCCCCAGACTCTAGATAGCAGTGGCACATAAAGCATTTCCTCTCACTGACCAGTTCTCCTTGGCCAAGGATCAAATCAAAAGCTGTAAGACACATCACCTTCAGAAACACTTCACACTCAGAAATTCAATCAAGATGCAGCAATCCTGACTTTGACTAATTTCTAGTCAACAAAGTAAGAAACAAGTAGCTGCTACCCAAGTGCTAAACTGTATTTTTCTGTGCAATGTTTGCCATAATACAAGGATAAAACCTCAGGCTGAAGCAGTGCCTAGAAGACCATGTGATAAAACTCTGGCAAATGCCACAGGACTCATTCTGTTCCAGCTCTCACCTGAGCCTGCAATGGGCAAGACAGTCAGAAATTCAGGCACTGGGGGAAAACCACAATTAGGGTACACCTGATTGTGAGAACTGCGATACCACACTCAGCAAGACTGATTTCCATAAGTGCAGCACATTCTCTTCTCCAGTTTAAATCTGCAAACGGTGGGCTGCACTGTTTATTTTCTGCTGCCTACACGAGGCATCAGATCTGCCTACATGGAACACATCACTGTCTGCAGAGTGTGTTCCCCTGAGAGATGCACCCATCCCCTCCAGAACAGGCCACACTGCACCACGTTGCATTTCCAGTCCTCTGCAGGGCTTTCCTCTGCTACATCCTCTACCTTGAATATCAAGATATGCCTCTGAGGCCAGTGCAGTGGTTACAAACAGGAACCATCCATCCTGCTGCTGCACTGAAAAACCAGCAGCACACAGTCCACTCCTCATCTCCACTGCTCACTCCTGGGCACTCAGAAACACAGGTCTTTACACTGCTGTCTCTGTCCCCTGTCCCCACAGCTGATAATATGGCAACTAATAATTCAAGCTGCATGGAAACAGGTTTAGTCCAGGGCACTATGATGGGCAACACACACAACCTCTTTTTACAGAGGTCAAGATCTACTCGCAACCAGAGGGATCCTGTTTTTTCCCCCCCATACCAATTAGACTTTCAGTTCCCTGATGAGGAAATGAAGTGATGTGACATTAAGTAGCTCATGAATCTCCTCAATTAATGCATTCTGCACAACGGAGACTTCCAGGGAATTATCTGCAACCACAGCAGTGCCTCATTCCCATGTCCCTGAGAATGAGTCACTGCAATTCCCATATTCTTGCTGCAGGCAGAGAGCTAAGGACTATTCCCTGCCATCGTCAGGCAAATGGTTGGAATCAAACACTGAAACTACTGGCACAAAACTTTAATTAGGGTTGCCTTATTTTCTGCAACTATTTGAGTGCATTTACCATCAACTCCCCACTCTTCATGTTGATTAGGGCTTATGCCACAGGAGGTAACATTTCCATCCCACCATTTTCATGGAAAAACTGAAGAATGGGCCATACAGCCATGCACAGGGTGACAGAGGAAAAACAGTGTTCTGAGACAGCTGGTATGCCTTACTGCTCTCCATCACATGAAGGGTCAGGAAGGTCAGCTTTGCCTGCAACAGGGCTCTCCTGAGCCACAAAACTCTTTATTGCAATCCTATGCCAATTTAAAAGAGATTTTATCAATATTAAACTGGCTTGGAGAACACAGGGATGTGACTGTGGCTTATTTTACACATTCAGGGATACTGAAATTTTAATTTAAAGGAAAAAAAAATCCCCAGAAGAGACACAAAATCCAGGATACAAGTGTTTTCAAAATTGAGAAAGCCTTTGCTGAATACAGCTAGTAGTCTGTATGGGTTTCATGTAATTTGCAGACTAGAAACACTGGAATTTTAGGCCAGGAGGGTGTCATTGACTAATGGGGGTTCTCCCTTCCCTCTGGAGTGTAGGTTTATAGAGAAATAAGATCGTGTTCTCCAGACAAGTTTATATGAAATGATTTATCTCTAGCCAGCTGCAGTCAGACATCTGCTTGTTTTCATTTCACTACAGAGAGATTCACGCCCCCCCCCTTATCTCTAAAGGCAGCCAAAGATTATATCCAATGGTACAGAGAAACCTCCAACAATTACCAAAACTAAAACTTAAGAAGTCAAGTAAATTACACAGAGGCCACCAGTGCACCTAAGCCCCACCTAAAGCACTCGTAGGTTGAAGAAGTCTTGTTTAATCCACAGTCTATTGACGTTAAGGCAGAGACATCACCTCTGTATCCCGTGGTTTACACTCAAATACATGAAGGTATTTCTTTGTTTTGAGAATCCCTCACACATTCCACAGGGGATCACGCAGACAGTCCTCCTGTGGTCAAACAAAGTTTGTGAACCCATGCCTTTATAGCTTTTCCATATTAATCTGCACTCTGGGCATATATCCAATTAAAGCCTCATGTATAGATCACTGGGTTACTAACTGGCTCGCATACTGGGGGGGAAGGGAAATAACAAGCTCATGACTGCACACTTTAACACTGCCTGTGCTTTCACTTCTACATGCACAAGTCTTTTTTAATCTAGTCTTACCATAAATAAAGAGTGATGACGCTTGTGAGGAGAAGGTTGGGTCCCTGCATGCTGGAACACACAGGAGCTAATGCAGAATGCATTTGCATTAAGGATAACTCCAGTGCAAAGCAGGCAAGGTCCTTTCACAAAAACAGGAAGCAATGGAGAAAACTTCACAGTGTTTGGAAACAGCAGAGCATTGTTTGTACAGGCTTTTCTTACAGTTCCAAAATAAAAAAATGGGTAATGTGAAATCTGAGCACAGCAAGAGCTTTAGATCAGACACAAAGGTCTCAAGACAGCCGCTCTCAGATCTCCAGGTTCAGACTGTTCAGGCACAAAGATGCACCGGGTAAGTTTGTTCTCTTATTTCCCTTAAGAAAATCTGACAAGTGGAGACAACCTCCCAAACCCTTGACGTTAAACCTAGATAACGCAACAAAGAACTCCATCTTTATCTCAATTAAAGTGGGTACGATAAATGAAGAGCCATTAGGAAACACATAACCCACCAAATATAAACATTACCTTTATTTTTAAACTGCATTCAGCGGGGAAGTTACAATGGGACAGGCCTTGCACACTGTGGGTTCATCACCACCTCATGTGAAGAAGCTGCACTATGGGTAACATCTCTTTGAGATGAGCCAAAAAGTTCCAGTCACAAGCACACTGCAGTCACAGACTTCCCTTTCCAGCTGGAGATCCACCCGACCTCTGGCCTGAAGCTGCTTTGCTTAATTTTTAGCTCTCATCACCTCCTTTCCTTTCCTTCCCTTCCCCCTTCAAGCCCATTTGGACCTGTGCTGTAGTACCATAAACACACCATACAGAGATAATGCAGATAGTGATGCCTCGACCTCCAACTCACCCCAGGTTTGAAACTGACCACCCTACACACCAGTCCACATCTTAAAGCAACAGAGGATTGGCCCCGTATCTGCGTAAGCACCAAGCAGGGCTCAGTACTTGCCCACGTCCTTTATCTCCACGAGGGAGCAGCTCGATACACGGTCAACTCCCACAACAGATTATTTGATTTCGCCATATTGAAAGTACATTAGTCAACCCAAGTCACCGGGGACATCTGAAATAACTTGCAATAAATCAGGAGATTAATTTCAAGGGAGGCAGTGACATAGCAAGAGAAGAGTACGCCAGTGTTAGGAAAGAAGCCATTAGCAATATTTCTCAATGCCAATAAATTTTTCACCATGAACACAAGAGCAAGACAATGCTGCAGTCTTCAGGAAAATGCTGAGCTCCAAAGGCAAAGTGGTTACCTACAAGGGGTATGTCAATATTTAATACCAAAGTGCATGTCCGGTCCTGCACATTTCATTTAATTTCAAGCTTTTCCAGCTTTATTTCCTGTTTCATTCACAGCAATCACAAAAGATGAATTATCCAGCCTTAGCAAATGTGTCTTCAGTCAGACGAGACATGTTGACTGTGTCTGCACTTTCACCTTCAGCAACAAAGTTCTGTGCCAGCACAGGTTTTATGCTTTCTTCAACGTCCACATTATTTGGTTGCAAAGCAGATGAAATTTTCAGGGCCAGGACTCCACTCAAGCCATTTGCTCATGTGGGAGATGAAGAGCCTGTTCCGTGCCTCTGGATGTCACGCTGCTTTTTACTTAAAAATTAAAAAACCTCCCTCAAAAGTCAACATGCTATCAGTGACAANAAAAAAAAAAAAAAAAAAAAAAAAAAAAAAAAAAAAAAAAAAAAAAAAACCAAAAAAAAAAAAAAAAAAAAAAAAAAAAAAAAAAAAAAAAAAAGAAACACAACAAAGCTGAAGGATCTGAAAGAACCATGAAGAGTTGAAAGAAAAACTAAAGTAAGGACTAATCATTTGCACTTGCATAGTATCTTTCATCAACACTCTTCACTTTCATATAGGGGCTGCATTTCATAACAAAAATGATTGGGAATACTACTTTGAGCCCCTACTACACAGCTGGAGTGGCTATTCCTTTTGTAAGGAATATCTGAAGAAGTGTCAGTGCTCCTGCACTGGAATAATAAGCTGAAGCTCCTCTTGCAATTCAATAATCATGCTACTATAACCTATTTACTAAAGGCAGTAGTTTACAGCAATTGCATAGATTTTCTCCTGGTTTAAACAATGACTGAAGGACATCTGTAACATGATGCTGTTTTCTCTTCCTCCAGACATCCAAATAAACCTCTCTGTTCTATGTTACTGGTGGATAAGGAACACAATTGCTTCCCTGAACATGATTCATCTTCCACAAGGAATGAACAGGTACTCAAACTACAGGCATTTCACTACCGAGCAGTAAGACAAGGACACAGATGGATCTCATTCAACACAGCCCATCAAAGGAGATGGAAATCTCTGTTGCGAAAGTAAATGCTGTTCTTCAAGAATCACTGGGCCTTTCACAGTTTCGTTCCCCTCCTCCCACCTTCTTTCTCAGAGCCAAGATACTGAGCAAACTGTTCAGATGACAGAACACCACAAGCTATCGTGAGAGCGTCGCGGAGCCGCAGCATCCAAGGCAGGCGCACGCTCAGAGCTCTCCATCACCGACAGCCAGCGCCCTGCCAGGGCTAAGAAACCTCTCATTGTGCAACTACCTCTTCAAGCTGCCAACGACAACTCAACACTCACATCCCCGACTACAATAACCACCCAGCCACCAGAAAAAAGTCTGCAGAACCGCACTAGCGTACACCAATGGCTCACAGATCCACTGTTTAAGAGTCCACATAACACTCCACTTTCAGTTTCACACCTTCTTACAGCTTACATTGTAGCAGAGAGAAAGGTGATGTTTTGAGATGCCTCTGCAATCATACTCTTCTCGAGGGATTCCTAAATTTAAGAGCTTAACGTCAAAAAGCTTGTATAGTAAATCCAAGGTTTGAGAAGGGAGAGAGAACTGCCAATCTTTTGACAAAAACGGATCGCAACACCTTGCTTCTATAGTAATTTTGCAAGATCATTCTCATCCTGAAAATTTCAGTGCAGTCAAGGTTTCCCTGACTTACTCTTTTCTTCTGAATTCAATCTTAACAGCCTCCAAAGCAAAAGCAAAGTGGTAGGTTGTCAGATGTGACTATTAGGAGGATACACAAAGCACACGCGCTGCAGAAAGTGAGACTTGAACTGACTGGCACCTGGTTCCCTGACAGGTACTTTCTCTGCAGGAAGATTGAAGGGTAGCAAGAAGAGCACAGCACTCTGGGCCACGTTCTGCTGTCAGTCACTCTCCCACACTTCCACTGATTTTTAATGAGATTTACAATCATTAAGAAAATGAGTAGCCACCCCAATCAGGAGGGAAGATGCAGCCTAGCAGACAGCAAGGGAACATCATTTCTGCTCCAGCTCCTGCCAGTGATTTACCATGAACATTAGGCCAAGGCACGACTGATCCTTGGTGTCCACCCTCAGACCCTCCAGAGTGAACCACAGCTGTGAAGGAAGTGCAAACTAAGCATGAACCAACAGTAGCAGGCATGCCTGAAAGGTCTGATCTACACTCATTCGTCTCTGTTTTCCCCACATACAAAAACACTGACCATTAAGCACTTTGAGATGACTGAAGCACAGTGAAGTTGAAGCCCAAAGACACGTAGAGTGAAGACATTATACTGTCACCCAAAAATCACTTTTTTCTAATTGCTTCAAAGGCCAAAAAGAATCTCTCTTCTTTTTTGTTCACAGAGGGTCAAACATTCATATTTATGCAAAAGACCTACACACCCTTAGTATTTTGATTAAAAAGTGGGAACTTTGCAAGTTTCAGCTTTTTTTTTTTTAAAGCAGGTTTCTCCTTTACTATTAATAATGCCCATCCCTGAAAATGGATAACCAACTCATTCAGTTTTATTCCAGACAGAGCAAAAACACAGCCTGCTCACAACACGCACTAATTGTATTACAGTAGCAAACAAAAACTCCATGGTATAACAGAATCCCATTACAACAGGAACCACACATGCTAAGAGACACCTGCCAATCCCAAAAGCTTGTATTTAAATAGCCAAAACAGACAGACTGGGAGGAAAAAACCCCAGCAAGATCAAAGCTTTACCATTGAGAAGTATCTGCTCTGTACCGTTTGAAATGTACCATTGGGAACACACCGTGGGGTGCCTTCAGGAGGTTTAGGGGGGAAGAAAGGGTTTCTTTTAAAAATTATCCAAACTGTCATACCTGCACATGCAATTACCTAATGCTGCTCAGCTAATGCTAATTGTCTATACATAAATAAAGAATGAGGCAACTTTTTTGTTTACAAAATTCTTGCCTTACCTTTGGGTTAACAGCACCGGAAATCTCATTCATAAAACATGCATAGACAGCTGCACACTTCAGAACACATACACCTTATTTCTAAGAAAAATATATTATTTCTAACTCTCAATTGCAAAGACAGTTTCTCTTTAGGCCTATGAAAAATATTATGCAAAATATAAAATAATTCTATTTGGGAATACAATTATCTATTCTCCACAACCCCCTCTGATTTAGCTAATCTCAGCTTTCCTCAGGCAACATTTATTGTAGCACATGTGGTATCTTTGAAAATACTATCTTACAAAACCCTAAATCCATTTCAGTGTGCTTTAAGGTTTTAGTTTTAATTTTTTCAAAAGGAGAAAATTATTTTATTTTATTCAGCAGTTCTTTAAGCACTGGAAATCCAAGAAGGAAAAGTCCTTTAGTGATAGTGCCAAGCATTCAACATCCTCCTTCTTAATATCAAGAAATTTGCAGTCTGGAGTTTGAGAAGCACTGGATATTCATTTTGCAGTCATCTTCTTTGAAGTCCTGGTTATTACTCTTTTCATCAATGAAAGCAATTATTCCTTTTAAATTTTTCATTCAATGAGAAAGTCACGCAATCCCTCATTCACAGGAACAAGAACTTTAGGGAAACTGGCAGGGCACTTTGGAAAGTGTGAGAGCTCTTACCCCTGAAACCAGTTGAAATTCTGAGCAGACACGGCAGAGAGGGACTCAAAGGGCCCAGAAAGGCCTTACCTGCTCTATTTTAAACCTCACACTTTGCCACAGCCCCCATAGTGAAAACGGCCACAGGTGCAAATACCAAGCAAGCCAATTGGCAGAAGCAGCAGCACCATCTTCCCACACCTTCAAGGAACTGGGGGCAGCTGTGCACGTAGAGGATCCACCCTACTGCAAACTTCAGCCAGAACCACATACCACAGCAGGATTTCAGCAAATTCAGAGACTAAATGGGGAAAACGAGATCAACTTGCAGCAAGTAGCATTTTTTTTCTTTATAAAAGTCTATTGTCTAGAGAAGAGAGACAGGAGGGAGCTGGCACGTGCCCCACGGAGCAGGGCAATGGCAGGCAGGACCTTTCTGAGAATTCTGAATGGGAGGGTTTTCCCCATGGAAGAAAATAAATGTCACAAACTCACTTTCCACCAGGACAGTGTCATATAAATGTTGGCATAAAATGGGTGAAATAGCAACAGCTCCTATAGCAGTTCTGTCTAAGAGGGAAATTTCCAGCAATCCTCCTGTTCTTGGGAAAGCCCCTCCTGCCAGTGCTCAGCACCTCAAGACCTGCCATGCAGAGGGAGGAACTGGGGCTGTGTTTTGCAGAGAGCTGCACGAGGCTGAGTAGAGGCAGCCACCTCCCCCAGCCAGCAGCCAACCTGCACAGTGATCTCTTGCAGAACCTTCCTGGCTTTCTGAACAGCACATCCTGCCATTCACGTTACAGGCAATGAACGGTAATCCCTCTCCTCAAATTACCCTCCTGATTTCAGCAGAGCAAGACCAAGAATGTACGTGACCGAGTGTACCTCCAGTTCAGATTTAAGTCATCGCAACTCGATGAGTTTCTTGAGCTCAAGCAGTAATGGCACATATCTAGCAGAAATGCTCTAATCCAGAAAAAACAGATGCCTTTTTTCTGAATTTCTCCAAAAAAAAAAAGGGAAAAGTACTTAAAATTACCTAAACATGTACTGAAAACTCAGATTAAAGTATAAGAAAATTGCCTTCACCATAAACTCACGCCACCAAACTCTGTGACCTGGCATTGTAACCTGCTTTTGTATTCCCCACTCTATTGGCCCTGTCCCATCAGTCATGGGACAGCCCAAGGGGCAAAGTCAACAAATCACTTTAAGTCCTGGAAATGCCGATACTGGTAACAACAAATCCTGGAACAAGACTCCCCTCCTCCAAAACCTAAAGGGTATTGTTAAATTCTCCTAATTTTTAAGCCAACGAAGCGAAGGCCTTTTAACTTCGCATCTGGTTCTGACTTCTTCATGTTTTCCTCCACAACCACAAGCACTAAAACTTCACTCACCACTGACGTGATCAGCTATAATGTATGCTTTTCAATTGTCTTTTCCCTTTCCTGGTGTTGTCCTTGCATTCTTAAATATTGTGCAAAACAGGAAAATTTTACGCAACGATTTAATAATACATTATTTTTGGCAGCAATTCCAGCCTACCATGTTTCCCCGCTCTCCTCTTCCTCAACAGCCTGGCGGACTCTACACTGAAACACATCAGCCCCCTGATACAGCTGGAAGACAACAAATCTGCAAAGGGTTCAAACAGAGAGAAGTGTTCCCCAGTCAGTTCACAGAGATTTCCTCAGCCTGACCCTGCAAACTGTTACGTGCACACAAAACACACACGGGCAGGGCACAGCCCAGATGCAGAAATGCATGGCACGGGCCAGGCTGCCTCAGCCAGCACTGCTGCCAATGACACTGCAGCATCAGATGGGCAAGAAAGGCTATTTCACTGAGTGGATACACACGCACAAGCTCTAGGAATGGCTTATACATGCTCAAATACCAGTCATCTTCAAACACGTGATTGTTTGTGGAATTAAGCTGAGGTATCTATAAACACATGCAGACACAGAACAAAACTAATGCAACTAGCACTGCTCCAAACACTAACAAGCCACAATCTACCCATGCAACCCACAGTCTAATTACTCCTAAAGACTCCAAAAGGCTTGAACTATTTGAGGTAGGTCTCTTCTCTCATAAATCCTATGTGGGGAGATGAGTAAAACCCTATTAGGCCAGCCATGCTTACTAACACAGCAGGAAATGAGGGAAGCCTTTTTATTGTATCATGTTAAACTCACTTGTTACTAATGAACTTCAAAAGTACAAACAAATTATATGCAATAAATTGAACAGTTAAAAAAAAATAAAATCACTCCTTTCTATGTACTAAACCTACCACCTTTATCTTCCAAAGAAGTCCCTCAGTGTACACAGTTCTGTCACTGACTCTGGTGGGACCAAGGCTTGGGCCTCTGTTCTCCCACTCCTGCTAAAAAGGCAAACCTAACCTTGTTTATTGGCCCATCGATGCAGATGAGACTCTCAGCCTTTCACCTCTGACAAACCAAATGCCCTTTTCGAGTTTCACAGAACTGTGAAATGGTTTGGGTTTAAGGATCATCTCTTTCCAGCCCCTGCCATGGGCAGGAACACTTTCCACTGTCCCAGGTTGCTCCAAGCTGTCCAGTGTGGCTCTGAACGCTTCCAGGGATGGGGCAGCCACAGTTTCCCTGGGCAGCACATCCTTCCCTAGAAGGGCTACACCCCAGCGTGGATGATCTATCAGACTCTCCCAGGAACATCACTAGTTACAACAATAAAAATACATGATCTCACAGCTCCACAAAGCCCAGCCCTGAGAGGGATGCTGAGCTCCTCCAGGCCCTGCTCTAACGCAGCATCAGGTCCCACTGAGGACCAGAGGCAATTTCCAACCTTCCCAGGGGGACTATTACCACCACATAGTGACTAGCACCACATCTTTACTCCCCAGCCAAAACGAAAAATGAGGCACAAGTATTTCTGAGTATCCTTTTTATTTATGTTCCTGAACATGTAAAATTTACTGGCTGGGTGTTAACACTAATAGCCTTGAGAGCTTTCACTCTGCCAATGAATATAGCTTCTGTTTTCATATTTTATATAAGCTCTGTGACATATAAACACATACCTTAACACTACTGACTTATAAATATGCTTTTTAACCACTGCAGGAACTATATATGCAAAGCTATGTTTGATAGGCATTAAACAACTTTAAAGAAATATCTTTTTAGGTTTTCTTATGTCGTGCTACCAACTAATACAGCAATAAAATAAGTTTGTCACAGCAGAGCAATATTCCATTAAATCACCAAGTCTTCAGAAAGGGTTGGGTTTCGTTAATGCTGGCGCATGCCTGACTTCACTTCCAAAATAGAATCTCAATTTCAACAGCACAGATAACATGGAGCAATTTGTTCTCAATTTGCAGAGAATTCTAAATTGTCGTGGGGTTTCTGTAAATTATGAGATTCAATGCCCTTTCTGATGCACCTGAACAAAACACCTGGTAGTCAGCAACGGGGCAACCCAGAACAGGCAAAAATAGGTACACCTGAAACCTGTAGGTACCGCTTCTTATCACATGAAAGCAATCATCTGCAACAGTAAACAACAGAACATATTAAATGTAAATATTAATTTATCATTCCACTGTTATAACAGATTAAAAATTATCTTAAACTGCTTTGTTATTTATGTGTTCATACTTACTTATACACATAATCATGGCAGGCCCACCAAGCTAATTTGGCTTGGTGGGCTAAATAGGTAGAGCCTCATCAAAAGCATGGGACTTAAAGGCAGCACTTGGTTTACTCAACACTCTAATTCGTATTAGTAGTAGTATTATAGTAAATTCCTATTCATTCTGTTTGCAATCTGGATAATGCTACGATATTCCTTTTTCATGAAAGCTTTACAAAAATTCTTCTTGTAAGATTGTTTTGAAATTTCTGAGCTCTGCATAATACTTCCCACTGGAGCTAATTGTTTTTCAAGGGAAATTTAATTTTTAAAAGTATGTTTTTCTAACTAATGGGAACCTGTGCTAAAGTAAACAATGAGTCAAGCTTGATAGGAATTTTTGCTCTATCTTAACCAAAATAAGGAGGGAAAGACATGTAATAGCACACTGAAACACACGCAGTAGCAGAATTGTTGAATTTTAAAAAACAATTAGAAGACAATTTTCTACTCCACTTCTCCTATTTGAAACAGATCATACTGCCCTGCCTCATTTAATATTAATTGGGTATGTTCTTGCCTCTAGAAGAAAACACAAATGCAGTTCCCTAATCCACTTACATTCCTGTTTCAAATGCATTTCCAATTAGCCAGTCTGTCAATAAACTATTGTCCTCACACATCCCTTCTGTACAGAAAAATTTCTGAAAGAAACTCAGGTCTTTTCAAGACTGTCACCAGCTTTGAGCAAAACATTTACATTACACTCAACTTACCTGCCAAGGCAAAGCCAAGAACTGTGAAACAGGCCTGAAAACCCAAAGCTTCCTCCTCCTTGAGGGGTATTAATGAATAACTTCATGGTTTCAATAGTGCCTTATCTTCCCAGGTGGGAACTAGAGAGGTCATCCTTACCCAGCAAAAATGAATCACTTATTTATTATTTCCTTGTCTGCTGCACATACATATGTATCACAAGTCTTGCTTGCAACCCAGGACTTTAAAACTCACTGTCCTCAACATCTAATCCCAACTGATGCAGGGGAAAGAATGAAAGAAAAAAGCAGAGCAGAGACATGATAGGGACAATGCAGAAGGATATTAAAGACAGAGAAGTTCATTCATGACACCTATGTTTAAACCACTGAAAATTCAATTTTACTATTTCTGCTGAAGACAGCTGGAGGGTTATTCTTTAACCCCCCAAAAAACCACACAAGAAATATTAAATTGGCTTTTGTTTCTGTCTTTATTTTTACTATCACTGCCCCTCAAGCTGTGCAAGGACAGATCTCACTGGTGAAAAAAACTAGTAAGGGTGCTACATTTGAGTTTGGTAGGTGTTTATAAAATAAACATTATTCCTCTCATGGGGGACAAAGTCAGATCCATCCCCAGGCAAGCTGCTGCCTGACAAACAAAGTTTCTAAGTATCCAAATTTCCTACTGGGGTTTTAGCCTTTACAGTAACAAAACAAAAGAAAGGAAGCTACAGATCTGTATTCACTTTCTCCAAAAATCCCTTAACCAGAGTGAAAGCCTGGACATGAAGGGAGTGAACTGTAATGGTGAAACTGTACTATATTTAATGGTGAAACTGTACTGTATTTAATCAATTCTTTGAGAAATAACAGGAAACAAACAAGGGAAACAACACATAAACCGGATAAAGTCCCAACACCTTCAGTTATGGGACTCTCCACAAGCTAATGCCTTTCCATTTGTTAACTGAGTGCATATACTAATTCAGAATAGAATTACTATTATTTTTTATTAACATCGACTTATTTTAATTGAAGCAGTCACTTGTGATAATGACAGAATATGCACTTTGCAGACAACATTAGTTTTTCCCTCCTTATATTTTGGTACAGTAAGATGGCCTAGCAGTTGTTCCACTGCATTCATGCACAGTGCTTCTGCTACTGAAAACTATCTTGTCAGCACAAAACATGTAGCTGCCTAAACAAACAACAAAACTAATTATCTCTCAGAAAAAAAATAATGTAGGTAGGGTCTCATTATTCAGACTTATATATGTGGGCACATACTGTGACTACTTGTGCAATAAACTACAGATGAATAATCCATACACAAACTAATGCTAACTTCTCCACTGCAGCCCAGGGACTGACAAGTAAGAGCTTGTGGGGAGAAGACTTTAATTCAAATATGCGTCTCAAGTGACAATAAAAAGGATATAAAGTGCCTAGAAATCAACAAATAACTTATCCACTCTACTCAGGGACATAATTTGCCAGATCTGGATTTAGCTGTCATTACAACTTTTGCTTTCAAATGCAAAACAAAGTGATGTTATTTTCCTGTTCAATTTTATTCATGTTATATAGAATGCAGTAAAACTCGTCATGCCAGAGGATTTGCAAAGGGATGATGTGAAGATTAATTACTAGCTGCTCATAAAGCACCCTGCCTGTGGAAAGCCCCATGTGTAAAAATGACCTTGTTATCAAAGCTGTTGAGTGCTCCCAACGCTCACTTTCAATGGACAGAATGGATATTTTCCTACAGCTCTTAAAAACCAAAGTAGTCACATTCAAATATCTACCTCCAGTTTGAGGAGGTTTTGGCATCGTGCCCATACCCCATTTCCATAGGGGGTGGGGGTTAAACTACCACAGATTCTGCTTAAATCACATCTTGCCAGCTCAAAAAAAAAAAAAAGAAAAAAAAAGGAATAAAATGTAGACATCATAGAACCTGTAAGATACCCTACCAATACAGTCAGGCAACAAGTGAATGTAGATCTTATCCTTGTGCCCTAATTACTCCCTGGAAACCAAAGACACTACATGAAATAATAAGGCACAGATATTTCTGTGAACAACGGTATTCACTTGGTGAGTTAGCACTGGAAAAAAAAGATAAGGCGCAAGACCAAGCCCGAAGAGCACTGCTCAACAAAATGGAGCCTGCAATGGTACGCACAATGTTTTAGTGTCTTCTTGCTATTTATATACATAAAATAATTAGGAATGAGAACAGCTCGACGTTAATTAAAGCACAACCCCACAGGACTTCAGAAATCTTTTCAAGAGACGGTCTCTTTGGTGTCAGCTTTGGCAGCGAGCAGAGTTTGATGCCTCCTGCACAGATTCAACTTCATGCCTGTTATTGCCACACTGCAGAGATTCAACATCTGAAGCACGACCATGCCTCTCTGTCGGTATCCTCCTCTGCCCAGAAACAATCAGCTACGGATACTGCCAGGAAAATGCCTCATCTCCACTGATACTCAGCTCCCCCTGCACACTGATGGTATCTTAACAAAATGAAGAGCTCCAAAAACTCCTCGTGCTCGTCCCTTTCGGAGGGTTTCTCCAGCCATGCTCGACCAAGTCTTCCTTCTCCCTTCAGACAGAAAGAAAAATATTCCCTTGGAGACATCCTCGAGAGCCCCGTGGAACCGTCAAGGAGATAGGTCATTGTGGCCCAAAGAGGAGCTGTGTGCGAACAGGCAGCTGGCCTAACCTGAAGGGTAAAGTGGCTCCCACCGAAAAGCTGCCTCACAGCACAGCAGGATGGGGGGGAGATTTACACACACCGTGTCTGTGTACCGGAGTGTGAGAAAACCCGACCTCGGAGCACAGCACGGGCTGGACGAAACCCACTGAAATACACCATTAACAGGAATCCACACAAAAGCCAATCCCCTCTCTCCATTCAGGAGTGTCCTATAGGAAGGCCAGAACGAAGCCATTGAGAAAAATGAGACATTTACATAGAAAAAAAAAAAAAAAAAAAAAAAAAAAAAGACACGATCCAAGTACTGAATGATTAAAGATCAGTGTAAAACATGTTTTGTGAGCTGTGTTAATCGCTATTAGACAAAATACGGGTGTAATCGCATCACACACCACACAAACGTTCCAATGATACTGGCCATAAAATTTCGAGTTGTATTTGAAAACAAAAACCGTATTTTTCAAGACTGCATCCGTCTATTGTACACCTTCAGCAGCGCTGATATCACCACCTCGCATTTTGCTCTTACATCATTTTCCAGCAGGAAGAAAACCCCGAAGGAATCTCCATGTTTTCCGATCCCACCGCCCGTGCCTGGGCAGGGGATGTGACCGCCAAAGCGGAGCCCCCCGAGCAGGCCTGGACCACAGCACAGCCCCCGAATTAAAAGCATCCTCCACCTCCCGCACCCCGAACTTGGCCGGGGTGCCGGCACAGGTATCTGCCGGCTCTGCCTTCGGAGAGAAAGGGCTCGGCGTGGCCACTGCGTGTCGGTCACGATGGGAAGGGATGAATTATTAATTTTTTTTAAAAGGGGGAAGGGGGGAAAATCAGTAACAACAACGACAACAGTCCTGCTCGGAGGGGGGGAAAAAAAAACCCCAACATCGAAACTGCAGAATTAAATACAGAATGAAATATCCACATGATTACAAAGGAGCCGGGGAGGGGGGGGGGGAATCCTT
>VXBX01006773.1:845398-906005 GCA_013400415.1 Scytalopus superciliaris | reverse complement strand
CTGAGCTGAGGGGCCCAGACCTGGACACACCACTCGGGCTGCGGCCTCACCAGGGCAGGGATCACTTAAAATCATCACACACACACACGCACACACTCACACACACACATATCCTGTTGGCTTCTTCTGCTCAGGCAGGGTGAGTTTTGAGCATCCTCACTCTGCTGGCCCTTCACCAGACATTCCCACTGGTGTTCCCTTTCCTGCGGCTTTATGGGCGGACTGGGAACGGCTGCGCTCCCACCACACCAGTCCTTGGAAGCCCAGGAAGGGCAGCACCTCCTCAGGCTGTGCTGAGAAGGATGCGGTGTGTCCTCTGACTGTCCACAAAGCACAACAATCCTTTACCANAAAAAAAACAACAAAAAAAATAAAAAAAGAACTCCTTTCTAAGCCCTCTAAACCGCTTACCAGCTCAGGGATGCTGTGCAGTATGGATACCATGCCCAGAGAAAGGGTCAATACTTGCCTTTTCCCTAAGCAATTTAATTTCTATTTCTTCATTTGCACAACCGGGTTGAGACCAACAAAAAAAAATTCATATTATATAATGCATGCATGCACATGTCGTTAAACTGTGGGACTCATCGCAGTGAGTATTACCAAGGCCCAGAATTTAGAAGGAATTTACAGGGCTGTTTTACTTGATGCTTGCAAAATATTCAGAGAAAGTATAAACTTTCACACTTCAAAATTTAAGCTTGCCTCTAATTGAAGGAGTCTGGGAAAGGGATGACCCGCTCTGTGATAATTATTCTATAGTGTGTGCCCGTGATGGGTTCCTGGTGGCATCTTCTACTGCAATAGTTCTCAGAGAGGTCACCATGCCAAGAGAGGTGCCAGCAGTTGCCAGCAGTGTCACCAGCCTGCCCAAGAGAAGGTTCTTTCATCTGCTCTATTTGCATCACCAGTCACACAGATTATCTGTTGGAGAGGCGAGCTGCTACTGGAAAGGTTTGGGAGCCTTTGCCATTAAAACCCTTTGTAGTGGCTGCTGTCAAAGACAATTCCTGACCAGCTGGACCACAATTACAGCAAGAATATCCATCACGTGTGTTGTTACAGAGCTGTCGTGTTGAAATAGGCTTGCATTTGACAGGAGTATTGCTGCCTAAACGCTTTCAGAAGAGAAGATTTTTTTAACCTATCAATTGCTAGGAAATTTGGGAAATACTCTTGTTGCATGCCAGCATCAAAATTATTTATAAAAAGCAAGGAACTCTCCAGAGTACTCCCAAGTACCAGTTGATGGAACGACACAGAATTATACAACTTGGCAAAGGTTAGAAGAAAGCCACTCATTTAATGACATGAATAATACAACCAACAGGAAGACAAAAATCTCTTTTATGGAGGTTCAGATTGTCAGTATCTCGTAGCCCTGGTGATCACTTACCTCCTGAACTTAAACAAACTGACTGGTCATTGTGCACTAAACGTTACAGGCGGTTCCCACAGAGCTCTGTACACCATATACTGCCAGGGGTGAGTGACGCAGGCATTTACCCTGAAATAAAGCCAGACCTACTCATACCTGTAAATCTGTGTGCAACTGCAATAAAAATAATGATAAAAACAATACTTGCAAACCAAACTAGGAAAGGACAGCTTTGTTTAGATGTAAGCTTTTCACTGCAGGAACTGTCTGTTACCAGGAGTTCCCGGGGTGTCTGGTACAAGGGAGACCTGTTCTTGTTTGACCCGAGGCACTGTCCTGGTACAAATGATAATCGTGTCGATAGTAGGACTGTTTGCACACACTCACCTGCACCAACACTTCACCCAGAAACACAGCCAGTGTGACTATTCTAGTTTGTGCAAACTGGCCACCTGCCCAAACCACTGCTTTAAATCTACCATAGTTGTCATCTCTGAGAGCTGCTCACCAACGGGAGGATGTTATTTAAGAGTCTGGTGTTTTTAAGTGAATTTCCTGGCAAATTAAAGCAGATGTTTTCCACTCATGTTCCACAGAAGGCAGTGAAAAAATCGAGGCTGGTCTACAGTGGTCAACCCATGAGTAACCTGAAAGGATCCAAGCCTGGAAATCCACCATTTCAAAGTGTTGAAATCCACTGAGATATTGCAAAAGCCACCTGCAGCAACCCCTGTTAAGGACAGAGGTCCAAGTCCTCGGAGGTGCTGTGTATTTGGAGCTCCCCTCAATCCCTGTTCTCAGGCTGCAGGTGTTCTCTGTGAAGTAAACTCAGCACAGCACGATAAGATCAAGGTATGAAATCTCACAATGCCTGCCAGAACAGGGCAACTGAAAACCCTGTCTAGACAAGTGAAATTGAAACATGCTGCTGCTGCACAGCCTGCTGGAACACACGTTAGCCATCCAACCTGCAATAAATAGCTGGTATGTGACCCAAGGCTGAGCACATTAAAACTAACACCCTTCCTCATATCTATTATAGCAATCAGAAGTTGGATCAATTGCAATCCTGGCTTTTTTGTTCTTCCAGACTTCCTCTCCAGGCTCCATGCAGCACAATAGGCATCTCAGGTATACATGCTTGGCAGCATTTCAAGATGGCTTTTGGGAATTGCTGTAAGTTTTGTTTTTCTGCCCAAAAATTTAATTTTTATGACCAAATCCAACCAGAAATTTATCATGAATGTGAGTCATAATCATTCATATAATAAACACTGAGCAAATCATAATAAAAAGCACATACCTCTAGCTATTCACAAGGTGCTTCTGGGCATGCTATCAGTTTTGAATAATTCAAGAATTTGCAAGGTTTTCTATAAAATACCTCATTCTGTGCTAGAAGAGAAACACAAGCTTTGGAAGTGGAAATTGAATAGTTTGTTTATTATTGTTGATATTACTACTGAGTAGAAGTTCTTAATTCAGGGTCTCTAGGTAAAGGTCAGATTTGAAGGGGGAAGGAGATAGTCCAAGAGAGACTGCAGAAATATTGGTGCAATTGAACCAAAATGAGAGTGGGGCTGGCAGGGAAGCAGCAGAGATAAAGATGTTTTCTCCAAAAGAGAGTTCAGTGGCAGAAGGGCAAAACAGACCCCTCTGCCGGTCCTGTACCCTACCCTTGAGCTCTGCTCTCTCCCAGGCTCTGTATTACTCCTGAACTCTGCCCTTTCATTTGCACTTCTTTGTATCTTGTTCTCTTTTTATTATTCACCACCATTTCATAATAGGCTTTGTAAACAGAAGCATCACTTCCTGAAAGACACTGTACCCTGGAAACCTGGGTTATACTCACCATGCATTTTAGGGCTTCTGGATCAGCAACAGACTTTTTCTTCCCTTTTTCAAAACCAATTCTATTGTGACATGTATTATTCAGAATATTCATCTGCTCAGTTGGATGTCTGTAAAACCAGGAAAGCCCATTAACACAATTTGCAAATACCTGAGATTCCATTCTTAAGAAAAAAAATCCCCACTTTTTATGCATTCCCAGCCTTTGGTCTTTTGTTTGTCTATGCTCAGTTCAATCAGGTGTTCTGCAGAGGTCATTCCTGGGTGCCAAAACAGAAGCACTGTTCCAGTGCTTCCACTTAGTAACATCCACCTATAATCACGTGTTAAACCAAAACCAATCTGATACTCTGAAGGAAAAGAAGATGGCAATTTGTGTATAGGGCTCAGTGCCATTAACATTGCTTTCATAGCAGTGGGGGACTTGGAAAACCCGTGAGAAAACACTTGAGGTGTCAAAACCTATGCAGGGGAAAAAAATTGCCTAAAAAGTCACCTTGTCTAACAGTAAATCCTTGCAAGTGGATACCTGGCAAGCTATGAGGGGACTGAGGGAGCAGCTGTGACAATGAGATGCCTCAACAGGGGATATGCTGACCACTGTCCCCAAAGGGGCTTTGCAGCGTTTGTAGTATGCTTGAAAAGAGAAAACGAGAAAGAGGAATAATAACTGCTTACTACATCTTTTAATTATCCCTGATTCATTTTACAGTGTTATGACATTAACACATGACTTGGCAAACCTTTTCTCCAGTCAGTCAAAGAAGGAAGAAAAAAAATACATCTCCTTTTAGTGTCACTGAAATGTTCTGTCAGAGGCTGTAAGGGCCTACCATATTCATGCTTTCTGTAACAGAAAAAACCCCCGCTGTCCTTGTCTGCTTAACACATTCCTGGGAGTTGTCTGTTCCCAGATGTGAGATACGGTTTTTCCAAGCAGAGCAGCAAGGACCAGGAATTCCCAACTTGTTTTCAATATCCTTTTAGACTCTTACCCAGCAGCTGTTCCTCTCATGTTTGAATCCTCGATGCATATTAGAGATAATGGAGCTTTCTTCCCTTATTCACAGAGGTGCTGCCTGGATTATGGAATTCATTAGTCAATGCTTGCAAATTGCCACTGTTGACTCAGAGCAAATTCCTGCTATCAGACTCACTAGTCAGCTCATTTTCATAACAATGCTGTATTGTTAAAAAATACTTTTAAACCACTCTTTACTGAAACTGGGGAATACAACACTTTCAAGCAAACACCTAAAACATAAAAGAGATGCTGTATCAGTAATGCCAGAAGTCCTGCATTTGAAGTGTGTTTAAATTAATCAGCGTGATGGTGTTAAGAGGATTCGGTAAGTCATAAAACCACCGAAAACCAAACTGTTTCCCAAAAGGAGTGATGGACATTTAAAAACTAAGTAGATTAAAGAAACCCATCCTGCAAGGAGTAGTTGACGGAAGGGCTGGATTAGGGCACCATTGATCATAGGCACATAAAATAAAGATTGGATTGCAAGCATCTCTTTTCCCTAAATGTCTTATCACCCACTCCTGAGCCTAAAGTACTTTTAGAAGACACCTCACAGGTGGAGCAGTAAGTGGGGAAATCAGACTCTGATATGAACTTGCAATTCTCTGACAACTCTGACATTCAGATTTCTGCTGTTTCTCTGCTTTACTCAGGCACTGGGTTCTTGTTCTCCCAGCTGATGCACACAATGGCACAGGGCTAACTGTGAGCTGTGCGACCCTGGGGACAAATATATCTCGGATTCCTCACTGGCATAATGCACACACTTGAGTGCATGATGCAGAAATACTTTTTTTTTTTCTTTCCTGCCTGTCATCATCAGATGCTCTCATGTAGGGAGATGTAGGATGAAGCTGGTGGTATCAATTGCTAGAAGGAGCCTGCCATCTGCTGATCTAAGCAGCACTCCAATCTGACTTTTCCCAGATCTGATAGAGTAGGATGGAGCAAAGTAGGTGAAATGTTTCAGAACAGAAGTAGCATTAACAGGGCTTCTGTGGTGAAGCGATTTATTTAAGTGGAAAGAGGAAGTCTCAACTCTTACAACCTCAGGTCTAAATCTGAATTGGACAAACAGAAACTTAGAGGCAACTAAAATAAACAAACAAGTCAATAGGAAGGAAATAGCAGAAGATACAAAGAAGAGGGGAAAGAGCCTGAAATGTCTTTTCTGCTTTGCTGCACCCAACCAGACACCTTATCTCCACTATCCACCCCATTCACCCTCCTAAGTGACAGGAGTCCTAAGCAGTAAACTTCTTCCCTACAAGCATCTACTTTTTTCCAGGCCACCCACATGCCCAGCCATGGGAAAAAAAAAGCCTGGAAAAGGAAAAGCTCTCATCAGGCTGCTGTCTCTGTTTCCTTTAGTGCTTAGTGCCATCAAGATGTATGTTAAAAACGGTCATCTGGCAGGAGGCAGTGAAAAGTCACCATTTCCGTTACACTGTCTGCATTATTGTTCCACCTCCAGCTAATATTTCCTATTTCATCAATAGGTCACATCCTACCAGTCATTCCAGGTTGTGAGTGCTCCTCAATCTGAAATGCTCTATTAGCTCTTAAGACATATAAAAATATCACTGTAACACAACCAAGCATTAAAAGTCAGAGGGAAAGGGGATATGATGCAGAGCTCTGAGCTTGCCATAATAAGGCAAAGTTTCCCCAAAACAGAGGAAGAACAACTAAAAAAGAAAAAAGTAGCCCCCACATTAGGGAAGTATATATTCACTCACTGAACCAGCACAATGGGGAAGTGAAATCAGAAGTGGATAAAATGCTGTAAGACCTGGATTATTTTTTGAAAGACCAGGGGGAGGGAAAAAACCAGAATGGAAAAGAGTGCCAAGTATTAGCAGGATTAGTATCCACAGGTTCTCTGGTGAAGAGGTGTCATAGAGAAGATAAAACAACATCTTTAATTATTGTTTTTATTATGAAATTCCTGTGTTACAATAACTTCAAAACAATGTTACACAAAAGGCAGCTGAAACTCTCCCACTTGTCCTCAGTCCTTTCGTTACCTTAATATGAGCTGGGTTATAAAGTGAAGTATAAACTCCCATCTGCTGATAATGCACATCATTCAGTGCTGGGGTTTTGTTGTGCTAAGAGCCTTCTAAATACATCTAACACAGACCTTAGCTTAGGCAGTCTAAGAAAATAAATACAAAGGGCAGGGAGGAGCATCAATTTAATGTGGTTATCTTTCATGATTTATAGATTCACAGATACAGCTAAAGGACCTTTTTGGTAATTATACACCTTGCAATTTTTACCTGTCCATCAGCTGAGCATAGATCATTTCTTGGAAGTATAATATCCTTGGAGGCTTTACAATCCAAGTGGAAACAGAAAATAAAGAAATGTCAGCGATTTGGTTAGGACAGTCCCCAGTTGACATGCAACAGAGCAAGAAGATGACAAATTCAGAGAACTCTCTGAAAAGAACAGATGGTCAGTAATGGACAAAGTGTACCATTTTCCTAGAAGAAATGCATCATACATCATAACCGGGGGGGGGAAAAAAAAAGAAGGCATAAAAAGGAAAAAAAAAATCATGTCTATAGCTTCAGTAGGGACCAAGGCTGTGCTGGCCATCAAAATCAGTTTCTGAACTACCCCAGNAGGGACCAAGGCTGTGCTGGCCATCAGAGTTTCTGAACTACCACAATATTGCAGAATGGAGGCATTTTCTATGATACATAAATTTGGCTTCCAGTATATAAGGCTATTTTTTCAGAACACGAAAAAGATAAGCTGAAAAGAGTACATTTGGATTAAGCTCTTCACTAATGCCATGGAAAGCTTTAAGATACAAACAGAGCAATACATTATAGGAAAACAGCAGCTCTCCAGCAGCAGCAGCAGCTCTTGAGCCTTTAGTAAGACCTTCAGAGCATTAGGGATGGTACAGCTGTTACTGCAAAACATCTTGTGAGTTGGTTAACTCCATCAGCAAATTGCACCGAGGCAGATATCAATTTACATCTGTTTACCACAGCCACAACAGCTGATGGGAGGAAAGGGAGTGGATGCAACCTGGAGTGGGGCTGGGTTATCATTATCAACAGCAGGAGAATAAAGGCATTGTGTATCCCAGGGCTTGTTTGTGAGTGCAGGCAGCCAGGGTTTGGCCTCTTCTTTGTCCTGCAGTCAAGAGCAAAGAAGATCATTAAAGCCCTAAACACCATCCAAATTCTAACAGTGAAACAAGAAATAAAGAACATGTTGGGTGAGGCTGGCAGGGCTGGGGAAGTGGGTAGGAAGGTGTAAGTAGGGGTGATGGGGCTGAGTTAGCATGTTTAGAGGTCTCATACTATATAACTTCTACCTCACTAGAAGCGTGTTGAAGATACAAGTGAATCCCATGGTTCAAGGTCATCTAAGGAGATTGCAGTTATGTTAGCTGTAGTTTTTAATGAGAAAAACTGCATGTGGGCCAGAAAAGACAGACATTTGGCCAGTTTAATTCATGCAGTTGTTTCAATTAGTTTATATCTATGGCTAAAATGCCTTAAGTGGGTGTGGGGGTAACCAAGCACCAGGTGTTAATGAACTACAGTATTTCCTAATGTTCCGTATCCTGAGGATGACCGGCATTCAAGAAAAAGTCCATTTAATACATTAAGAGCTGTGTGTCTGGGTTCTGGGAATAATTCTTCCTGTGACTGTGCTCAGGGAATTCGGCTTGCTTTCATCTTTAAGCAAGAGACAAGGAAGGCAGGGCTACCCAGAGCAGTCAAAAGTGGGAGTTCCAGGAACCATTCCTTGCCTGGGAACAGGGCATGATTTTGGGAATGACTGCTGTGCTGCTTTTGCACTGATTTTGATTATGAATGCTTATGGATTTGCACTTGCTATGCAGCAGTAGTTGCCCTTTCCTAGGACAAGCCAATTAGTCTGCAAGAGTGAATAAAGAGATATTATCACCTCTAATATCTGGTGCTGCTGCTGCTGCCACTGCTTTTCCAAAATACTCTCCTGTGGGCATTAAAGTGGTGTTTTCATTTATCCACCAGTAAAAACGCAGCCTTAACCCATCTGCCTGTCCCTCTGTGTATATATCTGGGTGATTTAATAAATGCTTCTGGGTGTTGATTTACGTCATTGTATCTGTATATAAGCCTGCCTCTGTGAGCATGCTGCTGGTTGTCTGTGAGCATTCATTGTCTGCCTTGTGTGTGTATGTCTGTGTGTCTGAATGTGGGTTTGTTTCAAATTTTCCCCTAGAAAAACCAAGAAGTCAGATGTTTCAGGAGGTTGTTAGTTAAAACCAAGGGAAGGAAGGAGGAGACAGTAAGGGATAGTTTAGAGAGAAAAAGGGGTAGATTTGGCAACAGTTAATCATCTGCCTCAGTCTTCTCTGGATGAGATGGGGGAGTTCATTCCAGACATTAGAACGTCTCAGGGGAGGATCATATAGATCATGCTGGAAGAGAAATGGAAACAGTGAATTATCCAAAGGCTCACAAAGAGATGGAGCCAGATGTCATCTGATCCCAAAGCAAGGATAAAAACAGGGAGAGAGAGCCTTCAGAAGGTATGCCCAGGATTCCCTGAGAAACTGTGGGCAGAGAGAGGGGAAATGATTTCTAACTGCTATCCCTGAGGTAGATCTCCAGCATACCAGATTAATTTGGAACCTGTAACCTTGTTCCAGCTCACAGGGAAAGGCATTATTCTGAGTCAGAATGCAGAATAAAAGAACATTAAAACTGCAGTAAACGTGAAGTTTCCCAACATGCCAGCATCCCTTGAAAAATAAGCCTTAATAATGGCCCAGGAACACTTTCATAACACGAGTCTCCTCAGCCCGACAGCACAAGGGGTCGGACGGATTTTCCAGCTCCAGTGCCCAGATCGCTTTGCACACACAGCTTGTTTTCCTGCACTTAAACAATCGTGGGCCTGACTCACCGCCCCTTCTCTGCTCTGCTCAGCCAGTTCGGCTGCGGCATAAACAACTGAGCCACCCCGGGGCCCCGTCACACACTGACACACTCCCTTTCCAACAGGAGCAAGGGGATCCCTATTTCCGAAGCTGTCACACATCCCAAGACCACGGGCGCCGTCACTGGACACGTCGTGATAGACCTGAATCAGAAGGTTTTGGCACGGGCAGCCAGGCAGAGGACAGCAAATGTGCCCACACCAGCTTGGTCCTGCTCTTCACTAGCCAGACACTGCAAACACAATAGTGTCTGTACGTGGAAGTGCTGGGTTTGTTACCTCCATCCTCCGTGGCATTTTGGCTGGGATCCAGCATAGCTCCTGGGAAACACCCGGGGCCTCTTCTGTACATCCTCTGTTTGCAGAGGGACTCCTACACAGCACAACTCTCCCCAGTAAGTGCTATTAGGGACAAATAACATCGGCTCTCATTGTTGCACGCGTTCCCTAGAAAAGGTGAAACCGAGGAAATTAGAACGTATATCCCCACATACAATCATTCAAATGAAAACCTTTTCTGCAACAAAATAACATCTTCTTTCTTATAGAGACAAGAATGACTCAGACTTTGAGACACCTGGAAACTTAAAAACTAACTTCCCTATAGAAATTCCTACTAAATTCATAAGCCTTTGATGATCATGTCCATGCTGTTCTTTTCAGGAAATACTCCCCAAATTTCCAGACGTATTTCCCCTAATTAACATCCTCCAGAAAGTAATTTCTTTCCACAGCACACTATCAGCAGCCCCTGCCTCTTTCCCCAGCCCCTTACATTTCTCTCCAGCTCCTCTGGGGTGCAGGTGGTGACCCTTCTGCAGGGACCACCCGTGCCCACAGCCCCAGCCAAGGGACCATCAAACCCACCGGTTCCCTGGCACTTTGCTCCGTGCATTACGAGGGGATGTGTCAGCCAGGGCTATTGTTTTTAACAGGAAGCATGTTTGGCCGCCTCTGTAATTTAGATTGTAGGCAATAAGCAGGGGTGTGGTGTGCAAAGCAAACAAGGCAGGATTAACAGCCGTTTTCACTGCGGGACAAGGGATCTTGTGGTGGTGGCCCGCAGGATCCTGTCCCGTATTGGCTACGGCTTCTCCTTGCGACCACAGCCAGGAGTGAAAAACCAGAGTGTCCTCCAGGTTTTCAACTGGAGAGCAAAGATAAAAGTCCAGGCCCCATGTTCTGACAGAGCTTTATGAGCTAAACAACTTGAAATGAGATTATGAGGGAAAATTAAGAACAGTCTTCTCCTTTCAATAGGTCTTTAAAAACAATAACCAGGCTTTACTGTAAATTCATTTATTTACCCTCAGAGTGCCAATTCCCAAGCTGATATCTCCTCTGTGCACCAGTGATATATATAGATCTAAATGTGGCAAGAAGACAGAAAGATTTTATTTATTTTGCATAAAGACAGCGATGTGGGGAGTTCTTTTTTCCCGGAAAAACTCACATCAGAGAGTGAGTTACACATCTTGCTAAAGAAATACTATGAGGTAAATAAAATCCGAATTATATTTAGCTCATAGGAGGTGACAAATAATAGTCAGGTTGACTATTGCCTTGCTGGAAGTCAGTCAGAAACCACTGTCAAATAGAGCACAAAAATAGAGAAAATAGAAGAGCCTGTATTCAAGATGGGTCTTGCATTTGCTAAAGTGAACAGCATTTTGCTCTTTATGCCAGCATTTTTAGAACTAGTTGTGAATGCAAAGATTCCCCACTGCACCAGCTCTGCATAGGGCAGGTTGGATGAGGCAAACAGAGGAAACTTGGATGTTTCCTTGCAAAACCCAAGCCTGTGACAAAATAGGTCGAGACTTCAGCGTGCTGGTGTGTATTGGCTCACAGGAGTAAACTCAGAGCAAGGGTGAGGCAGCCACAAACATTCAGATCCCTGGATCCAGACAGTCATTTAATCCCTAAGATTTATGCAAGGCTGAGCTCCGTGGGGATGCCCTGGATCCATCCAGCGATCAAACACGTTTTAATTTGCTCACAAGGCAGAAGTGCCTCCTCTCACCGAGCACTCCCTGCCCTCTCCCAGCTGCCTTCTGGGTCAGCCCTCCCCACGGGGTGAGTGGGTGCAGGAGGATCATCATTCTTTCCTGGCACAGCAGCCAATGCACCCAGCCTGCCTGCACAGAGATAGCTGGCTCTTTGGGAAGGAGCACCGTGTGGGGAACGGTTTTTAACCTGTTTTTGCCTTGTTCTGTGTAGGGAAGCCACAAAATCTCTCTCACACAGGCAGCCGATCAAGTTGCCTGCTTTGTTCAGCAGAAGAGCAGAGGGGACACATAACCAGAGCAACTGGAATGTAACTTCAAGAGTTAGTAAAATTTGCAGATATTGATGTGCACTCTATCAAATGAACATATAATTATAAATTATATAATACCTCTTCTTGGTTTTGGGGGTTATTAAGTGAAAGCAAAGGTTTCTACTACTCACCCGAGACAAAAGAGCCTGCAGAAAGCTGCCTGCCTTCTGTTAGACTTCGCTATGCTAACAGTTGCTGTCTGCAGTCAGAGTTCCTTCCCGAAACACTTGAGCACTGTGAAGCCTTGAGGGGATGCCACCTTTGCCTAGAGATAGATTTGGGGTGAGATTTTGGAAGAAAGGTTTGCATAGGTAACAGCGAGATCACAGTTGGAATGCTGATTTCCTGCTAGACACACACAGAGATTTTGTGACCCTGTGTTCTTTTACAAAAGACAAGTGGCCTGCAAAACCCCAGCATTTCATATCTCAAAGTGGTGGGGCAATACAACCTACGTAACAATAATGACTCACTGGGAAACAGAAGGATCAAGCTCCAGGGATCTCCTCCTCAGCACAGACCTGCAAATACACTGGAATAATTTGCATTCCACAGCTTGTCTTGCAGAATCCACAGATAAAAATCAGGCTTGGCATAGCTGGGATATCTGAGCAATATTTAGCAGCAGAACCATGAGCCAGCTGGGAAAGCACATACTTATCCAAATTCAAGTGGGCAAGTGATTTTGGGCAACATGGCTACTTAGGGATTGCCTGCACAGGAAGGTTGGAACAAAGCAAATTATGGTTTGAATGCATGGCATGGAAACCCATTCCAGACAAAGGTGGTGGAAACAGTCCAGGGTAGTGAATGAGAACTGCCTGTGGCTTTTCTGGTGATACCAGAGCAGAGGTCCCCAATAATTGAGGAGCAGAAACAGCCACTTCCTTCTTCTGCATGTGACCTGACACCCTGGCTTTGAGCAGTGACTGTTCCCAGACCCTTTGCAGAAGTTACTGGCTCTGTAACAGGAACTGGAGAGGCCAGTCTTCCCCAGCTCTTCAAGCCCCCCACCCTTCCTCTGCTGGCATGACTGCATGGAGTGATGTGAAAACTACACCAAAGCTGGGATGAAAAAGCAAGACAAGAGTAGCCTGCACAGATCTCTCAGTGTAAGCCACCAGGAACAAACGAATCCAGATCCTATTATTTAGGACTCAGGCTATAAATCACAACAAACCACTCCTCATTGCCAAAAATCATGGGTCTGGGTGACACCTCAGTCTCCTTCTCCAGCATGGCAACACAGTGATGGGCTTGGGGAAAGCAAAGATGGAGTCAGTCCTAGGGGCTGCTTACTGATGGTGACTTGTAGGTACGGCTCTCTTTTAAGGGATAAAAAAAAAATGAAAGGAAGGAAGAAAAGACTAATTTAGGGCCCAGGAGCAGCCACAGAAGGGAGCAGACCCCAGCCAGATGTACACAGAGCTAAAGGTTCTGATCAGACTTCCCTGTCCCTGCACCCATCAGACGTATGACCTGACTTGCTAATACTGAGAGCATCAGAGGAAGTGGGATTTGGCACCATGTGCAAGCAGTGGGGAGCTGGCTGTGCTTGTTCCATAGTACAAAACCAAGTCCATTGTGTTTGCAACACCATGACACCCCCAGGAAACAACTCACCACCCCCTGCTTGAGACAGCAGCCACATAGGGAGTTTTCCCACTGAGGGGCTGTTGTTGGTTTCCCTGTGGCCTGGGTGAGGGCAGCTCCTTTCTGGACAGAGCCACGATGATGATGTGGCAGAACAACCCCACTGCCACATGGGAGGACTGAATGCTGCAGCAGGAAGGGTCTCAGAATGTAAGCTTGGGCCCAGAAAGTTTCATGAGTCACCAGCACTCCTAAATTCTCTACCCCTTGGAGATGCTCCAGGTTTGGTGCATGCCTGAGAGGACCCCTGCTAGGACATGGCACTCTGAGCCCTGGGACATCCAGCAACAGAAATGGCATGTGGGCACTTATCTCACATGGTGAGAGTAAGTTTACATGCAGTTTGCATAAAGCTTTGGGGGAGAAGCCTCAGAGAAGGTTATGGTGCCACTTGTCACCAAGTAGCCTTGTGAAAGCAAATTGAAATATGTGAGTCTGCTGGAGAGGCTTGTTTGGAAAGGGAAGAGACTCAGCATTCCTCAGTCATCAGAAGCTCAGGGGCATTCACATCAGGTTCATTTCCCTGGAGAATATTGTTTCTGCTGAGTGGTAGAAGAGGATTAAGATGACCTGAAAAGCAAAGAGAGTGAGCAGGGAGGCCAAAAGGTGCTGGAGCAGTTTCATCTGCTTCATACTTCCTCCTTCCAGCAACACTGCTGTGCACTGAAGCATTAAAGGCAAGATCTCTTTGCATCTTGCTGGGCCCTGTGGCAAAGGGAGATACCCGTCTGCCCCTACAGCTACGGGAGAGTTTCAGAGCAGGAGCAGTGCAAAAAAATTACACTTGTCTCACTCTCAGTCATCTGACAGCAGGCTCTTCTGTGTGTCAGAAGCTCTAAGCAAAGTCCTTTCGATCCTGATGGTATCAGCCAACTGCGTGGGCAGCCTTTCCTCCCCCTTTCCCTTGTCTACACCCTGTCAAGATGGTTCTGCTCCCCACATAATCTGCAGCTACAGCACGTACGTGAACAGTCCCTGTCCTGGAGCGGGGGGAGCCTCTCAGTAATCATGAATTAGTGCCACAGACCAGGTCTGTTCTCCCCTGACAGGAACATCTTATCCAAGGTGTGAACTGACTTTGAATTCAAGAGACCAGAGGATGATCTTGAACGACTTTCTGGCATGTTCAAAGACCTGCCTCTCTCTGGTCTGCCAGTCACATGGATGGTGCTAAGGGCAAGGACCAGAACTGAGGCCACCAGGGACCAATTCTCCATCCCCATTGCTGGATCATTTGTCCTCATCTCTGCTTAGTTTCTTGTAATTGTTCACCAGCATCTTCTCTCCTGACAGATACCTGCAGCTCACTCACTGCAGACCAGCAGGTGTGTTACCCCTAGTTGGACAAAGCAAGGACAATTAATGGAGGGAAGCAGATAAAATTTTAGATGCTTTTCTGGTGCCAAACAACAGGTTTTTGGCATGAAGTAAATTTAAATTACCATAATTTCATGTTTCTAGGAGCTTTTTTTAATAGAAAGAGATATATGATGAAGGTTTGAGGCCCTAATTATATATAGAAATGGAACACATTTACAAGATTAGGATTTAGTATTTTTAGGTAATATTTGTGAATTTGGTAACATTGATGATTTAGTAGGACTGCAGTGCAGAAACACTAAATATACTCTGTGCTTTGGACAAATCACTTAATCATTTTGATTCATGGCATTCAGTGCTAATGAGAAGAGTCTCCTACCCTAAACTTATCACACATGCAAGCTTTGTTTTGCCAGTCAGGACTGTGCCAGGAAAGTGCAAATCCCCAGAGATTATAGGCAATGGTAACGGGTGTAGCAATAAGGATGATCTTGATAATTATGTACCTTCAAGAGAGGAGAAACTTGTTTTGACTTGCAACTGGAATAAACCTGTCATAGCTGTGATAGGAGTCACCCAGGCTGGCAAGAACTAGGGTTTTTTTCTGGTCTCTTTAATAAACTTGGTACCATGGGGGAGTGGTGGAGGATTCTGTGAGAAGCTCTGCTGAGAACACGCTCCCTTGGTCCTCCAGATTTTCAGATTTCCCAATCTGTTCTGCTTTCAACCACGCGCCATTCCAGGTCCAAGCAACACTTCCCTGTCTAGCAGTCTGCTGCATTCACAGGTGCCTCGCAATGTCAGACCAAAGATTTTGCAAATAAAAGCCTCAGCAGAGCGCTAAGGACTTGTTGGATTGGGGCCTTACTTTGCAATCTTAATACTGCTCATAAGCCAGGGTCAAGCCCAAGAGCAACGCTGGCACCTCGGGTTGGAAACAGGGTGTTGGTTCAGCCCAAGAAACGTTGTGGAACATTCCTTCCTTCCAGACTTCTCTAAAAACAGCACAGGGATAGAGATGCCTGTGGCTGTGATGGTGGCTGTTTCCTCTGTTAAACTACATCACTCCAGTGCTCTCCAACTCAGGTAACTGCCTTTTCCCAATAGTTAAATGCAGTCATAAAGAAAGAGAGGACATCTCTCTATTGAACCACAAATCTGAAGTACATTCACAGAACTGAATGTGCCAGGCAAATCCTGTAGGAAGATGTTCTCTCACCACACCACCAGTGACAGTGAAAGAGTGGAAACAGAGAAGACTTCTAGTTCAAATTCACTTCTGCAGATATGAAGAAATCCTCTTCAAACTCAAGGATAAAGTAGGCAACAGCTATGCTACCCCTAAATTGTTCCCAGCATCTATTTAGGCAAGAAAAAGTTAAACTTTAGGACCTTTATAACAACGTATTTATACAATGAAAAGCAAATCCAAGGAGCTTCTGTCATCTCAGAAGAGGGTGGTGCCATTTGAATTACATCAGTTCCAAGGAACAGGCCTGGTTATGGAAAAAAAGAAGCCCCAAAAGCTGGAGCAGTTAATAGCAGGTAGCAGGAAATTGTTAGATATTAGGCTATACCAACCACCAGACTAATATCTCAAGGACACAAAATGCCATTCAGCATGAAGAAAAAAGTTGGGAAAAGCTGTAAACATTGGACAGAGTAGTGGTGCACTTAGTTTTGATGCTCATGCTACATTTCCAAATGGAGACAAATGGAACATCCCTATGTTTAAAGCTACCAAAAGGGAATACAGCACAGGAAAATACAGGACAGCATAACGTTACTCCTGTACCAAGTAGAGTCCAGCACATCTCTCTGAGCAGGGACTGTTCAACCTTCCCCACTGCCCCACACCTGAAAGGTTTGTCTCTCAATGTTCTTCCTCACCCCGTTCCTTCTCTCATTTCTTAACGTGTGGGTTACACAATCATTCAGCTGTAAACCAGTTTTGTTTTCATTTTAGCTTGCACAACCTTCTTAAACAAGTACAAGGTAGTGGGGGGTTTCTTTGCTACCTTTCATTGAGATATTCATAGTGAGATGGAAAATTCCAGGGGAAATGAGAAGGCCAGATTACTGTACATCAAAGGGAAGCAGCATTTGCTAATTCCTTCATTTTACGTGTATGTGATTCACACACTGCTTTATGAAAATGGAAAAGTGATTGAGGAATCGCTCAGGTCCTGACAGAAAAATAAACTAATAGCAACAACCTAATTTCCATGAAAATGGGCTGGTCTCCAAAGCATCTGCCAAGACCAGACAGTGTGGTGCTTGCAGCTTTCCTTTGTTTGCTCTGTAAAGCAGGTAGAGCCAGGAACATTCCCGTGCCTCATGGCAAGCTGTAAGATGTGGTACATGACTTTCAGATGAGGGAATTTCACATTTCTCCCTGAATATTTCACACTAGAACAGCAAGGAGAAAAGCACAGACACAGCTGAAACGAGGAGGAGATGAACCGAGAGGCTGAAAATGGATTCTTCAGCATTGCCCTGTAGTATGGGGAAGGACAAGGCAATTAAAACTAACATGAAAGAGGATTTAATTGCAAATCAGTGAAACCTGCTGAGGCACAGATAGTGAGAGGCAAAGAACCACCCTGCCTGGTGTCCAAGCCCTTCACAGAGCAGAGCATTGCCCTCAGCTCCACGGGCAGCTGATGGGAAGAGATAGGCCCTTCCCAAGGAGACACTCAGATCTCAGAGGGAGCAGTTCCCGGGGGGAGCATCTCCCTCTGCCCAGGCTCGGAGTGACTCACCCTTAGACACGGGCGTATCAAGGAGAAGAAATCTAGGACAAACCCACCCAGCCACTCCGTGGGGAGGAGCAGCACAGCACAGCACTGCCCTCTCCATCCCTGCCGGGTCACTGCATCCAGCGCTGGAGGAAAACCCGGGGAGAGCTGGACCGGGCACCGATGGCACGGAGACTCCAGCACCCTGGCACTGTCCCAGGGCAGGGGCTACAGCCTTTAAACCTGAGACTGCAGAGAAGGGCAGGAGCAGGAGCAGTAAGGGCTCAGCCACCTCGGAGAAGGGGCACTGAGGGAGGGCAGGAGGGAGCCTGGAGAAGGGGGAGAGGGAGACCTTGGGTATGGAACCAGTGGGAGGACAGGCGGGACGGGTTTGGAGCAGGTGGGCAGTAGGAATAGAGGGAGGCAGGGCGGCAACACCCTCAGCCTGTCTCTTTGGTCAGGCAGCTTTTAGCATTTCAAAGCGTTTCTTCCCTTTGTGACTCCAACCACTGACTAAAACAGGCAAGCAGGTATTTACGGGATCAGCCAAACCCCTCCTGCCTAGGTGGCCTGAAAGGCATCCTTACTGGGTCCTCCGAGCAAGTCTCGGTGCCGCATTTAAAGGCTTTTCTAGTCCCGGGGCAGGATTAAGGAGTGGGAGAACAGCACAGGCGATGGGAAATGCCAGCAAGGTGAACCCTGGACTTGCTTTGGGTGTCCCTGGGTGCTCTCCCGGCGTGGCAGAGTTCAGGCAGGCACAGTGACAAACAAGGGGACGTATCCAGGCCCCTCCTGAGAAAAGCACCCAAGCCAAAAAGCAGCCCACGATCACAGGCACCTGATGTGCTGCTTGTTCCAGAGGCAGCAGGGTGGGGTACCACGAGGGGAATCTGCTTTCCTCTTCAACACAGAAAACATCAAAGTTCTCCTGAAAACTTAAAAGCTTCTGGACAGGCTCTTGGTGTATTTTAAAAAGCAAAACAGACTCGTTTCAAAGCACTCTTTCCAAAGGTCTTTCCTGAACGTACATCACATGCAATGGAAAAACACTGCATGCCTGGCATTTAATATTTTTCACCTGTGACCCAGGATTGATGTCTGTGCAACTCCCTGATTTAATCCAATGACATGTCTCAGCAAGAAAAGAAAAAAAAAAAAAATCACCTTTGAGAGTTTGAAAAGGAGTTGGAAAAAAAATAAAGTCACGCTCAACACTTCCCCTTCCCTGGAGAGATAGGAGTGCTGCTTGCCCTTTCCTGACGATAAGCATATCCTGGTGGTTAAAAATACATTTTGCTCTTACCGTAAATTCTCCATTAGCCAACTCCTTCAGCCCAGCCCACAGCGTTGGGGTTCACGATTCCTCAGAGGCCACACGTGACAGAGCTTGGCCTGTGCGTGTCCAAATGCACTGGAGAAAAAGCAAAAGCCACAGCTCGGATCCCGCTGCCCTTGGCTTCACCTGGAGCAGCAAAACCTGGGGAGGGGCAGCAACATTCTGCTCAAATGACTTGCACCTTTCTCAAGACCCCACGGACTCCTCATTGATTTTTGTCTCTGACTTTACAGCTCTTTCCAGACAAAAAGCAACGGCTTGTATTGAATTCTGAACAGCAATTTATCTTTCAGTTAATTTTACTGTTTCCAGTGATCATTGTGCAAAGGGCTGACTTAGTGACATGGAGCTTAGTGAACAGCAAGGCTTGATTTGAGATTCTGGAGGCCACAAGCCAGTTACCTGCTCTGCAGAGCTTCTCCTACATCATTTTCTCTCCCTTCTTCACCTGGGAAACTCAGCCTGTTGAAATCTGGCAAAGGAAACAGCTGCCACCTCTTACCAAGGAGGCACCAGCCCTGGGAAGAGCCTGGCTCAGCAAAGCTGGGGCAGCTCACACACCCAGGTGCCTCCACAGCAGCTCCAACCTGCAGAGAGCCTTTGCCAGCTGCGTGCCTCTCCTAGCACATTCCTGCCAGGAGAAAGCTGTGGGACACTCCTCTCTCAGGATGTGACTCCCTGTGGCACAGGCATCACCAGAGTCACAAGTCTGGTCGTGTAAACTCAAACTTGCCTTCTTGGCAAGTACCTTGCAATTAAGGAGCTACAGACAGGCCTTGCTCCCAGGCATTGAGAGCCTCGACTGAAAATCCTGTTTAAGGAACCATTGCTGGATTTTTCCAGGGATACTTTAGGAAAAAAATCAAGGGGGGTAAAAAGAGGCAGAAATGGAAACTTCAGAAGTTGTATCTCCTCTGTGCATAAAAGGTAAAGGAAACCAGGCAGCAGCCCTCTTCCCTTTCTGTTAGGATTCCAGGCTGTGGAATAAAGATAAATCCAAGTTCCCTCTCCTGTCTTTGTTTCCAAGAGTCAGTAAGACAGGGGAGATACGGCAGAGCCCATCTACGCAGCCATAACCATGGGAACACCAGCAACAAGGGTAAATCAACACGAGATTCCCTATCATCAGTCTGTGTTTACACTGGAGGCCTCAGGCTCCCTGCACCAACCTGCCTGGCAGTTCAGAACCTTGGTATGGCTGCGACACAGCAAGAAAAGGGATTTATGGGGCAAATACTCATTTTTCTGTCCTGGTACCCACCATCTCTTTCAGAACATGTATTTGCAGCCCCTGGTTCAGCTATGAAGCTGTGCTGTTGCCTTGTCCCTTCACTTCCCTTGCCCAGGCTACACCAAACCTCAGCTTTTCCTTGACTCCTACCTTGCATTTGGCCTTGCCTCAATGTCCTTTGGTTTAAGAAAAGGTAGACAGAGCTCGGGATACTTTCCTGAAGATCAAACCCTTGCTCCAGCTCCTTGATCCCAGTGGGGGCAGCCCCAGCAGAGGCAAGGCTGGCACACAGAGCAGGGAGCAGCCACAAAAGAAGAATATTGCTCAATTGGAGCTGCAGCTGCTTGGCAACCTAAAAGATCTCTGAACTTGCAGAGGTTACATCTGCACACCACGGAGCAAGCGAGGGTTGGAATATCAGGCAGCCTGGAAGGAGCTGTTTGTACCCGCCCTTGGGAGCAGTTACACCCCACGTATTTTCCTCCTTTGCTTTGAGAGGCCACATGGAAGCAGCAGCATTTGTGAAGGGGACGAGTGAAGGTGACTGCTGGGGAGAATGGAGACCTGGAGACAACCACAAGAGCTTTTCCAGGTGAGCAGAAGCTTCTTCCCACTCCCATCTCTCCCAGAGAGGCCACCACGGCCCAGCACTCACTGCCTGGACAGAGCAGAGAGAGACTGCTCATTTCCTCAGCCCTTCCTCCTCATTTGTTTCCTTTGGGTTTTCCCCTTTGATTAAACTTCTGGCATGTAGGAATGTTTAATAATAAAACAGATAACTCATGGGAGATGATATTTATAAAATCCACTGCACTTCTTTTTTTTTTTTCCTCTTCACTTTTCCTAAGACCTTGAGAGAAAATCTTGAACTACGTTCTTCATCTTGAACTACGTTCTTCCTTTTAAAAACAGAAAGAAAAAGCAGAAGGAGCAGTTAACAAGTTTTCAAACAATCAATGTTTTATTTGGTTAATTTATTAAACACCTTTAAGACAATTAATTTTGGTCTGTACCCTTCTATAAAATTATTCAAGTTCTGAGCAAACCTCCAATACATAAAGCAAAGTTACTTTTACCATACGCAAATTTCAGATCAAAATACAACACTCTGTTTTCTTACATTTATAAAACCCGATCAAATACAAACAACATTAAAAAAGATAAAACACTTTCACTGATCCTTGGTACGATATTACAGCACAATTTGCACAGTGGCAACTAAGTCCTCAAAGCACAAGTCGAATACTTTAAAAAGGGAACCTCCCTTTAGTCACCCAACACGTAAACAAAGCGAGTGCTACTGAATGCAGGAAAATTCCTGTGTCCCTTTCCGTTCTGTGTGAGCCACAAAGCAATTCTGCAAGGAGGTTACTGGGGAGTAACTCAACAGCTTTCCTGCTTCGCCGTTCCCATTTTTTTGTGCAACTACTCCATGAAAATAAATGGATGGAGGTGGACCAGACTCTGCACTGGGCAATTTATGGCAACTAAAGTAAACCAAGAAAAATGTGTGTTTTTCTAAAAACAGATCACAAAACTATTTAAAAAAAATAAATCAATACCAAATTATCCGTGGGTACAACTGGAGTAACTGCCTTCTGCTTCACCTTCAAGACATCTAATGTAGACACAGAGTGTTTTCAATTGTTGAGAGTTCGTTCAATTGCAAAGCCCAGTGTTTCAGCAACGGGTCAAAGTGCCATTAGAATTGCACATTTTTCTACACGGATTGCTTGGTGCTACACCTGAAAGCCTGCACTTAAACTAACCTATGAACACTGTGGGATCTCTTATGAAACAGAAACAAGAGCTAAAAATACAAACGTAAAATGGTAAACCTGAAGTGTCAGTGGACAGGCATTCCCGGGAAGGTTCTCCTCAGCAAACCTGGCGGTGACGGCTCGGGAAGAGGAAGCAGAAGCAGAGCAGTGAGAGCAGGTTTGATGTACCCCCTCGGGTTTATACTCTGCACAGGCACACTCGGGGCAGCTGCACCACACAGCGGCCAAAGGGTATTTGTGCCTGGAGTTCTGCAACCCCTTCACGTGCCCCCACCCCCAAACCACTGATTTTACTTACAGTTCAGCTGTAAAGTTCGGTTATTTAGTCTCAGCTGATGTGAAAACTTGTACATAATTAAATGGAAAAACACGCTGATGGTTCTAACTTTCCTCTCCTCCCTCCCCAAACTCATTGCAAACCCACGAGGATCCCACACACTCCAAAACTTTTCCGTACCTGTTAACGTTCATATAATCCCAACAGAATGAAGGAGAACTGCAAACTGCACAAGTAGTTAAATAATGCTCAAGTGTAAGCAATACAGGATGGCAACAGTTCGATAAAATCCTAGTGAGGTACAGCAAAATCTTAAATTTCCTAATTTAGTATTTTAAGTGCAATTGAAACCCCACATTCTGCCCTTCTCTGAGATCTCTCCAAAATTAAGCTGCACTACTAGGCTTGTCCCCTTAAAGCTACATACCCATGCTATAACTCATTATATTGACTTAATGCAAATATTTGTGGGGGGAAATTAATTTACAGGGTTAATTAAAATCTCTGTAATATTCAAAAGGAATGATAGTAAAGGGATCAACCATGGAAAATGTGTTAATACATGTTTTTAAAAAGATTTCCAATAATTCTAACACAAAACAGCAAGTATATTTTGAAAAATGCATAGAAACCCTGTCAATACAAAAATCCCCACTAAAATTACACAACTAAGCAATTTTAATCTAAATATTTTATGTGCTTTTCCTATAAAGGCCACTTTGACATACAAATACAAAAAAATTTACATTTTTTTTTCCCCAAAATAAATTATTTGTTCCTCAATTAAAAATACTGAATATGGAAGCATAGCAACCCTCTCTCTTGCCAGCTGCTCATCTGCAGCAGCAATTCCCGAAGAGGAAAATCTCCAAATATTTTCAATTACCAAAAGAAATACGAAATGGCTTCAGCCTGTGCTCTGCCAGCACTAGGGCAAACCCAGGGATGGGAATGGAACAGGCTGAGCCCCTCACACTGTGTGTGCTGGGGAGGGAATGGGTACACACAGACATCTGCAGGGAGAGCCTTCCTGTCTCCCAGCTTATGCACCAAAATCCCTTCTTGGAATCAGAAAAAGAAATCTAATCTGAATTAAAGAAAGGTAAAAGAGTAAAGGGAGTTAGGAGGGAGCAGCAGTATGAGGTGCAGGGTGGGTTAATAGATGGAGAATGATGTGAAGGTGGGAATACATGATCAGCTGGAGGATGAAAAGCTCCTCAGGGGATGCAGGACCAGGGAAAACAGTGTACCCATTTCACTAGCACTTAACAGGGGGAAGGAGAGGAACACAAGGAACAAATTTCACTGGAAAAACAAAGCAATGGGAGAACAAAGAACCTTTACCAGCAGTCCTGACCACATGGGCATTTATCCCTGAATTGCCACGGAAGCAGCAAAATCAAAGCCACACGCACTGAAGTGGTGGAAATGAAAATGTAGCTGGGCTGGATTTGAAACGTCACAGGGATTCTTTGCTGAAAGGACCAGACCCACAACGACACAGGAATGTAAAAACAAGACAACACCAACCCAGAGGGGCACAGCAACCCCCAAATGCCCAACATGCCCTAGAGCTGAGACAGGCAAGTGCTGTGAAGTGCCCCGGCTCACTCCAGCAGGTGAAGCCGCACTGGGTTCACAGGAGGAGCTCCCATGGACAACACGAGACAACAGGAGGGACACACTTGGACAGCACATCAGTCCAGGTCAAAACACCCAACAAACTGACACAGAGAAACTGCTGGGTGAGGTGAGGGGGCAGGAGGAAAACCAGTGAACTAGACGGGTTTGGATACAAGATTCTTGGGCAGCCATTGAGTACAAGTTCTCCTAACCTTGGACCAAGGACTGGATTTGGAAGGACATAGGAGCCGCACATCTTCTGTATCACAGGGAATTCAGCTCTCTGGTGTGCTTTATTGCATAGTTTGATTGAGGCCAAAGAGCATCTATGTCTTATTTTCCCCTGCTTTTAACAGAAGTAACTCAACACACTCAGATCAGAGCATTCCAAACCCCGGCCCCAAGTGATTCATCAGTTCATTTCTAAAGTAACACGTGAAGATTTTTGGGGTGGACACATAAATAAAAGCAAAAACTTCATTCCCACACAAAGCACAGAGAGACCCACAGGACACGTATGCACACAAAAAGCCTGTAAGAGTAAACACATCTGTAATACAGAAGTCCAAGCATGACAGCTGGATGATGGGAATAAACCTTGCTGTCAAGCTGCATGCCAGCCACGGTAAACAAGACCAGGTGAGTGTTTTTACCACACCACAATGTATTTTTGTAGGAAAAGCGTCAGCATGTTCTGACAATATCCTGGTAACTATCAAGAGCTTAGATTTGACAGAGCGATGAACCTCTGTGAGAGTGGCAGCAAAGTGGCATCACATTGCAACACCCTCCTGTTACTTGGTTCATGGAATACAGGTATCATAACTGGATTATTCACTGTAGTTATTTCATTCTCTTACACTGTAAAGTACAAATACTTTATTTTAAAGTCAGACTAAGTTCATTAGTCATCATTCAGATAGTATGTATTTATATTTTTTAGTCCAATCCTACAAGATCCATAGTACTCAATAAACATGATTTACAGAGGGAAAACTCTGAAGGTAGAGCATCTACTCGAAGGAATTTTGCTTTTTCCCTTTGAAAGCAAAATTAGAACAATCTCAGCTTGTCAGGTTCCACTTCAGATTATGAAGCAGCAACCACACAAGCTGGGATGCAGTTCCACACCTCTGGTTTCTCAGGGAAAAAAAAGGTGGAGGGGAAAACCAGGCAGCTGAGAGCTCCCTGGTTACTCAGGCCAACACCAGCGGTTCCAGCCTGCAGATGTAGTTCCAGAGAGCCCAATATTTTCAGATTTAAATACAAGCAATGCAAAATATTGGATCTCCTGTAACACTCAGCTCATAAACATTTATATCTCACCCTTGTGTAAGGGACAGGGTGGACTCATCCTTACCTGTGCTGCCAGAGATCAGACACTGCACAGGCCTGGCAACGAACGATGTAGCTCTTCAACCTTCCCTAAAATGAGGGAATCAAGGATTTGCAAGCTCAGTTGGGTTTTCCTTGGGCCCTCATTTACCAGCTGTTTTTCAGACAGCACTGCAGATAACACAGGTACTCCTCATGAGGCCACCAGCCCGTGGCTCCTGGATGAGTTTGGATGGTCCAGAGGGCAGCACCCAACATGTGGAGGAGGAGGATGAGGCAGTCTCTGGACTCTTCTCAAAAGACTCAAGGGCTCTCAGATTAACAAGACTGAGAAATGCTACAGCACTGGGACTGCAAAGCCTAGGAGAAGGCAATAACCTGCTGTCTGGAGATGGCACAGGTTCAAACACCAGCCCCTGATCCTTTCTGCTGCTTAAGACAGGGCAGGAGTAGGACTTACATCCTCCACACAATGAAAAACTTGTAGCAGTTACCGAATCCCTAAACCAAACCAATGGTACAGATTAAATAAAAATAAAAGACAGCACAATAAGGACAACAGAAAAGTTCCTACAAGGACTAAAATTCAGTGCTCTACTCCATGGCTTGTGTCTGCAAGAGCCTCAGACCCACTAAGCTGATGCCACTACAATGGCAGCATTTGGGAGCTCCTCTCCTGCCTCCTGGCCAGCTGTGGCACCCAAAGCCTTGTGGGGCTGAGCAGGTGAGGCCTGACTCAAACCCCACCCCTGGCCCAACATCCCAGTGCTCTGACAGCCACCCTGGTCAGCGTGTCCCAGACACAGAGCCAGGCCCTGGGACCGAGCCCAGGAACATTAATATTTACAGAATAGCCACCAGGATGCCAATGGAAGGCTCTGGAATTAGCAGCTAATTGGTACAGTCTGCAGAGGCATGAATAGCTCCTTGTTTTGTCCCCACTATTCGTGCACGGCCAGTAGAATGTTTGCTACATTGAATTCAAAGTCAGTATGAGCTGCTCTTTAGAATTTTAGAGGAAAAACGTTCCCCGTGAAGCATTTCTTGGTTTTGCCGTTACAGAGAAAGGAAAAAGGCAGCATTTTCCCATTACATTTTGTATTGTTAAGGCCTCTGACAGTTTGGGAGCCATCCTTATGAAAAGGGATGTTTTTTAAAAACCAGCCTGAACACTCGAAGAAAAACCCCAGAGAATAAACAGGAGCTGATTATCAGCTTGTATCGGTACTTTAAGAAGTCAAGCACAGTGTAAGGAATTCAAAACTATGTCAAAATAGCACCTTTAGAAGCAGAAGAAAATACACTTCTTCAAGCTAAGCAAAACCCCACATACTTGAAGATCCCAAAGAAATGGGCAATTAGGTAAGTTCAGGTATGAAGGTGGGTATCGATTTTTGACAGTTTTTCCTCTGTAGGTGAGTAAATGGGAACTCCACAGAAAAAACAGCCACTTAGGCATTACAGAAAAATCAGTGAATCTCTCTACTGAGATAATGGAGCACAGGCAAGACAGCACAGAGTAGAGGCAGAGAGAAAACTATCTGATCTGTCCTTTAGAGAGCAGAGACTTCCATTTTTAAAACAGACTTTTTCCTATTTAGAAATCATCAGGACAGCCTTTCAACTGCTACTCTCATTTCCAAGTATAATAGTAACTTTCAAGTAATCTAAGTTTTTATTTACTTTTTACAGCAGCTGCAGGTCAACCTTGGTCTTTTTGTACAGAAACATTAATTTAAAATGAAATTAAACTGTCCTTGGGCAATGGCATCATTCTGTCCTGCTTCTTGTCTGCTTTTAGTTTTTTTATTGAAGGACAAAATGCAATGTAAAACAAAACAAAACCAAAAAAAAAAGATTTGACAAAGTGCAAAGAAAAAAAAAATGAGGTAGCTGGGAATAGGGGCTTTTCCCCCCAAGAAAGGTGGCAGAATTCCAGCCACAGTGACACACACAGGACTGGGCTACACCTGCTCTGCCCGCAGGTTTGCTTACAGGTGTTCAGGTGATCTCCAACCTGCTGGCACCAGTGTCACAAGCTCCAGGGAAAGTGGTTTCAGAGTGCACTAAGCACTGTCCCCACACTCCCCAGTGCATTTACGGGGTGCAGAGACGTGCAACAAGCCAAGGGAGCGGGTCTGTGTGGCCACAGGAGTTGTGACCCCAGTGACCACTGGCACAAGCCCCGCACTCAGAAGGGAGTTTGGGGTGAGAGTGAAAGCAAAATCCTGTCAGTGAGACAGTGGCACGTGCAATATAAGGAGAAACTTGTTTTACTGATCCCTCTCCTCCCACCCTGAGCACTGCAAAGTCCCTTCCAGGAGTCCCCCAGGACACACAGCCACTAAACTGAGATACGACAGAACACTCACCATACATTGCAAAGTGCAGACCCTTAAATACAAAAATGTTTCAATTACAAGAAGCAATTTTTATTTACTTATTTAGGTTTTGGAAGTCAGGAAGTAAAAAAAAAATGCTTCAAAGTGATTTAGCAGCTGTTTCCCGAAGCAAACAAAAGCTAGAACAGACCCTGTGTACTCTGAGCAATCCAGAAGAGTCCTTTGGACTAGTTTAAGACCAGTTCTGAAAGAGTCTGCAAGTATTTCTGAAGAGGGCACTCCCTGGCTTCCCTTCAGAAAGAAACAAGCTTTACAGAATGCCAGCTCTGTTCAACTCGACCCAGCTGGCAGAGACCCCTGGTTTAGACACTAACAAATAAGGAGGCTTTGCCTTTTAAGAGTTAAAAACAGTGAAACAAGTGACAAGGATGATGCTTTCCTGCTGTCATGTGTAAATTGATAAAGCAGATTAATACAACCTGAAGCTTTAGCACGTGAGATCATTCAGGAGTGAATCTCCAGCCCAGCCAGGGATCAGGTTTTCAAAGCACTGCCTACTGGAGACTGAAATTCAGACTTTCCAGAATGGCTTTCATCAGGTGCAAAATTGTTCTACAGGGTCTTTTCTTTTCTATTCTGAAGTTGGCAGAGGTGACAGCACACCAAGAGAATGCACAGACATTGCACAGCCTGTGACAGGGGGTCTGTCAGGCTCCCACTGGGGTTGGACCTACAAATGAAAGCAACTTGCCTTTGACAAAAACTGAGGCTATTTTAGCATTAACTGAAAAGGAGGGAAGGCAAAGAAAAGATAAAATAAATCAAGGGCATTAGGTGGTGATTCAAAAGCACCCAGTGTTTTAAAAAACTGCATTTTCATGTTTTATCAATAAAATAAAATTAATCACATTGGGGATGCTTCTTTCTATCCTATTATTGTAATCAGATCCATCAGTTTTTACCAGGGCTCAGAACAGCCTCATTTCATTATGCAAATCCAAGGACACAGGTAGGCAGTGGCATTGAGCAGCTCTGGGTACTGATGTGCCCTGGCAGGTGTTTTCTGTTCACAGCAAACCCTGCAAAAGCACTGGGCAAACAAGATTTAGCCTTTGCCATTGAAAAGCTCCAATCTTCCAGCTCACTTTTCAATAGATTGTTTCAAATAACCTTCAAATGTTGTTCTAAACAAATCCTGTATGTATTTCAAACGTTTTTATATCTAAGAAGCAGCTTCCTAGAATAAGCTATTTAAAAAAATACCTAGTATTTTGTATCACCAGCAAATTTACAACATAACCACCTGTTGGTAGCAGTTCATAGTTTAATCCTCCTATTACCTTTAATCCTTTTTAGCAGGTGTTCATCAACTTTTCATGGCTTTAGTCTATGTTTTTAGATTACCCATTAATCAAAATTTTGAAAGAATTGATTGCTGGAGTACAACAGCAGTCAGACTGCAGAGTCATGCTGGGCATGGCTGATCAGAGATGTCACCTTAAACTCCAGCTGCAATCCTTCCTACAGCAAGGAATTTCACAGGGAAAAAAACCCCACACCAAACCCCCCAGGGATGATGGAGAGCAGGTGCCCAACTCAGCAATGAACTTCAGAGCAGGAGGATGTGACCCCCACAGAAAAGGAGGGGAGCCTCCCCCACATCTCACTGCCTTCAGCTTTCACTGGGTCACCTTCCCAATCCCAAGGGATCAGAGCCATCTCTGTGCTCTCCCTTCACAAGTGGTGTGCCACAGAAACACAGAACCTACACACACAGCTCCCAGCTCCAAGAGAAAACAAGGAAGGGCAAGAGAAAATGGCAAATGTCAAAAGGCTGCAGCAGTGACGAGCAAAACGCAGAGCTGCACTTGTTCCTGAACGGGAAAAGGAAATACTCCAAGTGAAGATGGAAATAGCAGCTCCTACAAACACGGATGTCATTAACACCCCTCCCACCCACCTGAAGTAGCTGGTTAAGTACTCCAGAGAGCTCAGATAACACAACCCCCAAATCCTCAGTGCTAAATTAGAGGCAGGAGGGATCAATACCCTAAATGAAATGTCACTCCTTTGAAAGCATGGCTGTGAGTGGCACCAAACCAGCCCTCAGTCACAATCCTCAGTCTGTCTGTGTCCCCAGGCACAGCCACACCTCCCAAGACACTGCAGGTCGAGTAATGCAAACCAACTGCACTTCATCTAACTACTTATAACTTTAAACATTAAAACCTGTTGTCAGCTGCCACTTATTATACACTTGCATGGCACCAGTGCTCTAATAAAGAGCAAAGTGTGCATATCCATCACATGGAGTGATATTCAAGGCAGCTGTGAAGAATAACACAAACCTGCAGAACAGTATTAAAAAAAAAAAGTAAAAATCTACAGTGTTTTCAATAGTATTCATTAAAAAAAACAACAACCCACAAACAAAAGAAAGAACCACTGCTCTTTTTTGGAACACAGTGAATTTTAAGCATCTCTGTATTTTAGTAGAACAGCTGAATTATTGTTACACACAGAGGAAACCAAAAGTTTGGCACTTGTATCAACTTGCATTTGTTATTGCACCCTCCACTTTGCATGGCACATGCACGTTAGCAGAGCCCATGCAGGCTGTACAGCCACAGTATTTATGGAACAAGCAGAGGAACTGCAGTTAAAACAGGGAAAAACATCCCTGAACCCCTCACATCTGTACTTGTGCATTTAGTGAGTCATGCAGGCACAAGAAATATTGCAAAGAAACGAAGCTGCCTGGTGTGCTCTGGAAGGCGAGTTTGTAAACCAGGCGCTTCAGCAGCTTTGATAAAACCCTTATTTTCCATCCAGCCCTCTGTTTCAGAGGGCAGGCTGCGTGCCAGGCACGTGCTGAGCAGTCACAGTGCAGGGGACACGGCCTGCCCACAGCTATCAGGGAGCTGAGTTTGTGGACTTGCTCTGTTTTCAGATTCACCACAGTCCTGCTGTGTAAATCTCATCTTAATTCACCTTCAGTTTACAGACGAGGTCCCCCCAAAGCTGTGGGCAGTCCCTCCACCAGGAGCAGCTGGGTTGATACAGCATTTTCACAATAACTAAAACTTTCAGGACTAGCTGATAAAACATTTGAGGACAGGCAGACCCTGCTGTGCTACAGCAAAACAGAAGGCTCTTCAGGATGTCTCTTCTTCAGGTTGTAAAAACAGGAAGAATTTGAAATCCAACCCTGGCTCTTTAGGAATATGAGCATCTCACAAGGCCAGGTGTGTGTGCTTCCCTCAGAAACACCAGGGATTTATTTTCTGAGAGCAGCAGCACTTTACACCTTTGCTTCTGTAACCCTCTGCTGTACAGAGCAGCCACAGGACTACATGTGTAAAACAAGCATAGCTGACACTTCTGTGCTTACAGTAGGATCCCTTTTCCCCCCACACTCAAAACCCTTTCTGATTTTAACCTCAAATTAGCAATTCCAAAATTTCTCCACATGAAGAAAGGAAGAGGACATTTTTTTGGGGGGGGAATTGTGGTAAGAGATGGAGTGAGGGGAGAATAAAAAACCCTCTCTCTTCCCATCTTCCACAGCTCCTACCCCCTATTTGGTGATTTTCTGGTGCCAGTAGCTGGGGCTTGTCCAGTTCCTCAGCAGGGAAAGGAAAAAGGACACACAGGCCCAGCCCAAGTTACTCAAGCTCAAGGTAGCCCAGCCAGTCCTCGTTGGGGATTGTGCTGAGCTTGACTCAAGATGCACCAAAGGCCCAGCTCTGGTCCAAGGTGTGTGTGCTGGGCACCGAGTCAGTGGCACTTTTCAGAAATACAAATATTGGTCTAAAATCATCAGCATTTCAATGCTGTGATGAACTCTCAGCCCCAGGGAAGGTGCAGGGACAGTGGGCAAGGAAAACATGCACAAAATCACCTGTGGAGGACCTGGCTGAACGCGAGAGCTGATTCACGAGGTGGAAGGAACTAAGGCCACTGTGCCAAGCAAAGACAACTTAAACAAGTTTCTAAACTGCCAAACCACCTTAAACCCCCAGACTGCACCTCAGAAAATTCCTGAGTTGTTTCCCATGTGGTTCAGCCATCGTATGCAGGGGTACACAGCACCAGGGGTGCAGGGACAGCCGGGGTGGTGGCATTTACCAGTGAACCCAGTTCAAGCTATGGCTGTTTGCATGTTCCACACGCTCAGGAAACTGGTGACCTCCCCCCACTCAGCACCTCTGGAATCACAGCCTCCCTCCCCTACTGCAGCAGACCACTTCTTCTGAAAAGAGAAAGGGAAGTCAGAGGTCAGCTCTGCACCATGCCCAGGACAGTCCCTGGAGAAAGGGGAGCCTTGGCTTCAAAGCCTTGCTCCAGATTTACAGGGCAATCAAACCTGGTTATTGCACATCCCAAGAGATGCACCCACAGACCAGACCAGGACAGACAGAGAGGAGTCAGACCCCAGAAGATGCATCACTTCCCTCCTACACACACAGGGCCTGGATCAGCCCCACAGACAACACAAATGGGGAATGATCCCCATTCACTAAAGCAAGACCAAGGAGACAGTTTTGAGATCTCAGGAGTGCTTAAATCTTCAGCCTGGGCATGCACCCGAAACTCCAGGAGACTTTGTCCCTGGCTGTGCAGAACGTGACACGAGCACACGTGTGCCAAGGAACTCAGTTTGTAACTGGTTCAGGTGAAGAGGCTTAAACTTCCTGGTCAAATCTCACCAAGTGCATTCGCAACACGCTCCAACCGCAAGAGATTTGTTTGCTTTATTTACGTTTAAAAAAAAAACAACAAAAAAAAGTAAGAACACCTACTGTTAATCCTACTTTAAGTGTAAACATTCGGTTCAGTAGCTTTAACTGCAAAACACTGCTTGAGTATAGAGGATTTGGATTTATTATGTGCATTTATCACTTACTTTTCTGGATGCTGAATGCCCTCAAGAGTACTGGGAAGCTACGGGGACTGGGGAGATAGCAGCCTGCAATATTCTGAATAACATTTTCGGAAGTTTTCCAAGCCACTTAGAAAACTGAGCTCAAAAGTGAAATAGATACTTAGAAACATTCATCACTTTTGAATATGGGATCTTGGCACTTTGTCTGAGAAAAAAAAAATAAATTGATCCATGTAAGATTTTTCAAAAAAGGGAAGTTTTACAGATAAACTAACAGCACTTGATTTATTTCACAAGACAGCCAAGGATGGAACTAGTGGTTCACATTTCTGTAGTAAAGCATTATATATAAATTTAAAATCTAAAGACATATATACACACACACCAAGTTTACTGCAATGCATAAATATATAAACCTTTTAATATGTCAACCAATATAGGTCAGAAAATTGATGTATATAGTTCAAGTTTTGCAGCACTTCAGCATTGTAAAAAATAAAAAAAATAAATAATGGTCAATGGATTGGCTGCTGCCCTTTTCTTTTTCACATCCCCCCTTTTTTTGCTCAGAAATCAGAGTAACTCCAACCACACATCAGTGCTATGGAAGGACCGAGCAGAAGTTTCAGAATGTCTCTTCAAGGACTATTTAGTAAAATACCACTATTTTATAGGAGTTTGGGATTGTAGTTCAGCATATCTAAGATGATTCAATAAAGATAACAAAGGTTTATACTAACCCAACTGAGGGCAGAGGTTGGCTTGTCTGAGGTCCACAAAGGTGCAGAGTGAAAAGCCTTGTATGTAGTTATAATACTGGTTGTACAAAATCTCTTTTTCTGGAGGGCAGGAGGTCTTATTCCTGTTTTCCATCTCTCCCATTTTATTCCTTTTAAATAAAGAGAGGTTACGTCCCACCCACCACGACAATAATGAAATCAAAAACTGAGGTAAAAGTGTTCTACCAGCTGACCTTGACTACGAACAGAAGTCAGTTAAATATCGTTACTGATGTGAACGAGGCTGAGGAAGGAAAACAATGCAGGATACTAAGTTGTTCACTATAACCACACCATAAACCCCAGCTTTCAAAGTCAGACAGCAATAAACAAGACTGTACCTTAGCACGGAAATCATTAGCAAACAAACTTTTGATCCCAATTTAAAGTCGCTGTACAAATTTTCCTGAACTTAGTCCAAAAATCAGGTATTCTGCAAAAGAAATACATCCTTGTCATATTTCGCCTTTGTTCTAAGAGAGACAAAACGCACCTTTCTACAGTCCTCAGGCTTAAACCCCATTCTTAGTTTGCAAGTGAAGTAAAAAGGAACCCACCCTATTTGTTTTTTTTTGCTTTTACCAAAAGCAGCAATCACCACGAACCGTCCCACACGCCGCTTCCCTTTCCACTTCAAGAAAACAGCCACCAAAGCCCACCCAGAAGCACATGCCACCCACCTGCAGACCAGTTCATCAGGTTACTCGAACGACAGCGTAGAAAAAAACAGTTTACTTCTCTGTAATGTACTGCATCCATTTCAGATTAGTCCATTTTAAATATATTAAAAGTATTTGTAGGAATGAAACCATTGCAAATGAATGAAAAACCGTATGTACACACCTCCACCCTTTTTAGGCACAGACCTTATCTTTTTGAGGAAGGACTAGAAATAAAAGGTGCAACGACCAACATCTCCTATGGCATCAGGCTCCAGCAGCAGTCTTGGCAGCACACCAGGGAGGTTGGTTATTGTACAGCTTCTGTGTGTTACAGCTATCCAGTCCCAGATAGCACATTTATTTGTACCAGTTCCCCTCGGGGGAAACGCACCTGAAATCTGCTTTGCTTTTCAATAAGCTTCGCCAAAGGAAACCGATTCCCACAGTTCCAGACACAAAAAAGTCCTTCTTCAATAATATGGTTTAAGCTCCAAATGGTTACAACTGAAGGTGTTTCCTTGATCTCCCCTTTTATTTTCCCCCCTCTCCTCTTTTTAATGTATACTTAAGTTATTTGTTCCCAAACAAGAACTGAGACTCAAGCTTTTTAAGCATTTAAAACAAAAACAGTTACCATACCAAAGCACAGCATACAGTGTAAGTTTCAGCTGTAATTTCTCAGCTTTTCCTTTATATAGAGCTAGATTATGGTGGCCTGCAGTGGCAGAGCTCTTCCAGTCTCCTCCCCTGCGGGCACACGGATCACGGAGAAGGGACACGGATGCGGAACAATCCCTGCTGGAGCTGCAGCCGGAAGAGTTTGCAGTTGGCGATGCGCAGCGCGGCGCAGCCGGTGCGCCGCAGGTCCGAGGGGAACAGCGGCTTCGTGCGCTGCCAGGTGCCCGTGCTCCTCTTGAACTCTCTCACATAGTCATAATTTGTGCCTAAGGTCACAAAAAACCACGAGATTAAATGCCCCACACGCGCTGTAGGTGCCACCACCTCTGACCCCCGGCAATGCAAGAGCGCGCGGCAACACGGATCGGTTTCTGGGTGGGTGGGAGAAATGACTGTCAAAAGGGAACTACTGTGGCATTGCTGATCTGCTTAAACCCACCACATTTGGGATTTTCCTCGTTTACATTTTGCACAAAGCCCTGTTACACACTCCTACGTGTACACATGGCACAAAAGCATGGAGTCTTCCAAATCTCTTCTACAGGACATGGCCACATGCTGAAAGCTGAGGACTGTGTTTGTTAGCACAGATTTATTCAGTTGGGATTTAGGGCCTGGAGTCGTTTTTACATCCATATGAACCACTGGACGATGTCCTCAAAATACAAAACTGCCTGCTTACTGCTACAAAGACAGGAACCACAACCTCAGGCAGGGACAGATTTCCTTACATTTAGCAGTAACACACTCCTAAAATTCTCTTCTGATCTTCAAATAATCAACCCAACCAACCCAAGACTCATAGCACTGAACTTGTTCCCAAAGAGCTCCAAAACCAACCTGCAGGTTCATGTCCAGTGTTAACCCCCTTGAACCACAGTAACATAGAACAGAGTCCCAGCCTCTTATTCTGAAACTGCTCAGTCTCATTAGTGCCAAACATTTAAAAGATTGAAAGAAAAGAAGCAACAAGAGGTTTTAGCTCTAGTTCTGACCTGTATCAAGATCTCCAATCACATATATGCTGGCTCCAATGGGCACAGCTCCGTACACAAAAGAAGAACTAGTTGGGATACAGAGGTTCTGGTCATTTAGATAAATCCACCTGTAAAAATAATAATTACAAAACAGGATGTTATTTGTACTGAGCACATTAAAAAAAAACCAAAACAATGCAGATTCTTTTTGCAATTGCAATCTTCAACTCAAAAGCAGAGTGTAAATGTTAATTTGTTATGTAAAAAGAACACTGTCTAGTTTGGGACAGTCCTGGCCCCTCCCAGCCAGGAAAAGCAACTGGCACTGCTCTATCCTGAGTTTGCTTTATTTCAGAATTGCTCCACTCATCTGTGTAATCTACCTACAATAAATTCTTCTTGCAGCCACCCAATGTGACCTTCTGGAGGAGAGCAAGCATGTTAGAGAGCCAAGAGCAGCTATGGCAGTCAATTCTCCCTACAGAGAAAATTTGAGGCAGTTTTGTCTTAAAATTAGTAAAATTATAAACACATGTAAGTCTTAATGGTCCACCCTTGGGGGAATAACAAATTACTATAGCAAAACCTTGCTATTAAGCAGTGCCTTCTCCTATATAATTCCTTAACCTCTTTAATTGTGCTTTAGCAGGGACAAGAAATTCCTGCCTGCTAAGAAGAATCCAACACTTGGCAATGCTCAATCTCAAACAAGGGATAGAACACCAGAGATCAAAATGGTAAGGGAATTTGGAAAGAAAAATGTCCATTATGTGGAATTGCCATAGACCTTCCCAATCACCTACTGGGCTCTTTTCAATCCCTTTCCAGCTCCTACTGCAACCTCACAAGCCCCCTGTGCTCTCTGTAAGCACAGTCTCATTTCAACACTACAGCAACACCTGATCTTTGCACCAAGTGAACAACAGTTTCCCATGCTGAAGCCTCTGGAAAGCAGGTAAGTTTGTGCTCACCATCCACATGGGATGCTGGCTTACAAAGATGTCCCACTTGCCTGGAGTTGTCAGTATCCCCTTTGGTTCTGATACAAAAACTCCTCCAAAATGCTGCTGCACTTTCACAGATGCTGTCACAGCCCTCATGCACAGACCCCGAGACTTACAAATCAAGGCCATTTTGGGTGACTGCTCCTACATCTTTTATTAAATAATTTACAGAGAACAGGAAAGTCTGAGAAACATTTGAAAACCACCCTATGTATTTTATGGCCACACCAGGCTAATTTGAGGAAAAAAGTTAGAAAATGCCCTCACAGATACTGCTGACCGTGGAAAATTCTGCATCCTCTGACCTCCTGATTAAGAAGTAAACCTCTTTTCTGGCACTGAAGGAGGTGCTGCTCCATATCAATTATCTTGGAGACAGAAATCAATTTTTAAAGGGCAAATGAAAGGATTAGCTGTCCATTATTTTGTCTGTGCTGTACACTGAAGGATTAACATCCTGCAGAGAGCAAGGCAATGCTTTGTAGCTGCCACAGAGGACAAGAGATGAACTAAAAGCAGAGAAAAGGAGAAGTTACCTACACTGATTCAGAAACTCCCTTACAGAGCAAAACGTCTTGCACCATATTTCACTGACTTCTTTTCCTTACTTTAACAGCAAGTGACCTAGAATTATGAAAACTGAGTAAGTGGCAGAGAAATGCAGAAGGTAGACTGGAATTTCTTCTTTTATTAATAGTGAATATAGGACTATGTTAAGGAAGGGGGAAAAAACAATTCAGGGGTTTGCCTGCACTAGATACTTGGGGTTTTGGAGTTTAAATAGAAGTACCTAAACCTACAGCGTGAGGCCCAGGCATTTTCCTACTGCACATCACCAAAGGACAGTATTAAAGGATCTGCAGTTGCTTGTGAAAATTCATTCTCAGGCCTTCTCAACATGTATACTTTAAAAAACAGGCACCACTTTTCAGGAACGCTCACAGCAGCTTTAGCAGTTAAAAGTAGGAAGGAACAAAGACAGGAAGGGCAAGGGGTCACGTTTCATCAGAATTTGACTAAGCTCCAGCTTAGTGTGGGTTGTGCCTGCTGTTTGAACGGTATGGAAAAAACACCATGACCAAAAATTCACAGTCTTCAGGAATCTGAAAACAGTCCTTGGAACAGAACTCTTGCGTACTTCCCCGGGATGGCTCCGCTCAATCCGAGCCCAAGAGCAGCAGAGGGAAGGCAAGTACCACCCCAACCATGGACAGAATGACTGCTCTGAAACTGAGATGTGCTTCCACTCAAACTGAAAAAAAGGGGAAGGAATCCTGAGTCTTTTTCAGTCTTAAAGTGATATAAACAAAATCCATCCACGCTGCTGTAATTAACAAGCAGGATGGTGCTTTATTTCCAAGAGGGAGGTAAGTAAAGATGTGACACAGAACCAACATATTCCAGACCTGTCACCTCAAGCTCATCCCAGTTGGGAAAGGAAGCCTGCAAATGAATGAAAATCCATGTTCCTCTCAGCTGACAGTGCTGTCAGGCAGTGATCTCAGTACATTTGCATAAGCACTTGCTTTTAATGAAAGTCCTGCACACTGAATGGAACAATCTCGCTAATTACACATGCTATACTACAGTATTACTTAGTTTACTACTTATAAACTGCTGATAACTTTTCCTTATTTTTATGAAGTTCCAGTAGCAAAAAGAATATTTTAAAGTTTGTACCAGGTACTGCTTCTGAAAAAGTATCTCTCATTTTTATCCCCCTTAATACCTGCAAGTTTTCATAATTCTTTTCTGAATCAAGAAACGAGGGAAGAAATCCTACCTCACTTAGAGACCACCAGCAAGTGGCAGTTTGACTATTCTTAAGGACAGAGCTCCACCAGCAGCTCTTACAAAGAATCCTAAAGCCAATTTGGGCTCTGTCAAATATGTCCAATTATCCACATTGAAAAGAAAGAACCTAAGTGTGCAGAGATATCATCCGATTCTCCCCACACCTACAAAGAGGTGTATTATAAATGATGAACTCTGCTAGAAGGAAAGACTGACCCATCCAAGTCTTGAATATGTAGTTAAGATTTCCTGCTTTTTGTGGAGTAAAAACACTGGATCACTGAGTGAAGGATACCTTTACATCTCTATCCTCCACATTTATTAAATCTGTTTTTAGCTTGATCAATATTTTAAAGAACAGGATACAATGCACACAGAGCTCCATCTATAGCCTTTGCAAAAAAAATAATCTACATCCTGAAAAAACCCTGCAGTCTGATGTATTCTCTATCTTTGGTTCACTTAAATCTCTCATGTACATGACTCTAAAGACAGGCTGACAAAACATTGATTAATTGAAAAATCTCAGTTACAGCAGTACTTCAAATATGAGAATTAGTTTCTCCATTATCCTGTCCCCATTTCATGTGGATGCTACCATTCTGTCTCACTTCATTTATTTTATTACTTGTTTATACAGCACAGCTTAACAGGAGTCTCAATGTTTATTTTTTTTGCCTGTGTGAAGATCTCAGCATATCCCCAGTCTTTAGAAAACTGTGTCATAGTTAAGAATAACAGTTTTGAAAGACTGTGAGCTGTGAGTTATTCTGGAGTAAGTTACTGTCAAAGTAAACAATATTAAACAAGTTCAGTCCTTTAATCCAATTCAAGCCAGAATTATGGCAGCTTACATGAATTAATATGTTTATATACTGCTGTAAGTACATACTTAGACATATACACTAGAGTAAAACCTGCCACTGAAACCCTCCCAGGCTCTGGGTGCCTGGGATGGGATTTGACCCTGGTAATGAGGCCTGAGGCACACACGGACAGCCAGGCAGAGGACACAGGTGTGCTCTGCTGCACGTACCTGACAGCCAACAGCATCCCATGGCTCAACCCACAGCACCGAGAGCTCTCTCCATTCAAGGAGAAAGGGAACACGATGGAGTTCTGCTCTTCAAACAGCTGGGAAAGCCACAGCTCGTGGCAAAGTACATAACACTGATATGTAACTATTAAAAAAACCCTGTGAATTTTGGCTGGAATCTGCTAGAATTGATGTGCTGTGATTCTGAGCCACTGCTGCTAAACCATCTTGCAAACATATTCCTGCTCTCCACAAATCTCTTAACCCAACTCTTTTAGATTTCTGCAAATAACATACACATACACTGTTGATGTGATATTTCAACTTTGACAATTCCAGCATTATTCCTTCACTGTAACTACAAAAAGTGTGTGTGATGTGGAGTCTGAATGTTCATACCCTTCGTGATGACTTTTTGAAGCTGCTGCTTTGAAGGGGACTGATCATCTTTTGTTTGTTTCAGAAACTTGCTGAGGAAATAAATGCACTTTTCAATTATGAATCGATCACCTTGTAGCAACTGCATAATGTTTAAGATGAAGAACCTGTCTCTGCAATCCATCACAGTAAGTATGCACTATGGAACTGAGAGAGACTGTCCCCCTGGTAATGTCTGTGGCACCACTTACATTTTACTTTTGATTAATGATGCACAGCAGAGCATATGAAACCCAGTGCAAGTGGAACTGATAAACTAATCAAACACACACTTTGGTACTTAGCATAAGGTTTTCACAGATTTAAGAACAGCATATTATTTAAGCTTCCATATGTCACTCAAAATAAAGTGATTTAGTTTTGTTTTCTGCTACTTCTGAATCAGCCCAGGAAATAATAGCCTCACATTTTCCAGAGAGTCAATCTGCTTTCCCTTGGTATTCATTTGATATTTGTGAAACACTATTATAATGAAACTGTGGTAATTCCCCAGATTCAATCTTACCTCAAAGAATACTGGACACCACCACACTGTGCCTCAGTATTGAGCAGGCAGAAGCATTTGCTAACTGCATTTTGAAGGGAAGTCCCTTTATGGCTATTTTCTCTCTTTTCCACACAGTTACAACTGCTCAGGTGTGACAGTCACTGCCACAGTCCCTCTGAAAGGCACCCACCTGCACAGATCTGCCAGGGCACTGAAACCTGGGATAACTGGGATAACTCCCTTGAGCTGCAGTGCTGGAACATAACACAGGGACACTGCACCCTCTTCTGGCTGCAGCTCCCCTTGTGCCTCCCGAGCCCTTCCAAACTTTGGGAGCACCATCCCCAGCCAGCAGAGCCATCCCAGCCTTCCCTGGTCCCCAACCTGTGCCCTGCCTGCAGCACAAGCACACACTTAAGCCAAGTTAAATGTCCAGGCTCAGGCTCAGTGGCAGAGCAGAAAGGCAATGTGAGTGTCTCAGCAGCCCTGGCTGTGTGTCTGAGCTCAGCTGCTGCTCCCCCCTGTGTGCCAGCACAGCCTGGGGGCACACACCCAGCACAGGGCGGGCAGAGTGACACCCCAAACAACTGCACTGGTCTGACTTTACCTGTAACACCCCGGGGATGCCCCCAGGCAAAGACAGCAGTGCCTCAGACATGCTGTGTGGGTGCTGCGGGCAGCAGGTGGCACCAAGGGCTCACCAAGGCTGGAGCCTCCGAGCCTTTCCAAACCCCACTTTAGGAAAAGCTCCACCTCTGTCAACCAGTGAAACAGGTTTGCAGTCACTGGTGAGGAATCATGAGCTGAAGAACAGACTCAGCCTGGAAATATTTCAAGTGAATCAGCTAAAAATAGCAAGTAGGAGAGAGGGGAACGGTTCTTTCCAGAATTCTTTTCCCTTCAAAGACTTCTTTTAAAAATGTTAATAAACTTTTAGCATTTGCCCACCCCCACAGGGCTGGAAAACACTAGGGAGCATCAGCAGCAATAGCCTCTCTTATCTGTCTGCTTCCTATATCCACTTGAAAGGATGTTTTCTCTCTAGCCTCATTTGATTATAGCTAGTTTAGACATCACTTTGAACAACACAGAAGACCTCTTCATACAGAAATTAGTCTCTTTACAACCACATCTTGCAAGAAAATTACATAATGAATTTACATCTACTATTCTATTTTTGTGTCCTTTTATACAGGTCACCGTCATAAATTAGTCTTGATCTTCCAATACAGACATGCCAATCTTCTCCACTGTCAACAAGCCTTGAAACATCTGACCACAAAGTCTTTTTTCAATTTAATTTATAGAAAAGAGAGTAATGCAGTTTATAGAAAAAAGCTACTGAAGGAGCCAAAGCTTGTCTTATGACTGGAGAATAAGGTGACTATGTAAAAAAATCTGAGGTAACATTATGAATAGATACCACATGTAGTAAGGTGGATTTCACTATCAGAGCCAAGAGATAACAAACTAATTGGAAGCAAATTCAAAACAAACAGAAGGAGATCAGCCACACAGTGTGTAGAGGTGGCCATGGAATGCACAGCATCCATAGTGCCTGTCCTATGGCAAAAGCCTACGTGAGCTAAAAATGCTTGGAATAAAAATGCACAATTTCTTATCTCTAGCTTAAGAATTCCCTAAGCTGCAAATCCCTGGAGATAGGACTGGATCATGAAAAAATATCTCTGCATATACATATACTCCTCCACAGAATCATGGAATCATTTAGGCTGGAAAACACCTTCAATAAGCACTCACAAGGAGCCTTGGGCATGAGTACGTAAGTAGGGGCAGCAGTACAGGTAGGGGAAATTGCAGAGTGCAAGGGCACAGCCACAAACTACCTGTGTGACCAAGAGCCTTCTGTTTAAGGGCACTCAAGACTGATGTGCTGGCCCAGGGCTTTAGGCTTGGTATGTCAGAGGGAAAAGCCACTGAAGCAGATGGACCTTCAGTAACAGCCAGACTGGGTCATAAAAACCAAAATGAGCCACAGAGACACACAGCACAGACATAATAAGCTTTGAAATGCTGTGGAGGAACAAGCAGATGACTGTAAGGCATGTTTAGAGCTGCAGCCAGTTACCTTTTAAACTCATCATGATAAAATTCAGATTTGCACGTCACCATCTCACTGGCTTGGCTGTCATCACGACTCCTGACCCCACCAAAGACATACAGCTCAGAGGCAACTCCACAGGCCACTGCCCCAAATCTGGAAACCCAAATGAGAACAGAATATTAATGCAACATATCAAAACCAGCTCACATATCCTTCTGAACTTTCGCCATTTTTAACTTTTTTTTTATTTATACACACACAGAGATCCCTTATATATCCAACAAGATGAGATGAGTCATGGATATGAATTGTGAGCACCTAATTCAGATCACATAAAAGAAAAACAGCAGGAGAGCATTTATCTCTTAAAAAAATTCTGTAGTTCCAACTAAACTACAGGTTTGAGTTTTCATTTTGCAATGAAGTATTGCTTGTAACATCAGGAATGCATTTCTGTAAAATTTGTATTTATTGCTTGGATGCTTCTCTTGTCCTCACCCTGTTAACTAAGGGCCACCATGATTCAGAAAGACATGGTGAAATTCATAAGCCATCTTCAAGGATCCACCAGAGGAAGGGCAATTTCCTCTCATCAGTGTTGGAAAAGGTTGTACACAGCAATGTAGTTCTCCCCTTCCATTATCACCCACCTCCTCTCTTTGAGAGGACAGATTGCTGTCCACTGCTGAGTCCTGGGGTCATAACACTCCACAGATTCAAAGAGTTTTCCATAGGAGCCTCCACCCATTGCATAGATTTTCTTCTTCATAGCTGCATAGCAGCCAATCTTATGGAAAAAAAGAAAAAGTACATCTAAAATGACACACAAATGGACAGTATTGAGGGCTCAAAACTAATTATACACACACACCCCTCCCAGGCATTTGGGTTGCCTGTGCCATGTGTCAAACAAAGCCAGGTATAGAAGTTCTCAGCTACAGTTTTGTTTTGGTACATAAATAAACAAGCTGCTTGCTCTCACCTCATTTTGAGGCTATTTGTTACAGCTTCTACTTGAAGCAAAAGGCTAAAATATGTATTTTTCTGGAAACACATGTATCTACATTGCCTGTTTAACAGTGAGTAATGCAATAATATACAATGTAGTTCTTACCTTTCTAACCATGGTCAAGTCTGGCTGCTTGGTCCAGGTCCGGCTATAAATATCATAGCTCTCCATAGAGATCAGCTCCCTTTCACCATCCTCACCTCCCAGAATATACAGAATTCCATCAATCTCTACCACACCAAAATTATGTCGTGCCTAAGGAATACCAATAAAGTCAACGTTGTAAAATGTAACTGCCACTGTGAATAAATCAACATAATCCTACTTTTCAGCATATCTGTCTGCAAAGTGCTATTGGTATTATGCCTAGGTTTTGTTTTGGTTTTTTATGGTGAAATCCTAAACACCAGCATAAGATTATTAATTTAATCAACTAAACTAAACAAAAGGTATTAAAAGGAAAAAAAAAAAAAAAAGCAGAGCAGCAGAAGCCAAAGAGACCACACAGAAATCTAAGAACAGAGCTTGGCCATATTTCAGTTTGCACAGGGATGGTCTCCATGATGGAGCTGTTGCTTTCAGGTCTCTATAGCAGCCAAACTCAGCAATTATCTGTGCAAAGGCAGCTCTTCTACTTTGTATGTTTGGGCACACTACCCTCAGTCTCACAGCAAACAGGAAACATCACGTAGCACAGTCTTACTCTTAATAAGCAGGAAATTTAATGCATCATAAGTACAGATGTAGCCAAACTACAAGCTTTTGCCAACCAGAGACTGCAAAGAGGAAAATCCTGTGGCAAACAACTTAATAAACACCCTGTGCTGACTGACTAAGATAAAATCACAGGTGTAATAAGGATATATGTTTACAAACAACAAACTGTTACTTTTGGATGGAATGTAAGTATGAAGAAGGAAGCATTAACTCAAACCAAACCTAAGTATGTCTGTGCAAGCCAAGTTCTGTATGTTGGCCAGTCCTCTGTCCATGTTTTCTGCACAGGCCGATCCCTTTGTCCATCTCAGAGTTCTCTTGTTTTAGAAGGCCAGCAAACGCAGCACATTAAGTACACTATATGACTGATGCATTATCAAATTCCTGAAACTCTGCAGTTCATCTTACAGTTAGCTCTTCACCAACTGTTTAGCTTTTCCAGATCCAGCAGTCAGCATCAGACCACAAGAACAACAACAGGATATAAAAGGAAGTCAGTCTGCAGCATGATCGAATGTGTAAGATGCGACTGAAGATTCAGAATAAAATTTTGCAGAAGAAAAAGAACATTTTGCCAAAGTAAAAAACTTAAATCCCAACAGTTAGATAGAGATCTTGCCTCATGCATTGGTGGTAAGGAACTCCATGAATTGGTGTCTGGATCATATTTCTCTCCAGAGCTTAGCGTTCCCTTGTTTTCATCCTGACCACCAAGCACAAACAAAAATCCTTCTGTAAAACAAAATGCAACATGATCTTAGGAAGAGGACTCACACCTGCACACTGAGCAAGATAACATGACTGGAGCTGTACACTCTGGAAATCCACTAAGAGATTCAGACCAGTCACAGGTCAGACTCTGGACTGGAGAAGGCAAAGCACATACTTCTATCTGACTCCAGTCCACCCTTGCAGATACTGTTCAACATATTCAGTGATGCAGCAACTAGAAGTTACTTAAAACATGAAATACTCCCGGAGAGACAGATGTAGCAGATTCCCACAAAATGTTGCAGGAATAGTGATTTTAAGACACTCAGATGACAGGGATTTTCACAGAATCAAGTACAGTTTTGGGCAGACAAAGGGGAAGCATGAAATAACCCCAGTGCAGTCAATCTTCAAGAAAATATATCATTATAAGCTGTATCTCAGATTTTGAGGCACTGGTAAGTTTTCATAATATTGACTTTAAAAATACAAAGTTCCCCTTTACCTGCTGACAATACTCCATGATTGATCCTTGGAATACTCATAGGAGCAAGTTCAATCCAGAGCTGTCTATTGGGATCATAAAGAGGACACATACACCGCATCACTGAGGTTGGTTTCCGTGATCTGAACACAGGGTGGGGAGGGAACAAACAGAAACAGAAAGACAAGACAGAGTTTTACGAGTTCGCTGTTAACACCTTGTGTGCAAAATTTGTTTGTTTATGTTTTCATATATATTCATCATGTGTGGCATTTCCCTGGTAAGGAGAAGGCCCCCAAACCAAACATGTAAATTGAGTTTGTACAGGCTGGAGACTCTAAAAAGCAGCTGCACTTCATTCCTATTGTATCTTTCTATAATATTTTTTCTGAACTTTGAACAGCTAAAAATAACTGAGTGTATTAGTAATGTCTGAGTAAAGTGATTCAGACTGACATGCAAAATGTTACCTGAGTGGTTTACTACCCTTCTATAAAGAGTTAACAACTAAATGCTAAATTCATTTAAACAGGACAGAACCCTCTCCTCTGCTGCAGAGGGTACTCAAGAAAAGAAAGGATTATTGTGTAGAGCAGGAATTTTCATCTGGCAGCTCAGATGGGCCAATCATGACTCGTTATTTTTAATCACAGCTGTTATAAAAAAAACAGTTAAAGCACACGCTCAGTGCTTTTAAGTTTTGGTACAGATGCTTCCCAGACCATCAGAAAGGTGTTGCTCTAGTGTTCTGTGCTTAAGTAAAGTCTATTCAGTTCAAAAAAACAAAACTCACCAGCCAACACTCACTGAACAAACAACACATCCCACTCTTAGTTTACTACACGCTGAATGTCAGAAACAAAATAACAATTTATTGCTGAATCACTCCCAAAGGTATTTTAAGTGTGTCTGACCAAGCTAAAACAAACTTCATAGGTGCACACATTCCCTCCACAGCCTCCAGACTGCCACGAAGTTCTGGGCACTGGTGCCGGCTGCGAGGGCTGCAGTGCCAGGGCACACTTACACTCGCTCTTCCCCCCCAACAGTCACGATGCACTCGGAGTAGCCCCGGGGCTTGAAGGAGGCCAGCATGGCCTCTCCCTGCTGGGGGGGTGTCAGAGGGATGTTGTTGCATTCCTTGACGATCTCCCGCACCAGCGGCTCGCTCATCATCTGCTCCCGCAGATACGCCGCGTCCAAGCCCGACACCCACACTGCTGACATGACATCCTTCATGTGAACCTGCGGAAAGAGAGGGGTGCCAGGGAATCACCCACCTTTCTGCAGAGCAGCACCAAGGCACCCAGACACACAGCTGCTTCTGCATTTATCAAATGCCTAAAGAGCTTTTGGTATTTGGAAGCAACAACAAACTGCAGAAGGCAATGTTTACTAAGAAAATGCATCAGGCCCTTAAGGTTTCTCTACACACACATCCTGCTTGCTTTCTCTGCACAAAACCAAAATTATATCATCAAATGCCAAAATGGGACTTTTTTTCTTATCGCCTGTTAAATAATGAATGCAGCAGATGATGTATCATAAGACAGCTTTCACCCTTTTACTTCAATCCCATGGTCTGCATTTCAGGCAAAATTCAATTAATTCCGTAAGTGCAAGGTTAGTCCTGAAAGAAACAGGGTCTATTTCAACTTCCCACTGATTAGAATAAACACTCCAATTTACGCCACATTCAAAATACAAACATTTGGATGTCCTGACCTTTCTGGATTCTGAATCATGAGAAATCCACCTAATCACCGCTTCAAAGACGTATCTTTCGTTTCCGACATTGAGCTTTTCCATCGACAGCACTTCTTTCAGTTTTTGAGGAGTCAGTTCCAAGAATTCCTCTGTGCTGCTGACATCTCGAAAGTGAGTTTCCAGATACTCTGAGGCAAGGTAGTGAACATGATGCAAACAATAGTGCAGTGCAAAGTCCCGAATACCAATACAGTTCTCAGCAGCTATGCAACCTTCTAAAAACTCACAGCAGAGAGTTTTTAAGTCTGTAAGCAGCAGGAGATCAGCTGCCTGTACCACATCTTGGATAGTTTCTTCATTTAGCCTGATCTGCAAGAATTAATTTAGAAGTTATAGCTACTATCACTCATTTGTTCCATGACATGCCCGCATTCATTACACTCAATCTCAGTGGCTGAAAAATGGAGTATTAAAGCCAGTGTAAAAATTAGGGGAAACTGATATGACTGCTACCCCTTTATAAATTAACACAGGAACGAGAAGGCATTTGCTTGGCAGAAGGTGTCGAGCAGAATTTTGCGCCTGAAGAAACCAACCATAAAATTGTTCATCTCATCTGGGAACTTAAAATGAGTTTTGCTGCAACACACAAGTAATTTTTTCAAAATGCATGTCCAGAAAATAATTTCAAGCCACATCTGCCTTTTCTCTTTCTGCTGAAAGCTGAACTCGCTCAGCAGTCTCAATTTGGTTCCAAATAAACTGGACACACCAACTTTAATTCCTGCTAAGGCTCCTGGCACACAGGTCTGAGGGGCACAGTGGCAGCATCAAGAGGGCAGGCTGGTGGGCACGAGGGGCACTGAGGGAGGATACCTGATGCACTGTCGTGCCCAGTGATGGGATCTCAACCTCCACAGCCACCAAACGAGTTCTCTTTCACAGCTGACAAAGGCTGCACATTTTAAAGCAGGTTACTGAAGGGAGCCACCAATTTTAATACACAGATTTGACACTGACTCCAAATTTTAAAGTCCTCCCCTACTGCACAAGAAGAGCAGAGACAACTGCAGAGCCTACTGCCTCTACTTCACAGGCATAGCCCTGCTTTGCAGGAGTTTTATCACAAAGCTTTAAACCTCAACAGGTTTATCTTTCAGGATAGGGCTAAAACCCAAGTCCAACTATGGCCTAGTTCTTTTTAATACCATACCTGCCCACTGAAGATGTAATCTAGTATCTCTTTCATGATATCAACAGATATCCCTTCGAGTTCAATCTTGTATGTTGAGCCATCATCCTTCGGAGGATTATAATTCAATTTTGTCCTAAGAGAGGAGAAAAGAAAAACAAAAGCTCAAAATCTGGGCATTGTTTGCTCTCAGTTTTCTGAAGAAATAAACACTACCCGTGGATCACTTGAGCTACAACAGGGATGTTAAAACCTTCCAATGTGATGTGAAAATTGTCCCTCAAATCAGCATGGAAAGGATGAACGTGTGGTCTCTGATATTGCTCATAACATTTCCAAACTGCACAAATCCTTTAGCCTTGCAAACTACCCAGGGCATCAAAGAGCCAAAGTATTTTTTATCCCAGCTCAATCACCACAAGCATTCAAAAACTTCACTCACAACAGAGCTTCCAACAGAGCAGCAGCTCTGCTGACAGATGAAACACAAGAATTTGCTTTGATAAAGGTGGGAAAAAACCCAAAACAAAAAAAGAAAAAACATTTTACTAAGAAAGAAATAATTAGAGTGAGCAGATGTGATCAGAATATTCACTGGCAGCACAAATATTTGGACTGCATTACCATTTTGTGTAGTTTATGATGTTATCAGCCTAATGCTATGCCTGGCTGTAACCAAGCCATGTGCTCATAGTTGCAGGAAACAGCCCATGTGCTGCTCAGCAGAGCTTTAAATATTCATCTACATCAGTGGACACTTCACTTATGAGCAATTCCTTTAAAAATACCAGGAGCACTGTGATGTGTCCTTGAACAGCAAGAAGGGGGACTGGGGGAAAAGATGGGGAAATAATAATAACCCAGCAGACACTTGACTTTCCATCAGCTGTAAGTGCAAACACTTTCTCCAGGAAAGACAACTTTAAGTGTTCAAAAATGAGCAGTGTCCACCAGTCTGGTGCAAACAGCCATGAGAGCTAATAAAAGATCATTTTGAACATCTCTTTTCCACACTCAAGGCAATGAAGAATACCTTATATAAAGACCAGAAAACTTGTTTCATTACCTCTGGGTATAGTTATACATCTACATCTATATCTCAGCACATAAAAGCCCTAAAAGCACTTTTACATTCATTTGAATATATTCTTAGATAGAATTAGTTTCTTAATGTGAAGAGCTGTGGCTCTGCTAAGCTGCAAGTGTCCAGTTTGTCACAACTTTCTGCTACCCACACTCACACTAAAACATAAATAGGACTTAGCTAAGGGCAGAGTCTGCTTTACTTACTCATATCAGAACAAATTAGTTTCTCACAAAATAAGCTACAACTCACATCAAATAAAACCTCAGCCTGTAAGGAGCTATTTTTAAGTGTGAATAAGGATGGTAATTTTAGCCCTTTAGTTAATCATATCTGTGGTCTTGTCTTCACATCCCTTTCCCACACTGCAGAACACCCTGTGCTCTGCTGCTCGAGAGATGAAGCTGCTTCTCTCAGTGTTTGCAAGCACAAGTCACAATACAAATAACAACAACAACATGGTATGGATTAGGAAATTGTTTATTTCCTAACACTTGGAAGGAGATTAGGAAAATTACACGACTCCCACGGAAGTGTGTGCTGCAACAGCAGACACTGATTTACAACTTCTGAGCTGGAAACTTCCAACCCAAATGTACATCCCCAGCAACATGAACTGCATGTACCTCAACTGGAGCCATCCTTGCCTGTGCAATGTTGCATTTATCCTGCTTACAAACTCCAAAGGAATCACAGGGCACATACATACAGGTTAACAGGCCTTTTTTTACTCCAACACAGAGCAAAGGCTTCTTTACACACATTTTCAAATCTATTTGAACTACCTAAATTTAACTATTATTACTACCTTCATTTACACTCGAGTTTTAGACTTCCTGGTTTGGAATGAAAGCTCTAGCTTATTTCCGGGGATGAAACTGTTTTTTCTTTTAATTTAAGATAAAATACATCAAGGTTTGCAGCACGTGGCTTCCTTCAGCAGGAAAGAGAGGCAGCTGGATGGTACCTGGACCTCATATGTATCAGGTACCTGTGAGTAGCTGGTTTGGTCAAATACACAGCAGTATCTACACAGAACCTGGACAGGCCAACACATTGTGGGGCTTAAAACAGGCACATAATAAACATGTTGATGCCAGTACTAATGGGAAGATTAGGGAAAGGACTAGTGCTATTTATCATTAACTTTCATCTTAGCATCAGCTGCACACACCCAAGCTAAATCACCTCATTGCATGGACTTTACACTGACTTCCTGGTAACAAGAAAGTGTTGTTTGGAGCTTTTGGGTCTTATCAGGCTAGATGTTCTAATTACTGTGTACTTTTTCAGTCATCAACAGTTGGTAATCTGAAAAGAAATGACCCAGCCCCTGATGCAAGACAAAACACAAAGCAGAAAAATAACCTTGAGAACAAATCGAACCATTTCAGTTACACACACTCGTATGTAGGCAAACATTTCCCTTCTGAAAACGCATCCCAGCTCAGACTAAGTTTTGCTCCTATCATCTCTCATGGGAAGCAAGAGTTATCCATCTGTCATATGACTTTAATGTGCTAACTAATAAACTACAAGGTTATTTATTTTGGTGCAAATACTTATGAGCTATGACAGAGGAGCCATTCCCAAAGGCAGCTGGAGGTGCTCCTTGTCCTTCACGTCACGCACTGCAGGACAGCGACTGGCTGCTGGGAAGAGGGGAGGGAAAACATGATGCAAGGACATATCCAGCTTTGGGGCTGGGGAAGAAAGAAAACTGTGAGTGTAATAGAAAGACAGCTGAATGGGGAGAGAAAAGTAGGAGGTATGTAAGCGGGGGGCAAGGAGCCACGTCTCCTCCTGCATCACCCAGCACCGGCTGGGACCTGCACACACACCTGGCCAGCAATCCCTGGGCATCCCTGGCACAACACACACAGACAGAACGAGAAAGTTCCAAAACACCTTTGCTCCCAGTTCAGAAAGACAGGGTGGGCAGCACAGAGAGAAACATTTAACCCTGGACCTCTATCAAATGTCACTTTAGAAAGTAAGTTCCTAGATATGCTTAAGCAGAGCCTTCCCAGCCTGTCAGCATCCCAGGAGCTGGATGCCTTCTTTCCACCACGCTCTTCCTCAGGATGATTTATGCAGCCTGTGATTTGTGTGGCTGAAAGCTGGAAGTGGCAACCAGCAATCCAAGGTGCAGAGATGGGCCCAGCTGCAGCACAGCTGCTTCCAGCACTTGCATGTGACAGCTTCCTACTGTGGACAACACTCCTAATTACTTTAAAAGCACTCCAAGCTGCCAAACCACGGCAGAAAAGGCTGCCTCAGTCTTCCTTAATTCAGATGGAAGACCAGAACATCAAGATTTAGAAGGAAGTGCAGCTGAGATGCATATAGAGCTGGGGAAAACACAACAAGACAGTTTCTTTGTCCTGTTTTCTCAAGTAATTTAATTTGGAGCAGCTTGACTCCATACACATTTTAAAACCAGTATTTCTCATTTTTTAATTAATATCATCACCAGAAGCTGAAATTACTTCCAGTAACATAAACAGTGTTCTATAAATGCTCCACATCCACCCCAAACTCTTGCACCTCGTCAGGAAAACTGCTTGGCACACATAATACCTTGGGCAAGTGACATAAGAACAACTGGGTTGATGTTGTGTTTTGATGTTGTCTGTGTGACAAATTTAGAATCTGCTGTTCCACATCACTTAAGGAATACAATCCTAATGAGTCATCTCAAATGACACTACATAAGGCAGAATGAAGAAAAAAAATTCCAGTACCTCTTCTGTATGTGTAAGCAATATAAGCTTATAAGGTGAATCATTAAAATAAAAACAGGGGCTTAAGAACGGGTGCTGATATTGCCAGAGTGACAATTCACATCTAATGTTATAAAATATATTGAAATTATAATAATACCTCCCATAAACAAACAAAAAGCAAACCAAGAGGTAAAGTAAGACTGTCCACAGTTCTTGTTAAAATCCAGATGGATCTTCCAACTTACTGTCATTTTAAAAGAGCAAAAGAAAGAATAACACAACCATCCTTTCAACCTTCAGTCAGTCCCTCTGAGAGCACTCTTGTGGGACAGCAGACATGTGTCTGAAAGCTCGGTTTTCTTACATTTTACAGTTGAAAGCTTACAGGAGGGGAGTAATAATTTAGAAAAACTCACCCAGACAAAACAGCAAACAAAATGAAAATTCAAACAAAGAACTCAGCTGCCACCCATAACACTTGCTTTCCTGAGTCAGACATAATTCTCTGGGAATAATTTTATCTTATTTGTAAACTCTCAAGAAAAGGTAACTGATGTGTTTTTACAATGGTGGCATAAGTTACGAAGAGAAGAAGAACACAACTCTTGGAATGCTTTAATCTTAGAGCGCTGGTATATTGGTACCTGAACAGGTAAGGCAAACACCTGTGTGCAAAGCCTGTGCCTGTGAGAGTGCTCCAGACCAAGCAGGTTTGTATTTACAGCGAGCAGCAATCGAAAAAATCTGGGAAAAAAGACACAGACACTTTGGGTTTGATGCTTTGCAACACAAAACTTTTACCTGCTCTCACGTCACCGCGCTGCAAATGCTGCACACTGACCTACTTAGGCAGCCCCAGCAGGGTGTCAGGAACCAGACTGCAGGAGCCAAGGGAGACACTTGCCTCTTGGAAAGGAGCTGTCTTCCCAAATTAATGATTTTGCTCCAGATTAACTATAAAGGCTAGTCTACACAAGCCTTGCCAGTATTGCCACACCAACAAACCTTAATATTGAAGTAGCAAAGCCATCCTTCCACACCAAAGAGTAATAAACCTGGGGTGTGATGATATATCCTTTACCTGCACCAGTGTTCTGGCCTTCTCCAGAGAGCATTAGTGTTTCAAAATGAAGTTGTACCTCCAACAAATGTTTCCAGCAAAGACATGCACCAAACCTAAAACACACTCACAAGGATGACTCAGTCCCTAAAACAGCAAGTGAGTACTTGGAGATTTTTCACCAGTAAGGAGAAAACTTTAAAAAATCTGCTTTTGATGCCAACAGAAGGCCAGTTTAGTCTCCTCCTGGTCTGGCCTTCCTTATGTAGTTTTAAGTCTTTCAAGTACAAGCCTTCCATGTTAAATCTAAATAAGTCCTCCTTAGGACTGATCACTTTAATGCTGAAGTTTTTCACTTGTCTGCCTTTATCCCTGCAGTATTTTCTCCCATGAAAGCTGGTCTTTCTACATGCAGAAAAACCTCCTTAATAATCACATTATTAAACAGGTCAGACATAAAAACATGATGCAGCAGTTCACTCCACCCACTTGCCACCCTCCAAAAAGATATTTTACAACCAAATCAGAAGGTTTCCTTTGAGGTCGCACCCTGGCCTTTAGCACCACACATAAAAGCCAGTCTTCACCACACCCTGCAAAGGGTGCCAGCTCTCAGGATTTTGGCTGTGCTTCTTCTGTGTCTCTCTCCTTAAGATTATCTGTAACTGCAACATCACGTCTCAAGGCAAAGCAGTCCACCTAACAGCTCAGCACAAAAACCCAGCAGAAGTTGCTTTGTTTGCTTTAAGAGAAACAAAAACTGGGAATAACCTCACTTTTTCATCTATTGTAAAGCTGAAGTCAGGCAAAAATGTGCCTTCCCCACCTGTCCATAAGAAAGAGAATAAGGCAATTCCTTCAGCAGCAGCAGCTCAGGGGACAGGGCTCAATGAAGAGCTTGTTTACCTGAAAATCTGAAATTACACTGATTACACTGAGCTCATCCAGAGCTAGATTGTAATCTAAATTGGAAATCTACCCTCAACCAGCGTGTCTTGCCTAAACATGTGAGTTAGCCCTAAGTAGACAGAACACACACCCCACAAACAGTGCCCAGGAACGGACCCTGGGAGCTTCTCAGCAGCACTGAGGACCTGCCTTTTCATTCAACCTTGGCTTTCTTTAGTCAGCTTGGAAAACAACCAGGCAACTGCACCAGCTGAGCTTATAAACAAGTCAAACACAGGCAACACAGAGGAGCTGCTGGGCACCCATGGTTTGTGTCACACACCTCATGCCCAGCACAAAGCACAGCAGCTCTGATTCATGTGTGCACGTCGGTTAGCAGTCGGCTGTTCGTCTGTGATGCACCTCCCTGGGTTAGAAACACCTGCCACTGGATTCAGAATGGTGTTTTGTGGGTGTTTTTCTTGGGGTTTAAAGGGTGAGAATATCTAATCCCTGCTTCCCTATGGGCAGCAGGCTGGTTCACACGGATCACTCATCAGAGCACCTCCTTAACTGAATCTGTATCACACTGATGCCATTTTTCTGCTCCACATGATACTTGAGTCCATCCCCCAAACTGATGGTTTCCAGCAGTGTTACACCTCTGGGGTAGCCGTCTGGAACAAGGACTTCCTTGGAATAGCAAAGGAAGACATTTCTGGAATACAGTTTTAAACCAAGAAATGAACAGTGTCTTACTTGAAAATACATCTTCTTTCAAATTAACTCTGCTTTTGAACTTGTTAAAAAAGCCTTTTTTTTTAGAAGAAACAAGTACAATACCATACTCATGCTGTTAAACTTATAATTAAGCATATTTAAGAAATGCAATAGTGTGTAGTGTGTCTCTAATAACCTAAACATTCCCGTGACCTGTTAATACAATTATTTGAAAACACACCAATGAACCTGCCAAGAAAAATTGGATTAACCAGGTTTTTACACCTCACTTATCCTTACAGCACATGGGAGAAATTAGCATCAGTCAGAGAAAGATTTCCATAACTGCTGGTAAGTATGAAGTCAAATGGACAAAATTACAGGTGCATGCATAGTATTGTGGGACAGCTGGAAGATGTCTGGAATGCAACTGAGGGAGGCACCTGAACGAGAGCTGGAAAATGGAGATCTGCAGGACTATCACACAAAGTAATGACACAGCCAAGAGGAAAAGGAACCAGGAGTATGGATTTCACCAGCACAGGAGTCTCCAAGGCAGAGTATGAACCGTGTCCATAAACAAGAGCTGCTCTAGGCAGACTACACTGTTCAGGGGATGTAAACCAACATGCCTGAGGACATAAACCAGCCACTAACTACATGGTATTAAGAACATATTTCCTTGATAGGCAACAAGCAGTGTCACAGATGTCCATAACAGTGATTTCTTTTGTTTTCTTGGAAATATTAAGCAGTGACAAAGATAGGGCTGGAGACTCCCCTGAGCACCAGAACAGAGAGAAAGCTCTGTGCAATATATGAGGTAAGAGCCTGAACAGAGTGTGAAGAAACAAACCCTTTCATTAGTTATTTGCCAGTCCACACCAGGAAGCAGTTCCTTTTGTAACTGCAGCTGAGACCAAAACAAACAAAACAGGTTCAAAGAAAAAAGACCCACAAAAAAAAGAATCAAAACACAAATCAAGCAGTTCAGACTCGTCAACTGCAGACACATCGGCAACTTCAGAGCAGCCCCGTTCCAGCCATAAAATACATCTTCAATCAAGCAAGGAAAAATACTAATAAAAAAGGTTATTTTAATAATAAAAGTCTTGCCAAACAAGGCAATTAATGCAGGTGTAAAGGCAACTTACAGAGTATAAATTACCCAGACATCCCAAGCAGCTCCATCCTGTCACACCTTCCATCCCAACTCCCCCCTCACACAGATGAACTGCACATCTTCAGACACAAGGAAAGGACAAGAAATTTCATCTCTAGCTCTCCTTAGTAAACAAGGTTCTCCTTTTGCCTGACATGTAGCAGCAGCCCAACTGTATTTTTTTACTATTTGGGGCTGGATAAGAGCCTTATGGCTTCCTCCCTTCAGGCCATCTTTAGGGGCTTGTTGGAGCAGGAATATAATGAACAACTCCCTAGTCAAGCCTGGTATAGTGACTTCTAAATCCCTTCTTAAACCACAGAATTTTAACACACCTTTATCACTGTGGACCCTCAACTGCTTATCCAAACATATCCAAACACGTGTGTAGGCACTTCTGACTCGTGCCAGGCAGAGAGTTTCTGGCCAAGGCAACTCTTTTGATTTATTGCCTCTCAAAGTCTAAGAGGCTTTACAACTCAGTTATCACTAAAACATAATAGGTAGCATTTCAGTTTCATTCTTTAAAAATCAAAACCGAACGAAAACTATGCCTAATGTGAAAAACAGCTTTAGAAGTCTGGAAGCAAATTCTGGCCTGATCTATTCCTGACTTCCTGCTGCCAGGGCAGTCTGTAAAGCTCCCAGGAGACTGACAGAAACAAACTTCTCATAAGAAACCTTGAAGACAGCGTGGCTTTAGAGCCCCACTTGATAGCGCAGTTGCCACAGCACTGCCCTGGCACAAGCACAGTGCAATTCAGCTAAACCAGGACTTGGGAGCACAAAGTCCTGCCTGGCAGCCAAACACCTCCCAGCTCCAGCTGCTGTTTGTATTCCTGACTTCAGGACTTGTCTCAGATTGAGAAAAATTTCTAAGGCATAAAAGGTCTCTATAGATGCCAATAAAAACCAAACAGGTACCAGGAAACAAGCAGCAGGAGCTACTGGCATGCACTGGCTCCCACTTGACCTTGCTCTACAGTATTTATTGCCCAACAGGTGTAACAAGAACTGCCCCGTCCCAGTTCTCAGAGCAGCACTCAGGGATGCTCCCAGACACACTCACACAGGGATGGGGTCTCAGCAGGATGCCTTCATGCCAACTCCAAATGCTCCAAGGGCCAGCACACGGAGCAAAGGGCAGGAGTTCAGTGATGGGGGCACGTCCCACCACATCTCCAAGGAAATCTGTTTTAGCACTATCAGGGGTTACAGTTTTGGGGCTGTGCAGGGTCTCACAAGGCCTGCAATGTTTTTTAGGGATGTCAGAAGGTTGAACGGGACAAGTGAGAAGATGCAAATGCTGTCAGGTTATTTCTGACCATAATCCATTTACAATTTACAGCTATTAGCGAGTACATCAAAAATAACATGAACTTAACCTTGAACTCAACATTCTTGTTTAGCTGTATTATGCTCATCTGGAAAAGGATGAAAATATGATTACTGGTCCATTACTGAGTAGGAAAAGCCTTGGGGAACAGTATAGAACATACACCCATCTGTAATCTGTTCACGCAGATGCGTGAAAATCAAAGACAAAACTCGCTGAGGTAACAAAAATGTCTTAATTTAATTTCTAATAGAGCAGCACAATCCCTGACTAATAACATTGAGTTTGCCTAAGAATATGAGCTTAAATACCCTCTTTGTTCAGGTAGTTCCCACATGCTCCCTGTGATCCAGGCAAGCAGACAGTAAGCGAGCAAAATATTAGAGTTGCAAGTTTCAGCTGGCCAGGAACGAGTCATGCCAGACAGTGACAGATCTATTGGGATGGGAACATCTGCTGCTACTGCTGAGGATACCAGGAATACTTGGACCAAATCTAGCCTATAAAAGGTTGGCGGATATATGCTACAACTTAGGCCAAGCCTACTGGTGCAAGCATGGCTTGTTCTGGTAAAAGCCCTCTTATGCCACCGTAATTTACACCAGGCTCTCAAACTAAATAAATTAAACCAGGGCAATAGGACTGGATCTACATTAGGACAATTGCCAGGACAAAGAGTGCTACAAAAAAAGTGCAGGCTTCTGGCTGATTTGTTCCAGAAGGGAATACCAAGAGCTAACCTGGCTCCAATCTAACCTCTCTGGGAGATGCACGGCAACATCACTTTGTGCCAAACCACGCTTTGTCCTGTGGCAGTTTCTTCCTGAGGAACCCTGGTTTTCTCAGGCTCAGGAACACACCACAAGATGTTAAGAGATATGCAGGAAGACTTCTGTTTTGTAAATGACAGGATATGCTCCAGGGGCACACAGAGGGATTAGATAAACCTGTATATATAAGGCAGTTCTGTAGGAATTCACACAAGCACCCCGGACCTCACTGCCCTTGGAGTGCTACAAGCCACTTGGCATTAGACAGGTGAGGCAAGGCCTCAAGAATCAAACCACCACAAAAATTAAAGGTCTTACTGGTCTCACAGACTGAAAATTGAAAAATTGAACAGGCATTTCTTATTTTTCTGTACTTGCAGAAGCCACCCTAAGGACCAGACAGGCAGATGGGACCCACGACAGAGCAACATTACACGTGTTTCTGTGGCCCCTTCAGGTCTTTTGTCCTCTCCCACTGGAGCTGCCATCTTTGAGCTGCAGGGATAATCCAGTTGCCAAATAACTAGAGGGAAAACACATCACTGTAATTTACAAGTGTCCTACTCATAACCAGTCAGCCAAACAGCTTCCATGCAAAACTAAAAAACAGGTAACGCTCCTCTCTCTGTGGCTGCACAAATCCTTCAGCACACACAGACTCTGCTCACACCCAACCACCCCCTCACAAGGTCCATGCCTACTTATTTTCCTACTCACACCCTAAACTAAGCATTTATCCAAACCCTATAGTTTCTGAACTCGCCCACCAACTTGCCCACAGCCACAGCACATAATGACACAGCCAGACACCGAAAACACAACATCAACTCATCCTTCCCACTGTTTCACTTACAAGTTTCATATAACCACTCGTTTTTCTTCCAAGTTTTACTTCTGAAATTAGTTAATGGATTTTCCTGAGCTTTATATTGGAATTTCTCAAATGAGAACAATCTGAATCAATTGGCATTTGGAGACTGTAACAGCCTGTGGTAACAGAGCACACTTTGGAATCAGCCACCCTTAAAACACAAGGGCAGGAAATTCTTGACTCTGCTGCAATAACACTTTTTATAGAAACCTAAACAGATTTTCTTTGAAAAACCAACACTCAAAATAAATGGGACTTGCACGGACTAGGTACAAGGTGGAGATTAATTTTATCTCCAAAAAGAGCCACTGAAACATTACCCTTGGCTGGAAACATAATGCTCCAACATTGGCAACCTACCTGACCAATTCTACCCAATGTGAGGACCAGCTGGACTAAGAGAGAGATCCTGGAGTGATAAAGAGAAGAGAGACAGGCAGCAGGTAAAAATTAGGCTCTGCAAAGGTAGGCAATACAAATGTGTTTCTTAATGTGCCCTACAAGAACCTAGGTACATGTTCTTTACATCTTGAAAGCCCGAGGAGAAGACATGAGTAAGCTTAAAAAAAAAACCAAAACCAAAGCACACACTTAATCATATTTATATATTAATGCATGTAACCTACTTTCACACATAGTTAATGAGTTCCTTCATGGGATTTGAACCTGAACAAGTCTGAGTTTTAAAAAAAACACAGCTCTAATGACTACAAGTTTTGTTGCTCATGCAGTTGTGTCTGGTGCTCTTACTCCTCACACACAATTAACTCATGTTTCCCCAATGCATTTTCCAGAGACTCACAAAATGCAATACTTTAAGATGAAATTCTGTGAAAAGGTACTTTTCCATAGAATAATTCACAGGATCTTTTAACTAATCATTTTTTTCCACAGTAAAAAAAAAAAGCACATTTCCTGTAAACTCATCCTGCTGTAACAGTAGAACAGCAGATTTTCCAAGGACATGACCTCTTACCACCTACAGCAACTCTTCTGAAACTTAATGTCAGGCATATGGTCACCTAAAATATGATGGCCAGTGACCTACAAAGCATTCAGGCATTTTTGAAGAGTATTGAATCAGTGGTTCATTTCAATTTCACATCTTTGATTTCTCTTCCACCACAGTTTCCCAGACCTGCTTCTCAAGGCAAGCAGTGACAAAAAGTTACTGTTAACACACAGGATCCACCGTGTCTTTTTTGCAAAAATTCTTGCTGATCTTTCCTCTCTGTGAGTTTTATTTCATTTCATAGCTCAGCTCTGCCAGCTCAATCGATGCAGAGAACTGTTTTATTAAGTCAGCCCGTGGTGAGCATCAGTTAAAAGTTATTTACCAGCTTCATATTCTATTTATTTTTAAGCTATTTCTGTATTTGAGAATGTTGAAGGTGGCTTAGTACCACTTCAAAATACCATATTGCCTAAAAGCAGATGATAATGTGACACTGCAGAAAGTTGCAATTTTTTGGGGGGGGGAGTAGGATAAAGAATCCCCATCCTCACCCAGCACAAAAATGTAGATTTTTATGCCAACTTCACAGGAAGCAGCACCTGGAAGAGATGCCCAGCCATGACAAAAAGTCTGCTTACAGATTCACGACAACCCTGCGCTTCGGGGGTACCAAAGAGGCAAAACTAAACGCCCTTATCACCTGCAAGCGAGAGGGCTGTGAGAACGCAAACCCTTCGGGATGAGCCGCCTGTTCTCGTTGTTGTCGCTCCGTGACAGGCAGAGGGGCAGCACAAACACCCCCGGGCAGGGCCGGCCGTGCCTCCCCCGCTCGCACAGGGGCTGTGCCTGTGCCAGCAGAGCCCCCGGCCCGGGTGTCCCCCCAGCACACGGCCCGGGAGGGGCTGCTTTGCCTCACAAGCCATGACTGTGCTAATGCAGCCCGTCCGAGCGGCACAGCACGCCGGGGACAGCCGGGCCTGCCCCCCCAGCCGAGGGATGCTCTGGGATGGGGACAGGCACAGGCGGCTCACGCTGTGCTTTTCATTCTTTCCATTAAACCCCGCCGTAGTGCCGAGCCCACAGCCACCCCCTGGAGCCCAGCCATGCTCGAAGGCTCTCAGGAGACGGCAAGCATCAGATGCTGAGGTGCTGACTCGGCGCAGCGCAGGGACCCGGCCCCGGCAGCCCCGGCCCCGCCATCCCCCTCACACCGGGCTCCCCCGGGCTGGGGGGGGGTCTGCC
>VXBX01006773.1:779160-845351 GCA_013400415.1 Scytalopus superciliaris | reverse complement strand
GGGACAGCCGGAGCCCCCACGGCGGGGGGACACTCCTTATGTAACCCCCCTGCCCACCCCCTGCCCGGCCGTACCTGATGTAGGGGCTGGCGGCCGCCAGGATGTTCTTCTGCACCGGGATCTCCTCGCCCTCCAGCACCAGGTGAGCGTCGCAGAACCGCGTCTCCTCACGGAACGAGCTCAGCGCCCGCAGCAGCCGCGCCGGGTGCTGCGGGTCCGACACGGCGCTCGGCCCCGACATGGTGGTGGTGCTGCTGCTGCTGCTGCTGCTGGTGGTGCTGGTGGTGCTGGTGCTGGTGCTGGCACTGCCGAGCCGAGCCGGGCCGGGCCGGGCCGGCTCAGGGCCTGCCCTCACACCATGGCTGGGCGCCCGCCCGCCGCTGACATCACCGCCCGCATCATCGGCCCGCGCCGCCCGGGGGCGGCTCCGGGGGCGGGGGGATAGCCCTGACGGGGCCCTGTTAGCCCCTGAAGTGTCAGCGTTATCCCCTAAAGTGTCCCTATTATCCCCCAAAGGGTCCGTGTTATCCCGTAAAGTGTCTGTGTTGTCCCTCACAGTGTCCGTGTTATCCCTGAAGTGTCCGTGTTATCCCTAAAGTGTCCGTGTTATCCCTGAAGTGTCCGTGTTATGCCTCACAGCGTCCGTGTTATCCCTCACAGTGTCCGTGTTATCCCTCCAAAATGTCCGCGTTACCCCCTAAGGTGTCCCTGTTATCCCCCAAAGTGTCCGTGTTATCCCCCCAGAGTGTCTGTCTTATCCCTAAAGTGTCTGTGTTATCCCCTAAAGTGTCCCTATTATCCCCCCAAAGTATCCGTGTTATCCCCTAAAGTGTCCCTGTTATCCCCCAAAGTGTCCGTGTTATCCCCCCAGAGTGTCTGTCTTATCCCTAAAGTGTCTGTGTTATCCCCTAAAGTGTCCCTATTATCCCCCCAAAGTATCCGTGTTATCCCCTAAAGTGTCCCTATTATCCCCGAAAGTGTCCGTGTTATCCCCCCAGAGTGTCTGTCTTATCCCTAAAGTGTCTGTGTTATCCCCACAAGTGTCCCTATTATCCCCCAGTGTCTGTGTTATCCCTTAAAGTATCCGTGTTACCCCCCAAAGTGTCCATGTTATCCCCCACAGTGCCCGTGCTGTCCCCCCCCGGCTTTGGGATGACAGAGTTGCACACAAGGGCAGGGAGCTGGGGAAGGGGCTGGAGCCCAGAGCCCTGCGAGGGAGCTGGGGGGGCTCGGGGGGCACTTTGTCACTCCCCACAGCTCCCTGACAGCACTTGGTAGCCAGGCAGGGGTCGGGCTGGGCCAACCAGTGACAAGGCCAGAGGACATGGCTTCAGGGTCAGGTTGGACATCAGGAGGAATTTCCTCACAGGGAAAGGGTGATGAGACATTGGAATGGGCTGCCCGGGGAGTGGTGCAGCCACAGTTCCTGCAGATGTGGCACTCAGAGCCCTGGGCTGGTTGACACGGTGGTGTTTGGTCATCACACGGACTCGATGATTTCAGAGGTCTTTTCCGACCTAATTGATTGTGTGATTCTGTAAAACTGGCCCTTTGTTTATTCATTTGTTTGTTTGTTTGTTCCATGTTGCACACTGGAGGTGAACATGACCAGCATTAGCACAGGGAAAAGTGAGAGAATGACAATTGCAATAGTGCTCCTTTCCACAGCTGCCTGCTGGAAATACAGCCTGTCCCGGCAAGGAAGATCTCCTTCAGGACTGCTCACATGCTAAATTTTAGGCTGTTCATTAACACCCTTAATTGCACATTAAGAGATGCCTTGATTCCATCTGCTTTCTTAACAGCACGCAGTACTTCGGCAGTGAACCTATTTGCACTAAGTGAAAGTGTTTCAAAAGCTGTGATCTGCTCTAAAACAGACACAGCAGTTCCCTCATTCCCTGCCCTGCCAGGCACAGCTGGATCAGGATTTCTCAGGCTGTGGAACACCCAAAGGGATGTCACACTGTCCACTGCTGTCCAGTTGCTCCACTGGGACAAGAACACTTTCAGAGGGCCTGATCTAGGAAAGCTGTGGTGGGTCATGTGCTTTTATTACTTTCATCTCTGTAAAATGTGACAACTTGAAATTGTATCATTCATTCGTTTTTGATGGTGTCTCCATTTTACCGCTGGGAAAATGAATTAAGGTATCTGGAAATGACCTCAAATGCACCCCAAAGGCAGCCCTGTTCTTTCCAAGCTAGACACAGTGCTGGTTTGTTCTCCACATGGAGATTGCAGCTGGGACATCCACACGTGGAGACCCCAAACCCTGCACCCAGTACCTGGTGAGGGGTGTGCACAGCCCCCTTTGAGCCAGTGCCTGCAGCTGAACCCTCTGACAGGAGAGGGAGAAGCACCACGCTCCAGGTTTGTTGTGCAGCTCTGAACAAGAGGATGTTTCATGTCCTGCTGCGACAGAAGGCCTAAAACCACGTTAAATGTGCGTGAAACACCAACAACTTTGCAACACTTATTATTACACATACCCATTTACAAATATTAGAAGGCCATTTCTTCTGGCTTGGGTGTAATTACCCAGGATGTCAAGTGTAGCATGAGGAAGAGCACAACAGATCCAGAGGACACATTCCCAGCTCTCTTTGAGGGTAATGAAGGCAGAGAGCACGCTGCACCTTGACTGCTTGTTATTAATACTGTGGTAATTGCACACCCAGGGGAACAGGGGTTTAAATTATTGCAAAAGCTGTCATTGAGCGGCCTGGTTATTTAAAAGGAAAGGCACTGGTGTGTTTCCGTGCCTCCTGTTATGTAGGAAAACACTGTTGTATTTCTGGTTTTTAACTCGTCCTAGTAAACAGTGTTTCTGCTTCCTCCTCCTGCGTGTGTAAGGCAATGGGGCAAGGTGGAACAGATAATACCCACTTCCAGACAACAAATTAATTATTGTACCTGGTTATTTGTTCCATTTAATGAACGTCTTGATTTAAAAAAAAAAAAAAAAACACCAAACCAAAACAACAACAACAAACCAAGCCACTCTACCAAGGTCCATTTGTAACACCCCTGAAGTAATTATATGATGCATCCCAAGGCCTGATTCTCTTGCTCTGATATGTATGTTGTTTTATTTGCAGTCACTCAGGTTTTTTAAAGCCATTGCAGTAACTCCATGAGTTTTGCTGGGCTAATCTATGGCTTAAATTGGTGCAAAAGAAGAATCAAACCTTTCTGCCCTCGAGATTTCAATCACAGTGAAGGGTGTCAGCAGCAAACCAAATGACACTCATTACCACGTGCCATGTTGCCACATCAAAAAAACCCACGAGCCTTGCAGCCACTTGGCAAAGCATATCTGCATTCCCCTTGCTGCTGTCAGCCTGGAAATGATATGGTGTGTTACCATATTCAGGGGAAATGTTTCATCAGATTAGTATTGCAACCACTAAAAACATTCTTGAACAAATTTGTGATTAGCCGGCTGGTTTTATCCCCATTGTCTCTGCCGCAGGAGGACACTGGGATTGGCAAATCCACATTTACATCACTGCTTTTCTCTTCATATTGACTACAAACTTGATGCTAAACAAGTCCTGTATAATAGTGACCCAGGGAATATGGCACATTTTGGTTAAAAAGTCATCCCCGAGACAAGTTCTTACCATTTATTTTCTGCATGATTTCTGCATGAATGTAAATAACACATTTAGTGTCTTAGACCACAGGTTGTTTCTATGATCAGTGTTCCCCTGTCATGTCATCTCCACCTGTAAGAATCAGTTCCTCAGAAGTCAAGTAACTCCTGTGTCCAAACTCATGATCATCCAAAAACATAACCCTATGAGTTCTACAGAAGAAATTCTGGAGACAAATTGTCAAAATAAGATCTATAATAACGGTCAGATTTTCGATACATTGCCACCTTACAATCCCAGAAATATTTGTGGACACTTAAATCCGGACTTTTTCAGATTAAAAGAAATCCCCAGAGCTCATGTCTTTTGCCAATATCACAAGTTAGTGCTCCCCTCCAGTACTGGTTCCATATTACTTACAAAAATGGAATTCAATTTCTTTTTTAGAAGATAGAGTTCTATTAAATACTAGTGGTAATATGCCTTGAAAACACTGAAGGTGACTGTTTCTGCAGACACACCTTACTGAAGTGTTTATTGCCATTCTATGGAATATGCAAACCTCTGAATGCCTAAAACCACATATTTTGACTAACCTGACCACAGTGACTTTTTTTTAAACATTAAAAATAGTCTCTTGCAAACACTTAGGCAGAGAAACTGAGTTCTGGTTGTTGCAGAGCAAACAGGAACAGTGGCTGCTGTGGGTTCAGTTCCTGCTCTGCTGTAAACATCTTAGGCAATGACAATGTCAGCAAGGCCCAGATTCTCTTGGGATGGGGAGAAAGTAAATGACAATGATTTCATTCTGTTTCCTGTCTGTAAAACGCTGTGAGCAGCACAGGCACTGTGGGAATGTGTATTTAAAGTGAGAAATACCTGAGCAGTGTGGTGATACGGACAGACCAGACGGACACCTGACAAGGATGGATGGACACCTGGTTTTCTCCATCAGTAAAGATGCCTCCAACAGGAAAGGTATCTACAAGAGGAAAATACAAACCAAAGCAAAAACTCTCATTTAAAGAAAAATCAATGCCTCAAACAGGGAAACAAAAATACACTCAGGGGATTAGGAAATGCCATTCCTGTAACAAAAACCACTCATGCTGTACTTGGCGCTGTATGATCTTGATGTTGAAATGTACTTTTTAATTGTGACTCTGAGTGAGAGTTGTGCACTTTTATTAGGAACCATCTGGTACAGGCAGTGATAAACCCATTTGAGAACATGGATACTCCTAAGCAGACATACAGCAAGTACTCAGCTCTAGCAACAACAGCTTGTAGTTCCAGCTACCGTGTGGTTCAGATGGGGCCTGAATTAGACCTTTCACTCTTTCCCTCAACAAGTTGTTGCACATGTGTATCTGAATTCTGCTAGAAACACACTGCCCTCATTCACATACATACTGCTATTAACAGAGACTAGCAGCAATGTTAATAGATGCTACAATTCTTTTTATTTTACCAATGTAATCGTCTAGTTACATGAAATGTCAGATATTCTTCTCAGGAAAAACTGATTTAAATACAAAGTGCTTAAGACTGAATATCACTAAAGTATAGTTGAATGCTCCATAAAACCATGCACTCTATTTCTATAAAGCTACTTGGTTTTGTCAACATAAAAGTGAGAACAAGAAACTATTGGCAAAGTTGGAGTATTTTAGATTCTGGATAAGAAAAATGTAGCACCTCAACATAATACTTTGGTTATGGTGGAATTTAAGAAATCAAGCACCAAGAGAATACACTGTCATGAATTATTAATACAGCAGATAGTTTAACATGAGGTTCTTCTGGCAGGAGACAACTTTCACTGCAGCTGCAGTCTTGCAACAGCCCATGAAGTTACATGACCTGCAGTCACATGTGACTCATGCCGTGCGTCACCCTATAAATACTGTACTTTGTTGGCTCACAAAGCTTTATTCTGCTCAAATAAAACATTTCTTGCTACCCTTGTCTCCTATTCCCTGCCCCAAGAATTGCATACAACATTAGCACTTCACACTCGTAATTCTTCTTTTGAAATAGTGATAGACCAGTTGTGCATATAATAATTTGTAACACAAGTCATTGCTCTCTTATAAGAGATTATATATAGACATTGAATTAATTAGTCATTTCTAGTCATAAGAGAAGGTTGTTCCTGAAGGGTATTATCCCACATTCAGTAGAAGGTTGTCTCAGTCTGTGCAATAAGACAAACAGCATTTTACTCAGTCTCAGGCTTCAAATCTTGCTCTGGTATAAAGATTCCATGCAGGTCCAGATGCATTTCTACATCTACTGTAGCTCGTCCCAATTCTGTGAATGTTTTAGCATCCAAGACAACTAGGAAGGGTGGATCCTTTGGATCAGTCCTCACAACACAGGTCAGAATAACACCTGTGACATAGAAATGAAGAATTAGAAGCATATAATAGTTACACCAAGCAGAAAAGATAACACTGTTAGGAAACAATTCTTAATTTCCTGAGAATCTCAGGATACAAAGTGCTTTACTAGATCAAGTGGTCTACTGAGAGTGTTAAAGGACTAATGGATGCTCCTCTCCTGTGCCTTCTGCTGGTCTGCCTGCAGGTCATTGGGAAGAGAAAAAAGCAAACCAACACCAAACTGCCTGGCAGTTTTGGGGCTCATCCTTTTACCTACTTGCCATTTGCCTTTGCAAAAGGTCACCTGGGAACAGAACTGGGTGGAGATTCCAGGGATACTGGCAGTGCCACTTCATGTTCTCATCCACAACATCACTGACTTCCCTCTATTGATAAATCCAGCTCTGAGTGGCTCTCTGGAAACTCCTAGCCATTGTTTTTATTGTTTGTGGATAGGCTGAGACATCACACAAGCTAATTTTGGTCTATTGCCTTTTTTTGTTCTCTGCAGAAGTAAAATGGCTGGTGCTTATTTTAATCTCACAGTGGAAGCATGAACCCACCTTTCTTGACTAAGAACAATGAGACATGTAAGATTTAAATCAAAACTCATGTAACCCCAGCATTATTTTACCATCATCCTCTTCTCTTGCATCAGGGCTGGGAACAAAAATGGGCTCAGAAGGCCAGCAGTGATCCTCTCCCCACTGGAGCATCTCCTTTGTCTGGGTGTTAAATTTTGCAATCTAAATTGTTGTGACCAGAAAAGAAAAATGTCAGTGACCCCAACAGTGGCTTTTTGCAAAGGTACAACATGAACAGACTGTTGGCAGGGGGCACCAATGCTGAGAGTTGAGGAGCAACAAGGTAAGTGTCAACACAGGAAGGAAACACCTGGAAAATGTTAAATTTCGGAGTCACATTTAGTGGCTGCATAATCACACAATGTTCATTTCATTTCATTAGATTATGATTGCACCTATTATTGATGGGCTTTTAGTAGTTTACAAATACTAACAGATCAGGAGATCTTCAGTGTAAATAATGCCCTCACTATACAGAGTCCAAGGCCCAGAACATTTAGGTGACTTGTGCCAATTCACTGGTTCTGTAGTAAAGCAGGCACAGGATTTAAACACGCCATTTTCTGATCCTGGAATTATTTTCCATATTTCTCCAGGCCTTCTGTTGTGCAGCAGGGTACATGTGCCAGAGCAGAGGCTATTCATAGTGAGGGTAAAGATTAAACCAATGGGGCAGACACTGGTATTTTCTGAAGGAACAGAATGGGGATTTTCATCTCCCTGAGTGGCCAAAGCAATTGCCAGAGGGGATGCCTGCCATTTTCAGTTCAATTCCATTAGGACCTCTTCTCTACCCATAGAGATGCAGTTCTATTCTTCTCCCTCTTAATCTTTAGCCAAAAAGTATGTTTACAAAAAAGTGAAACAATTCCAATTACTGGAGGAAGAATTTGGAAGAATTCTCTCTTCTAACCAAGATGAGAGCAATTTCCCTGACAGACTTCACCTAAGGATTCCACGTGGTTGTTGTTGTGCTTGCATTCTTTAAACTGCAACTGATGTGAAAAAAAATCTCCTAACAGCACCTTTTGTTATATTTAAGTCAAGCAGGGATTATCTGCACTGGAAATCACAAACTTGCAGATTTGTTTGAGCTTCTGTCAGATGTGCTGCAATAAATTTTCTTGCATCATGCAGGAAATCCAGCTTTATTTTGTAATCAGTTGTGGTAATTATATACAAGAACCAACAGTGACCTCAATTTGTGCTGCCTTGTAGTCACAGAACAAGAACTGTGAACAGTGAGTTGTTCTGTAGAATATTCTTACCTTCAAATATTAATACTTTTCATCTCAATCTATTTGTAGTCTAGGCTGTCTCCTGAAGAGTTGCCATCATGCACAGCTAAACAAAGCATTTGCTACCCTCTAATAAAGAACTAGCCAGTAAGATATAAAGCTTTTGGAAAAATTAGATATTGTTTCAATATTTAAAATTTATTAGATAGTGTTGTAATACCTTATTTCTTTAGTTAGATTTCCTAAAGGCAAAAAAGTATTAAATAGTTACATATGCCAAGTACTTCTTCCTACTCTCCTCTGTCCTTTGTAGCTTTTGGCACATTACAGAAGGTTCAGCCCAGCAGAGCAGAAAAGTGAGAGCCCCAGGAACTGTTGAAGAGACTTTGTGGGACTATAAAGCTGGACAAAGAAGCCTGAGTTTATTAATACTTTATAAGGGAAATGGTGCAACATGAGCCTACCCTTGTAAGAATTTAGGCTTTTCATGTTTCTTTGCATGGGAATGAGCCAGAAATGGGAAAACACTGACTTTGTAAATGCTAATTATACCTTTGCAGGAACTGGACTCCACTGGACTTTGGTTGCATAGACATACTTGTATTTTTTGCCATTGTAGTCATAGTTGATGCGAGGCAGTTCTATCCCTGGGAAAAATAAAGTTCAAGGCTTAGGAACAAGTGAAGAAAAATAACTCAAATGTACCAATATACCAGTCTTCAGGAAGTTTTGTCCTGTGGGAAACCTTGATATTATTTACTAAAGATGTTGCATAGGTTTTGTATGTCTGAATTTCTAAGAAGTTGAAGATGTATATTAATATAATTAAGCCACAGTTGTTAGTTCAAAATATGAGAATTTTTCATTCTTAAGAGATTCATTATACTGGAATTTATGCAGGTTTTTGGGTTTTTTTTGTTTCCATAAATACATGATGTGAAAAACTGAGATAAAATTGGAGGCTACCATTCTAAGCCATTACTTTCATTTTAGGTAAATATATACTCTTTACATATTCCTGTTATTATCCCCTGAAAAAAAGGTTAAAAATCCCCCTTTCAAAGGCAATCTTTATAAAATACAGCAAAAACTGCAGGTACTATTTATAACAGACCTATTTAACTAAAATGACTCTTGTAACAGGTAGATTTGCAAGCCATATTAATAGTTGTGAGATCAGACTTGGGATCCTGTATTAGTACAAAACTGATGTAACAGGAGACATTTAAAGGATTTGATAAATACACATCTGAGAGGTTCAGGGTCATGCATTGCTGGATACACGCAGAGGAGGGAAGCCAAGAAGAGGAAGATGCTGTCAATATCAACACAAAAGCATTAAAGTGTCATTAAAAGTGTCACTTCCCTTAGCTTTATGAAGCTCTTACATATCTGAGCAGCTATGAGGCATTATTAGAATGCAGTTCTGTGTGTGCAGGAGGATGTACTGGAGATGTGTACAATGGTTGTGTCTCACCTTCACACAGCACTTCAGGCTGGCAATAGATGTTCCCATCTTTCTCCTTTACAGCAGTTGCAGTGGAGGCAAGTGTGACTAAATTAGAACCTGCTTCAGCATCCTGAAAGAGACATACACTGAAAAATCTTGTGTCTTGAAGAATATGCTAATTTAGATTTTTCATCAGGTCTGATATTAATATAAATAATCTGGGGATTAAATAATTAATTAAATACTGAAGTATTTAATTAAATATTAAATAAAGTATATTTAAATAATGAAGTTTTAAGAAGATCCTCCTTACGGTGTTATCCTGTAGCATTCTGAGGTTTTCATTAGAAATCTTGTTATACTCAGAGCATTGTAATATAGAATAATCATTTTGAATCACACTGAATCCTTAGAAAGGTTTAGATACATAGCTATATTCCAGAAGTACAATAAATTTGTGAATTAAATGAATGAAGATGGGTTTCAAAGAATTAGGTATCAAATTCCCACTAAAAGTCACCAATGTTAGGTTTTTGCACCAAGTGCAAAAATGGGTATAATACCCTCTTTGCTATTGCTGAATTCTTAAGATTGCAGGGTAGTTTGAAGAGCTGGTGTGATCCAATGCACCCTTTGTCACTGCTGCAGAGCTGTTTTTGAGCCATGAACAAAGCAGCAAGATTCCAGGATGAAGAAAGAAAGAAAGAAAGAGTAATACCCATTCCAAAAGTATCAGGCAGAAACTTGCCCAAGTTTCTGGGCAGTATAAAAAAATCTTCTGTGCAAACAATGATGTAAAACTATGTTTTAAATTAAACTGAGAGATAAAATCTTTTCTCTTCCTGATGTATCTCACACTTAAATGAACTATTCTAATTTTAATATAACCATTGCAACAGTTGTGAGCGTGTGTGTGTTAAATGGAGGCTTCCAGTAAAGTGCAACAAACAGATTGTGAAAAACCTCATGCATGCCCTTGCAGTCAGCAGCCAAGTTGATGTATCTGCTTGTATTTGATGGCATTTAACAAATAATCTCACTGGTGAGAGTGACATATTCTCAGTAGCCCTGCTGTCCATATGGGACGGTGTCAGAACCTGGATCCAGGTAATCATGTCCAGCTGCTCACTGCCATTTCTCACAACACACACACCAAACAAACCTGCATGTTTTGTGTATCACAGAATCAGGGATTTGCACATAAGGGCTGGCAACTAATAATTCACCCGTTATTCACACTGATGTATTTTAAATTGCTGACCAAAGAACAGATTAAAAAGCCATTTCTTCCTACCTTGTCGTACTGCAGAGGAACGACGAATCGCTTGCAGGTTGGGAAGGAGGTGAGCTTGTTTCTCTCTTCAAAGTCTTTATTCAGATTTTTTAAATAGAACATGTCATATAAGCTATTGTCTGCATAGGCAATAATGTCAAAAATAATGTGGCCATCCTCTTCATAAGCATTTATGTGGTGGAAAAACACCAAAGCATCAGTGTAAAACTTGGTGGACACTTCTTTTTTAGTCTTCCTGTCTACAAAGTGAAACCAAGTCTGAAAGATAAAAAGCATTATTGAAAACTGTTCGTAGTCAGCAAATAGCTATTTAGAAAACTGTTTTCTAATGGTAACCATCAACATTCTAATCATTGTCTGTTTCTACTGAAGCATATTAAGAACTCGGGGTTTGCTGCTTGGAGTCAAGAGGTTCCAACTTGAAGACCAAGAATTGCAGGAGTAAAATGAATGAAGAAGAGCTTTAAGCTCCTTTTAATATTGCAAATTACTTTTGGGCTAGGCTGAGGATCCCCTGCTCCCTTCTTAAGTGAAATAAATCTGCCTTGGCTGAGGGTCTCTGTGCTGCTCTGTGCTGGTGCCCTGTACCCCAGCAAGTCCCATTTATTGATGCCCAAAGCATGTGGAAATACAGTCTTTAGAAAACAGGTTTTTTCCTTCAGTTGCCACAGTGAAAGACTCTCCTTTTGCTCAGTGCAGGCTGTTCCACCAATCTGGTTCTGCCACATGCAGTGCCCCCAGAGTCGATTTTATGCACAACAGACAGCATTTTGTTTGGGAGCCACTGGATGTGCCTCAGATGCTCGTGCAGGCTGGAATTCCTCTGCTAGCACACAGTATTTCTTAAGAGCTTCAGCATATTTATTTGTGAAATTTCTGGACATGGGACATAGCATATAACTTCTAAAAAAATCGTGCAACATGACAGCCAAGGGTTTAAAAAAAGAAAAGGGGGACTACTGGAATTACTGAACCAGATGACAAACAGAACAGTGTGGAAGAGGTCCCTGACCTGCCTGACTCCATCGCTCAGCATCAGGAGAAATACCTTATCATCCTTATTAAAGGCAAGGCAGGAAGCCCAGCTCACACCTCGGATGTAAGCAGTTGCCATTTTGACAATATCCAGTCTGAAGGGCTGCTCTATGAAGATGATGTAGTTTTCTGTCATGCCAAAGCTGTGGTAGTAGCTGGGGTGGAGCAGAGAGCGAGAAGGGATGGAGCACACCACTTCCAGGTGCTTGAAACAGGATTTCTTCTTTTCATGTTCTGAATGTAAGTGATGAAAAATAAAATTAGATTTATAAGTTCCAATCCAAACATGGGCTTGGATTTCTCCCATGCATGGAAGAACAGGTTCCTCTCAGTTTTATTTGCATTTTCCTGGTAAGAAAGTGGTTTGTTAATGATGTGTAATTAACACAGAAGTTTGCATCTGAGTGAAGCAATGCAGTGAAATCACAGTGCTGGATCCACTCAGGCACAGCCCTCCTGTCCTGGGATGTGATTCCACTGGTTATTGCCTTCAGAGGCTCCAGCACAGAGGAGAAAGGTGTTCAATTAAATTGATAGCTTGAAAAAAGAGTCCAAATGTCCTCACGTTTTTTCACTTCTAAGGAGATGTTCCTGCTTGATCGATGCTGACTTTGTTTGAGCCCCAGCTAGAAATTAGACTCATCTTTCAGCCCTGGAAGGCCTCTTGATTGTTCAGCAGCATCAGCAGCTGATTTTAAACATCACCACACACACAAAAGAGATTATCTTGAAGGAAATAGAGCAAATGATTTGCTCTGTGAACAAAGGACGGTGTTTCAGCAAGGCCAGGGTAGAGAGCAATTTACTCTCCACTAGGTATTATTTGGGATCATGCTTCCCTATAATCATGGTATCAGCATTTTAAGAGAATTTTCATTTGTGAAGCAATGAAAATTTACAACTTCAAGTTATATATACTGCCCTACAGAGAAAATTGTTTTAGAATCTGCATCTGCAAGTAGAGTTCTTCCTACTGAAATACCCTGTTTACACAGTACTCAAGATGAGCCTTTGTAAAAGCACATGCTTAGACAGGCTGAGCAGTTACCATGAAGTTCACAATAAGGTGAAATTAAGAAAATGAACAATACTGATTGCTAGAAGAGCTGTATCACCCCCCACTTACCCTCAGAAGAAAAGACTTGCTAACAAATTTCTAGAAAACACCAATAAAAGACATATCTTACCTGGCACAGAGGAAGGAATCTTAAATAGAACATATTTTGTCTTCCCTTTATCAACTATTGAAGTGCCCATGTTGAGAGTATTTCCAGCACTGTCATAGTGTGGGTGAGAAGTTGTCACATTTACAGCTACATATTTGCTGTAGTCAACCTGGAAAATGATACAATAAGAGGTTTGAGAAGTGTAAGAGAATTAAAAGTGATCTCAGATAACACGACAAATCCAGTAGCTTTTTAGCCCTGACAGCCTTTTACTGGCACCCCATTTTCAAAAGACCTTGAGATTCAAATAATTCAACCAAATGGCTTATGTAGGTGCTCCAATGATTTCCTAATGCAAGGCTAAAAAAAGTTACAGAATCTGAATTGCAGTCACCCCTCCCTTGCAGCCACATAACACCAGGGCAGGATCAGCTACAGAAGTTCCTCTGCAAACGCCCCTTTGACCCTGGAAGCAGTTTATTTAACAGCACTGTGAATCTGGCAATCTGCTGGAGCAGAAACATTTCTATTTGAATATTTCAGTATATCAAAATTTCATCTTGATAATTACGTAATATTTTGCATAAGGTCCTTGAAAAGTAGTCATATAACTGACCTACTGACTTGTTAATTATGTAAATAATTTTATAACTAAGATAATAATGGCAGTCACCCAAAATAATCGTGTAATTGTGGTATTATTCCTGCAACCTTGCTAGATTATGTACAAGTGACATTTCTCAAAGCCCAGCTTTTCCCAAACCATATGGGATTTAAATTTTAATTCACAAGTTCTTCTAAGATCTGGTACCTTCACTATTTCACTTTGCCATGATTTAAAAAGTAAGGCAACAGTAGAAGTATTTGGTGTCCTTCACACATTAAAGGATCCTTCTCAGCCTGAAACCTTATTCATTAGCAGACAAGGAATTAAAATGACAGGCAGAGGTTTATACCTTTTCCAACGTTTCCAGAGTCTGTGGATTAATTCTCCTGATGAAGTTGGTCTCGCTGGTAGCATAAAAATCATCCCCGGACTTCATAATGTTGATCAGGCAGTTGTCTGTGAACTCAGGAATGGTGTGAGACAAATAGGAGAATGCCCTGTGCAGAGGGAAATTCCCAATGGGATTGTCAGAGCTGGAAGCCCAGAGCACAAGCCGGGCAGCCTCCCAGAGCTGGGCTCTCCCTCCTTGCTGTGCCCTCTCCTGGCAGCTCCCACACTGCCTCGCTGCAAAGGTGCAAAGGCAGATGAGATGGGTTTCTCCAACACCCTTGGCCTGGGTCAGGGCTAAGGGTGTGCAGGCAAATGTTTTTCCGTGCACAGAAGGGCACTCAGGCCCATTCCTGCTCTCAGCTCTAGCACATGCATTGGTTTATCAGGATGGGCTAATTACACCCTCTCCTGTGCCTATCCTGGCCAAATCTGGCCTAGCAGTTCCTGCCTAAAAGCTGGCAGGTTTTTCAGTGTGTGCCTTCATAGAATAGATGGAGTCACACACTCCCCGATGGAATATTTTTGTTCCCACTGTTATTCTGTATCACAATTATGATTTCCAAGATCAAACTTCACACATGGGCTCAACACTTTTCCTTATTAGTGCAGGATTTTATCACAGTCACTGGAAGTCAAGACAAAGTTGCTTATATCTCTCTTGAACTTAAAATGCCAGAGTCACTTTATTACTGCTGGAACAGGGAAGAAAATCATCTGATCTCAGGGGAACAACTTACAACATATCAGCTATTTTGCAAGAACTGTTCCTGCATGTTTTCTTACCAAATATCAAATTCAAGGTCACTGGAGGTAGTTCAGCTAGGATGTAGAGAGGGACAAACTATATGCATTTGTTAGGGAATACCTACAGCCAATCTTAAAGACCATGGATGACACGATGGCTTACACCTTCACTCTCTGTAAAAGCACCTTTAATCAAAAAGTTTCTCTGATTATTTGCAGTTATTAATGCTTCTCTTCTTTTCATTGAGTAGACTTTGCATTAACTCCTTCCCCATCTCTTATTCTTGTGTACAGCTAAGAGTTGGACTCCATGATCCTTGTGGGCCCCTTCCAACTCAGCATATTGATTATTATTGTATTATATATTATATTGATCAGCATAATGATTCTGTGATCTTTTCCTTTCCTGCTGCTTCTCCCCTTACAGAGTATCATAAGTTTTGTGAAATGCCTGAGAAAGAAAATGTTTTATACAAAATCTCTTTGTGTTAAGTGAATAAAACAGCCAATATTGGTGACAAAATAAAACATTTGCCTTAGTGTAATTCATTTTCAACATTTAACAACTTTAAATGTGCAAAACACATTTTGTATCTGTACATATGTGTAAAAGGTAAACAGAAAGACATCAGTGTTGGAGAGAGAAATAGACAGAATGAGCCTGTTGGGAAAAGCATTGCTTACTTGGCAAAAATGTTTTTACATGGATCTGGATAGGCCATAGTGCCAAACTCAGACACCACGATTCGGTTTGCCTCTATGTTGCAGTTGTACGTGTCGCTTCGGAGGTACTTACTCCTGTAGTAAACTTCACCTGACAAACACCAAAGAGGTTCCAATCATAAATTTAATCTTAGTTCTTCCAAAAATTAGCACAGGTAAAGCCAGAGTTTCTCAAGCAGCTGTTCCTTAGCCAACAATAGGTTGGAATGAAAGCAACAACGTCGCTAACTCCCTGTTTTGAAAGGTTTTTTGGCTGCCGAGATTGGTGGCAATTTGTTAAGATTCCCTGACTCCCAACACATTTGGGCAATACTGGGGGACTTTGGAGGGGAAAGGAGGGATTTGGATAAATTGTTCCAGTAAAATAAAACAATCTGTGCAAAAATGATTAATTATACAATCCATGTCTGGGTGGTGATACATCTGTATTGGCAAAATCTGGTTGTGAGAGAGTAACAAATTGCTTGAAGGAACCAGTATCTACCCTAAACAATTAACAGACCACTGCACTTGAAATAAGTGAGCTCTGTTTGCTTTAGATAATTAAAATATACTGGCAATTTAAAAAACACTGACCATTTCTTTATAGGTTAGCTTGTTAAGGATGTAGATCTGGACAAGCAAGCTGATTCTGCAGTTGCATGAAATGCTTCCAGTCACAGAAATGGAAACTAAAAAGTAAGCACTAGGATTGGAGGATGGCAGCAACAAATCCCATTTTTTTACTAGATACACAGTTTTTGCCACAAGAACCTAGGTGTAAACCAAACTGCCTCACACTGTAGAACAGCTGAATGAATGAAAAATGCTCTAACTGAAAACAAAAAATGCAATTGCTTAGGATAGAGGAGCAGCTTGTTTTGCCCCATAAAGATGGCAAGCAGGAGGATGGACTGTAGGGCTGTCAAATATACCTCAGTGAGGTTTGATATGTGAAGTGACACAGTGGCCCAGTTACTCTGCTGGCAGCTGTTATAGCTGCAACCAAATCCCAAAAGGGGAATGTTAGTCTTCCCTGAAACTGGGCTGTTCATCCACAACAGAAAATCCTCCAGATATGACAGGGCTGATCCATTTTGAAAAAACAGAGGTTTTCTTGCTCTGGTTGGAAGGCCAAACCTGCCCAGAGCTGGTTTTGTGCTGTCAACACTGAACTTTGGCACTGCAGAAAAAAGGACAATATAACATCTCCCTGATAAGAGCCCTGCAGAGACACCCCTGGTGCAGAGAGTGAGGTGGGAGGATGTTTGCAGAGACTTTCCCTGCAGTAACTCCCACCTCACACACAAGCCACTCCACGGACAAAACCTGGAACACTCTAATCCAACTCAAAACAGAATTGACAACATAAGGCACCAAAACGTGGCTGGTTGAGCCTTTTCTAGTCTGATGTGCAACAACTCACCATTTTTAAAAGTGAAGGTGTGCAGCAGAGCCAAGCCATCAAACCAGTGGTTGTACTTGCTGTCCCCTACGGTGTGCATCCCTGGGCCATTCCGCAGAAGGATCCCTTGCAACCAAGGGGGCAATTGACCTACAAACACAAAGGAGTTGCCAGTATCCCCTCATTTAGGTGAGGGGCATGTTCCAGGATAGTTTTCCTAAGGGCACAAGTTTCACATAGTCAGACAGACTGTTGGTGTGCCAACATTTGCAGTATAATACAATTCTGCTGGGAAACTAAATTTTCCTCTGTTCAAAAATACAGCATTAGTAACATTCTGCATGACTACTGCTATATGAGATTACTCTAAGAAGATCAGATTGCTGGAATATGATTTTTTAATTATCAGGAAGTAAATAAAGTTGGACCTCTCTTTCCTGTACTCAGATTTTACAGCAATAAATTTAAACCCTTTTATTTGTGCTAGCAAAAGCTAGAGCTTATCAGAAACAAACATATCTTATAGGTTATATGACATTGGCCTTCAGTTTATCAATTTATACTTCAGGCTAAATTAATTCCAGTAAAAATCCCATTAATTAAATTATACAGCATAATGTAGTGTCATTTTGGGAGTGCTGTGGTGAGACTGGTCACAATGCAGTGTTTTGTACACAAACAAAGTCTAGGAATATTATACTGAAAATATGTAAGTACTGTTGAGTGTTGAATCAGAAATGTCCCTCATCAAATCCCTGCAAGAAATACATAACCTACCATTGACTTGCAGTATAAAACAGATTAAAAAATGTCATTAGGGTTAAAGAGATGAACAAAAGCATATCAGATACTAAATAAAAAGACTCACTTGTTTCTCTCTGTGTTTGCCTCCTGAGGGAACATTTAGAGTCCATTCTACTTCTCCAGGCCATTAGAATCATGGACTCATAGAATGGTTTGGCTTGAAAGGGACCTTAAAGATTATTATTTCCACCCTCCTGCCATGGGCAGGGGCACCTTCCACTAGTCCAGTACCCTCTTTCCCTGAAGTGAAAATGTAATCCTGCTGCTGCATTTGAGGCCTTGTGGGATTTTGACCCAGTGAAACTCTCTTACTGCTTTGGGGCTGATCATTCCAGAAAAGGAAGTGTTTCTGCAATTCAGGGAACATCTTGCAGCTCCTAGGGCTAGAATTTTGTTTAGACATTATTCCTGCATATCAGAATAATGATGCTCAAAAGTTCCAGGACAGGCCAATAAAATAATTTTGCTCGCAGAGATAAACAGAGGAAAAAGAGGATCTTCTTTGCGAGGCACTGTGGACTTAATGCAGCTCCTGAAACTTCTGATGCAATTCAGTGTAATTTCTGGTGTATTTTCAGCATGGAAAACACAGAGCAAAGGGTCCTCTAGAGAGGTTTTCAGATCAACATTCTTCATTTCTGTAAAGCACACTTGGCACTAAGCAACATTCTAAAGTGCTTATATTGCTTTAAAAGTCTGGACCTTATTGTTTTCCATACCACCTGAGGATGCAACAGTGACACAGTGAAACCCCCAAATATTTGGAAATTCATTAACTGTTGTAGTAACAGTCTCAGGTCTGTACGTGGCTCACACGGCTGAACACTGCACAGGAGAGCACAGGTTCAATGGCAGCTGCCTTTAGAAGTATGAGTTGATATGTACAGGGTACATATTGAGTAACAAGGAGCCAAAATACTGGCAGAGCTCAGGGCTAGCAAATATTTAAAGAGGTCAATGTTCTAAGCTTTTTTTAGCAGTGAAGGCGTATTTTGTACATACAACTTTATTTTCTGAAATATGCAGTCTTTGTTCAAATAAACTATTGCATAATACAGATCAGATCTGATAAAGGGTTTGTTTGCAAACAACTTCAAATGTTAAGTAAGTTGTTATCTTAAGAAAAAAATAATTGAAAGATATAAACCCATAAAGGCATAAAATAATTGAAAGGCCATTATAGCAAAGCACTCTGTCTGACTTCACACAAAGTATTTTCCAGTTCAGCCACCAAACTGAACAACAAAGCCCTGCAAGATTTAATTGCCATCTTTTTAAGTGTTGTACTTGGGAAGTGACTTTACAATTTCTTGGACTACATATCACAAACAACACAGCAGAGATTTACTAAACAGGAGTTCTCATCAACCAACTTCTGCAGATGTAGCAAAAGCGTCTTCTGTAAAGCAAAAGAAACCAGGCAAGGTAACAGGCTGGTCAAGCGTTCCTCCCTCGAGAGACACTTTAAATTGTCTCGCTGAAGGATGCTCCGCGCTTTTTACAGGATTAACTTCTCTGCCCTCTTTGTGCCGCTACCCGGCGGGTGCTGCTTGGCTTCCTGGGAATGCCACTGGAGCGGAGCCCCGAGTCCGGTGGCGGTGCCCGGTGCGAGCGGACAGCCGAGGGCAGGGAAGGGTTACCGAGGAGAAAGCGAAACCCTCAGCGGAGCCATGGAGGGAGAGGGGGGGCGAGAATAAATCCCTCTCTCGCCCCCCACCACCGGCTTCAGTGAGCCCTGTTCAAACAGAACAGCGCACAGAATAGCCCAGGAAGGGAGAAAAAGCACCCAGAAGGGTCACAAATATTATCTGAGCTCAGTGCTTTAAACAAAACTCCCTCCCCTGTCTCTCTCTCAGTTTCCCTTCCCAGCGCTGCCTCGGGCGAACAAGAGTCGCAGTTTATACAAGTCGGAAAACACCAAAATAGCGGCACGTTTTGGGGCACATTCCCCTTCACTTACCCCGCACCTCGGCTTTTACGGGCTCGGGGTGTTCCTCTTTATTCCTGCCAAAGAGTGACTCCATGTCCGATGGAATTGCTCCGGCAGTCCCCCCCTGTCTGGGCTACGAGCAGCTTTTTCCTGTTAGAGATGAAGATAAAGGTCAAAGTGCAACGCGAGCCGCTGGCCGGTGGCTTATAGATTGACAATTTATAATAGCTGATCTTTAATCCCCGGCACATACACTGTAATTCTTGCACGTTCGCGTTAGAATTAACTCCTTCACCGGTTCAAAGGGGACGCCAGAAAAGCCTCCTGGCCTGTTTGCTCGCTGTGACCGTGGCCGGGGCGCGGGCAGAGCGGCTCAAACAGCCCCGCAGCTTCCCAGGCCAGGGTGAGACACAGCCCAGGGATGCTCGTCCCATGGGGCACGTAGGGAGAGGGAAAGAAAAGAAATCTGTACTCACTCTTACGGGTTTGGCTCTCAGGGATTGACATTGAAAGCAGGGCATCATCCTTTCCTTCCATTCTGTGGATTTAAACCGGGATATTCTGTGAATTAACAAATTATCATCGCTGAACGGTCATGTGCTGCATTTCTTAATATCCGAGCTGTTCCAGAGGCAACTGAGGGGCACATCTTTGAATCAAGTATCTTTTCACAACTAGTCACTCGAACATATTCCCCCATATGTGACCTGAACCAACTCTGAAGTATGGCAGGATTCGATAAAATTAAGGCAGAGTTTTAGCTTCATGCCTTTGTTTCTAGATAAGGTACTTAACTGAGTTCAGTGTTGTTAATTTTAAAATCCTCTGGGAGGAGAATTATTTCAATATAAAGCATGTGATTGCAGAGCAAATCATAGGCCCCATTGACCATGAAGGATAAAGAGATTCTTTGCACCATTATATATTATGCAATTTCATATGGGGTTACCCTAAAATCCGATTTTTTCAGTTGAATCACCATTGTTCCCAAAATGTTTTAACATCACTTCTTAAGGCTGACTGATCTCTTAGAAATATACATATTTATTTGATTCAAAACACAATTTGTGCTTCAGGCTGCTCTGACACACTCATTATACATTGTTCTCTTCTCCTAACCTACTGAATGTTCAGTGGCTGATCTTCACTCCAGGGGATCATCTGGACAGCATGTCTTGGTTTCACTTTGGAAAGCACTGACAGAAGCAGGTGATAAAAAAAAAAAAAAAGAAACCAGATTAAGAAAGAAAATATAAGGGCTGTTTGCATTAGTAATATCAATAAAGAGCAGAACTGAACCAGAAGGCTGTAGGGGATGAAGGGCATCAAAATCCACATACACATAAATGTACATATACACTTTATATGTACATGTGTATTTGCATATATGTGAGAGAAAGAGTGTGTGTATTTATCCACTGAGATATTGACTTCCTTCATGCCCAAAGCCAACTAAGGGATTATTCAGCAATGTTAGAGACTGAAAAGGATCTGGCAAACCCCCAAAGCTGCCCAACTCTACTTTCACTGAACTGTGGGGACATTTCCTCTGTACACGATGTTCTGCTTTGCTTTAATATGTTAATTTTGCCATATCCTCATCCCTTTACATGTGCAGCTCTTAGTGCTGCAATTTTAATTATCTGACCTGTGAGTTGTCTAACCTCTAGCTCTATTAAGATATAAGAGCAAGCAAGCAATAAAAAGATTGATTCAAACCTCTTTTGCCTTCTCTGCTATGACTGTTCATACAGTTTAAGGTTCAGCCAAGATGAGATAATTGGAAACCTGTTAAATGTTGTCTGAAGGAGCGGTAGATATCCAGCAGCTTCTGAAATCAGTCTAAATGTGTTTGGCAGTTAATTTCAGATGCCCATACCCAAAAGCTTTGTCTCATATTTTGTACAACTTAAATTAGGAAACTACGAAATTAATTTTTCCTGCTTGTTGGTGAAAGATACTTCATTTACCAGCAAAACACTTGTTATGGTTGTTTTCATCACACTAATGACAAACCAGCAGTTTAGTAAGGTATGAAGAGTTTTCCTGTCAACTCTGTAATTTTCTCCTTTTTACATTGAAATTGAGAAATATCAAAGCACTGATTTACATTATAATGTGCAATTATCAGCAGTAGAAGATGTGGATTGGGTGAGTTTTCTAATTTTATTATTTCACAGTGTTTCTTCTTGTTGCACAACCTTTTGCCTGTAGATCTTCCCCCAACCAAACCTAGCCTTTCTCTCCACAGTTTCCTCTCTCTAGCTCCTCACCATGGGCAGGTTTGCTTCTCTGTACTTCCTTCTGCTCTAACCAACTGTGCTGAAGGCTACAAGCTGTTTCCTCTTGGGGTTTTTTTCTCACTTTCACATTCCTCCAGTCTCTGCGTGCCTTGAGCTCCTCTCCCAGATTTTAAAAGGGCCAGGAAGACATTTTGGAGGCAAGAATTACCCTGCCCAGCATCAGTGTGGTGGCAGCTCCCACGGCAGCAGGGCTGGTTAACTGCATGTCTAGTAAAACAATAAGGTCACTGCCGTGTGCCTACCTTTGCACCTTCGGTTCACTTAACAAGAAGAAAGCATTGCCTTATAAATCAGTCAGAGACCAATATAATTCCTTATCTCTATAGTACCTAATTTATTTTAATCTCAGTCTTTTGCTTATAAAATCTGACTTCTAATTAAAGCTCATTAACAAAGGTCAGACTGAACTGACGAATGTGACTTTAAGTGGCGCTAAGAACTTCCAACTACCAACTCTTGTCTGCTACTACCCAATAAAATTCCAACAGGAAAACTGACACGAACTTAGAAGTTGTTCTTGCTGAAATCACATTGATTGCTATCTCATCTGCTAAAGGAACAAGCTCTTATCTTTGCTAAATGCTGTTTTATTGGCATGATCTCATGTCACAAAACTACCACCAGACTGTTTAGGAATATGTCTCTTGCACTGTCCAAATGTAATTGCAGACACAAATGACTAATATAGTTTGTTGAAATTTAAATAAAAATAGTTTGCATGTATTATTCTGACCAGATTTTATTTGGATCAAAACAATTTTGATCATATACTATTTTGATCAGTATTGTTTGGATCACAATAACGATTTTTGTGAGATTTTCGTTGCCTTGGCGAGATTTTTAATTTGGGGGAGGGGGGGGAGATTTCTGTGAGATTTCACAATTTCTTCAATAAAAATATTATTTTCATTTATACAGTCATAGTTTTAATCCATATGACCAGAAATAGTGATCTGTTCATTAAAATAGAAATATAATGCAAAACTCTTCAAGTGCTTAGGCACTACTCATACCAGTATTCAACCTGCCCAGTGAGCATAATGCCCAAAGACTTAAACACTAGACAGTAAAACAAATAAACAGCCACAGCACCACATAAACTTCTATAACCTTATCTGCACCTTTCAACATCCCAGCACTATTTACATGACTTAATATGCAATGTTATGCAGTTCAGTCATGTGTTTTCAAGTGGGCAGAATGACAACACCAAGGTTGGCATCCCCTTCCACGACTGAAGGTGCAGAAATGGGGTCACAGCCGTGCACAGTGACAGAAGGTAATGTTGCTAACACTGCCCTACCTTGCAGCCTGTTGCACAGCTTTGGGGGAACAGAGAGAAGAACTGAGAAGAACTGCTTTGTGTTTTTAGTCAGGTGGCAGCTGAGTGTCAGGGGCTTAACACAAAACATGGTGCTCCTGAATGGAGAAGCTGCTGGGCCTCCAGTCTTCTCATCGGGGGGATTGTGAAGCTCATCTCCTTTGTAAGGTGTTGGATATCTACTGATAAGAGACATTACTTAAAATACAGCTTTTTTTCTTTCTCTTTTCATGTCCCCAACAAGAAGAAGAAAAATGTGTAACAAAATTAAATAAAACAAAGAAGAGGTAGAAGCTGGATTGGCTTAAAAATATGGCCAATCTTATGGAAATATGGAGAGTCTGCAGAGACACCAGTGAAAGGTGTGATGGCTGTAGATTCAGACCCAAGCAGAGATTTTTGCCTTTCTGTGTGTTCTAGGCAAAGTTCATTCCATTTGTATCTGTTAGTTAATGTTTTACCCAAAGAGGGTGCCTTTAACAGTTTGAACAGTTATCTAATTAAGATATTAAGGCATTGGCACATCTAAATTATACCACTTAGTCAAACATGATCACAAGGACACATGAGGTGTCATCAGGTTCTTCACATAGTTCTGCTCCTTTCTGTTGGACTCAGGGCCATCAATAACTCCAGCTCACTGCATGTTCTTACAGGGCACATTAACCATCTCTTGCTGGTAGTCAGAGTTCTGCTGTGGAAAGCAATAACATATGGGGAATAGCTGGGAAAGAGGCAGGTATTGGGGCATCAACTGTATGGCAGGTGAGGAAAGCCCAGCTACAGAACAAAGGCAATCCTTAAATGCTTCTGAAGGGATGGTTCGTAGGAAAAGCTCCTCAGGGACTTCCCCAGGTGACATTGGTGCCAGAAGGTAACCATACACATCTTACAAAGAAAAATTATCCAACCCAACAGCTCCTGAATGTAGTCCTGCTTATCTTTACCCTGACCTCATCATGCCAGGCATGAGTGCCTAATTTAATTATTTCACCCTGTATAAGATAAGAATTGTTTTCCTGGTTTTTATAAACAAGATACCATCAAAATTGCAGCTTGGCAGGGCTCACTGGTAAGTTCAGTGTGTTGCCTCATGGAAAATTAAACAGCAGAAGCAACAACAAGACCAAACCCTTTTCAGTCAGCAAATAACAGGGTCCCACCATCAGGACAAGCAGCACAGGAGAGCAGCAAGAAAGCAAGTGTGATTGTGACCCACCTTCTTAAAGTAATTGGCAGATGGGCATTTTTAAAGTCAGCTGAGGAGATAGAAGGTGTAGCTGTACCGAGAGGCTTTTCTCCATCCCTTTCTGGACAGTCTGCTCAGGACTCAGTGCTTCCTACCTGGTCAGGTAATAAAAATACATGACACAGTAAAATGATCTTGGTGCAACTTAATGACACCTGAAAATAGTCTTTTTTTCTGCCTTAAAGCCAAAGCAATATAAATCAGTTTTCCATTCTTATGTTTATTAACTTCACAGAACAGAGATATATTTCTATTCCTGATAAAATCTATACAGTAATATTCAGGAATGTAAAGATGGTAATATCCACCTATAGAGAGTAAATTTACTTGTTCTTCCTCAAGGCAAATGAACAACAGCCAAAATGAACAGGGGTGTAATTTATTCCTTCCCGTTGGCAGCTCTTCACTTCCTTAATTCTTAAATCTAGTACTTTCTGGCCTCTCTTACGGATTGTCAAGCTCTTCTGCAGTGCTGCAGTGCCCTTTTGAGTCACAGCAAGTTCTCAGGCTGTGAGCTGCACTAGGATAGGGGACAGGACCACCCCGAAGCCAGTGGTGGCACCATACCTGTCCTCCTTGTCTGCACACCCAGCTCTCTGGTAGTCCAGTGGAACTCTGGAACTGATTCTCCTCAGAGTCTGGGACAACAAAGACCAGAAACAGAAAAGCCATAGGAATGAGATGTGTTGTCCTGACAGCATCAGTTGGTCACGGAGAAATTTGCAGCTGGATTCAGAATGCCCTGAATTGTGGAGCTGTTGATTATGCTGAACAAAGATTCAGTCTTGTACTTTTCAGAAATTGCAATTCAGTCCTTGGTGCCTAATTTGGGGCAGGAAAGCCTGATTTGAGGTGTCAAGGTAAGCCTACTGCACCTACACATTAGATAAGCATTGTATGTGCTCATCTCCTGGCATGTGAGAATTTTGGCTTACAAAGCTAAACTTTCCAAACTGCATAAAATTTATACATATAAACTTAGATTTTAAAAAAAAAAAACAACTTTGAGACTTGGCTACCAAAACTGGGCTGGTTTTAAGGGGTTCAGTTTCAGGAGTGTTGAACAGGCTCCCTTAGAGAATCTCAGTGTAGGCCACCATTATTTTTTTAACACCTAATAGCTTTTTCAGCATTGCAAACAAAATATGCTTCAGATTTCTTGCACCTCAACAGCTTCTACTTACAACAACAACAACAAGAAGTTCGTAAACCTTGAAGTATCCTCTTGTAAAGCAGGAACAAATCATTCATCATTGCCTATTGTGATGGTTTACATAGCACAGTGCTTTCCAGAAGAAACTTTCCCTCAATGGCCATCATCTGGTATAACTCCTGAGGGCAAGGTGGGGCTCTAAAAGATCTTCAGGGCCCCCTAAAACACTTCTGAGGGGAAATGAAAGTCTTATTCCAACAGATTCAAGAGAGTTCATAAACAAAGGAGTCATTCATAGTTGCATCGCAGCTTGGAGTGAGGGTGTGAAGATATTGAGAAAGCTTTGTCACTAATTCCTAAGTCAAAGCTTGCAACACACCAATACTTCGTGAGCCTTATTTTAGCTGGTGAGTAAGTATGTTTTAATTTAAGTTACTGTATGTAACACGTGATGGAAGGCTGGTTGCTACATCAGCCTTTGAGGCTGAGCAGGGGTTAACAAGTCTTGGGTATATGCAAAGGGCTGGCAGTTCTTTAAAAACAACACTTATGTGCAGCCTCATCTGCTGTGAGTCTGCCCCAGCTCTTCAGAACTATGCAAAAGGCAAACAAAAAAATCAAGTGTGGAATGGTTTGGGTGTATCCAAAATCTCTGTGGCTAACATTGTGCTTGAAGCTCCGCTGAGGTTACTGGAGTGGCTTTACAAACAAGGTGAAAAAGAGGGAAATTGTCTTTCTTCCACTCTCCATCTGCTGCAGGCAGCTGAAGAGTTACTTATAGCAACCGTAGATTAGGGAAAAAATGCACATTGCTATAGAAATTGCCAACAGTAGACTCACTTGGAGAGTTTGGCTTTATTTGGAGACATTTCCAAACATTATTTGTTCTTTTTCAGGGCCTGTTTCAAAATCCATCAAAGCCAGAGACAAGACTTCCATTAATTTCAATGGCTTTGGAGCAGATTCCCAGAGGGCAGCCCGTGGCATCCCCAGCTCTGGCATTTTCAGCACTATATTCATGTAGTCAAAATTTCCAGTTGGAGAGAGAGAACTAGATGATGTTACAGAACACATTCATCATGAAAGTGAGTCAAAGGCACCTACTGGAAATGCACAGTCTGTATCACTAAGCCAGATACATTAAAGTACAGTCTCCTCCATGACCCCTGTGCTTGCAGAAATAGGCTGTGTTTCTCGTATCTGGGAGGACAGAGTGGGAGGGCTGGCTGCCAGATTCTGCAAAGGGGCCCAGAAGAAGCAAAGACTCCGAAGCAAATATCATGCAAATATACAGTGGCCAACTACCTGAATAGCAGCTGCCCTCAGCTCTGGCTGCAGCAGCAGCTTGAATATAAAACAGTTGAGTGGGGGGTTCCCAGACTGAAGCCTGTGAAGTTTTGTGTGCGGCCCAAGAGGGACTCCTGATTTGTAGGCATCCCCAGCAGAACCAGCTGATAATCATAGTTGCATGGCCTCTTCCAGGAAGCAGATGGGTATCTGGGCCAGATCCATCAGCTAATTAGAATACAGACTGGCCTTCTCCTGAGCTGGGAAACCCAGTCTGAATATTCACATCTCAGCTGCTCCATAAGCTCACCCCATTATTCAGTCAGAAAGTCACGTGGGATATGCTCCAAAGGTTCCAGAGCTGAAGTCTTGATTTGCAGGTGTGGTGAGAAAGAAAACATCCAGCAGAGTGTCTCTGCCTCCATCTTAGTGCATTTTCTTCCCTTACTCTCATCCCTCACAATTGTTCTACCCATTAAACATTTTCCCATGAACCTTATCTTGCAGACTCTGGTCATAGTCCTGCTTTATCCAGCTGAGCAAGACTGCTGTGAACTGGAGGTCCAGAAAGGTCTTGGGATTGAAGATCCCTCTTAAATGTTGAGTGCATGCAGTGCACACACTTGACTTTGGCAGGAAGCTTTAAAGCTGGAGCTGCACTGGCACTCTGCAGGTGTGGGCATTGCCTCCAGCTCCAGAGTGCAAGAATGCAGGAGGCATTTCTGCAGTGCAGAAATCCATCACACATCACTGATTCCTGTGCCTCTGCGATGCAGCAACTGGCTCACTGATCCATGGCTAAATATAAATGCATGTTCTTTCATTTTCAGGTTATGGTGGCATAAATTAATAATAATGGCATCAAATTCAAAGGAGTTCATGCCAAGGACAGGAGGATCACAACAGCTAAAGATTCTTATTTGTACGGGGTTTCTACTAAGCCGGTGGCTTTGTAAACCTGATGGGTATCTTTCATAAGGAAGTTGAGATGCACTTAGGGATTTCAGCTCCTAAATGTTGCTGGGCTTGCTTCCCAAAGTCCATCAGCAGCTTTTGGAATGGGCATATAGGGCTTCTGAGTAGTTCTGATGATTAAGGCAATATTTTCATCTTTTCTAAATCATTGTTTTAACTTCAGGCCTTCTCTCTCCCAGCAGGTATAAATACTGTAGCTCTGTATAGTTGAGCAGCTTAGCTTTTGAGGGATGATGGGAGTATTTCACTTGGGGTGTGGAATTCTAAGCAGACACAACTTTCTTGGAACAGCTGAGATTAACCTGCATATGTGTAAACAGGTGGACAGGATGAACATGATACACTAATTACACAGATTGCATTAGCATCCAAAAGAAGCACCTCAAACAATAACTGTTAAAAATAAAGCAATCCAAAACAATTGAATTGTTTTTAAATTTATAAATTGTATCTAGAGGAGCAGCGTGTGTTTTCTCATCTCATAACTCCTTGCCTTTCTCACTTCCCTCATTCTCCTCTCATTCCCACTAATGTTTACACAATGATGCCTTTGATGTAGGAGCTTTATCTCACTTTCCCATGTGTCCAACAGCAGCATATATCAACTTCATCTTCTCTGCTCATGAGGGATGCAATGCTTTAATGTCTTCTCTTCGACATGATCCCACAGGGGATGTGACATTTGCACAATAGGCCTCACAAAGGCCATTGCAGTGGAGTAGCATCAGCATTTGTTGTGTCTCCTCAGACAGTGACCATTATCTGTTGGAAGCAACCTGTTCCGAGATCTGTTGCTGCGGTTGTGACAAGCAGCAAAGAGAAGAAATGCTGATGACATGACAAGGATGACATCTCAAGCTTTTGAAGAAGGCAGCTAAAAAGGTGGTGGTGTGGTGAGGAAGGCGAGTGCCAGCCGGGGCAGTGAGCTGAGAATGTGGCTGGGGATCGCAGTTCTGGTTTCTCTGGGGGGATGCTTGGCTGTGGAGGAAGCAACCAGTGATGAAGGAACCCCCTGCTCAAAGTACCAGCAAGTTTTCAACCACTCTTGCTATGAGTTTGTGAGACTGCAGCAAACCTTCACAAGTGCCCAGAGCTGGTGTGAGAGAGGAGGAGGGCACCTTGTCTTTATTCAAAATGAGGAAACTCAAGAGTTTCTGCAAAAACATGTTGCTGAGGATCAGGAATGGTGGATAGGACTGATCACAAACTCCTTGCTGAATGGAACTACAGACGGTAGGTCATTTTAGAATCATGTCTTCTTTAAAACTGTATCAGCCCATGATGCTTTCTTAGCAGGGTGGAAAATGGAATTACTCCCTCTGTAGATATCTGCTGAAAAGCTTCTGTCTTTTGTTGCTGTATGTTCAGATTTATAATAAGGTGTTTTTAATTGCCTGCTTCACTTCCCAGTTGTGTATTATCACCCTTTGCGTGGGAACTCGTGGTTGTGTGAACACTTGGTGAATGAGATCAGCTTGCTGACCCAGTGAAACAAATATGTTGGGTTAGGTCTCCAGTGGAAGAGCAGGCTGAGCCAATTCATCCCACTAGGAAGTGCTGCAAGATCTCACGCAAGGGAAATGGTGGGAAGTGCCAGTGTCTCTTTTAATGATTGTATCAGGTTCAATATAAAATGTAATTGAAGATCCTTACCCAGACGAAACCACCTCTGCTTCAGTAGGAGCAGGGCTAGGATCCTGCTTTGCAGGCTCTGACACTAATTGTATTACTGTGGAAAATAAACAGTCAGGACACAATTTCTTTGTTCACAGGGTCGATGATTTGGCTGGACACTTCAAATATAAGCTACAGTAACTGGTACAAGGACCCGCCGTCTCCCGTCTCATCCACATGTGGGTACATCCTGAAGAATGCCAAGTATCACTGGGGTGTGACTGAAAATTGCAGCCAGGAATTTGGCTTCATTTGTGAGTTTGGTAAGATACACAAGAGCTGGAATGGTGAAGTGAGTGTGCCGTGATCACAACTGGGCATAAGTTGCCTTGTTGCTTTCAAAGTAGCTGGGCAATAACTTAATCAATGTTATTGAATGCAAACAAGCAAAACATAACCCCAGCAGCTGCTCTTTTTCCAGTGTGCTGATGTAAGATCTGATCCAAAGGAGGAAGAACCCAGAAATCACTGGGATATGTATGTGCTCAGCAACCCACCGTTAAGGTCCAGGGTCCCAGCAGAGAGCCAGTGAAGCAGAAATGCATCTGAGAGTGAATCTAAGGTGCAGCTGTCCATGTCTACAGTGGACATAAACTGGCTACTTTAAAGCCTGGTTGCAAGAATAAACTCCCAAAACACCACAGCACCTGAGCCAAGTGGGACCTGTATGACAGCCCTGTAAAAACATAAATGTGTGCCAAAATAATTTGCATTTGTGACTGAAGCAAAAATACAGCCAAGCTTCCAGAGAAACCACTCCTAAGCAGCCTGGAGTGAGCAAAAGCAAAAGCAAGTTTTTCCTGTTTATTCCTAGACCCCTCCATCAGGTGAAGTTCAAGGGCTTTCCCAGGTTCAGGAAGCAGGCAGGAACCTGTATTTCTTGGTGGCATTTTAGTGCTCAGGCAGAAAATCTACAGACATTTTGTGCCTTAAATTGTAATTTGGAACAAACAGTCCTGGAAAGGAATGCCAGCAATATGATACCATTCAACATAGAGATATGAGGGGAATTTGTGTTCCTTGCACTTTGCACATAAGTACTTTAAACTGTAACTAGAACTGAGGTCATAAGCACTGGAAGGACAGTCTGGCTGTGGGCTCACTAATATTAAAATACTTGGAATCAAATATGCAAGTACAGGTTTCCACAAGCCCTGGAACTGCTGCTGCCATGGTCTAGCACTCTACTTCTGACAGAAATAACAGGTTGTTCCGCAATAAGCAAAGCTAATAATGTTTCATTTCCTGTCCTGATTTTCTGTTCCACATCCCCTCCCTACCCTCCTCCTCAACACTCCCAGTTCACTCCCATATGCCCAGCACGTCCCTCCTCTGCAAATACTTTTCACTCCCTCAGCTCCCTCCCCTGCAGTTCTACAGCTGCTCCAGAGCTCCAGCTGGATGTGCTGGCCAGTTGAATCCCACATTGTGGAGACAAAGAGGGTTGTAATTCCTGCTCCTAATAGAGCCACTGGTGTAGCTCTTTCTCTTTGCCCTACCTATTGCTTTTCATGAAATTTTGAGGTGTTTTGAGGTTTATATCCATACATCAAATTTGTCTGAAGATGACTAACATTAAAAAGGATTTGGGGGAGAGGAAATTGGCAGACAGCACAATCCCTTTAGCTTATTTTCCTTGCAAAAACAGACTAAAATTATTTTTCCATTACAGCCACAGTAGACAACTGTCTGTTGGAAAGGAAACTGTCATCTGTTACCATAGGATCTCACTTAGAGCCCATTAAATTCAAAGAGCGTTTGCATTATTGAGCAACAATATCCTACACTACATCCATCATTCCACTGCCCAGGAAACCAGATTGTTGAGGCAATTATAGCCTTGTTTTCAGTATCTACAGCCCATGTGCTTTCACACACATACACATTACAACAACAGAGTAGAGTCCTCTTTTACCAGCTTTGCATGCAAGGAATTAGATCCAATATCCCAAAGAAATATTTTCATTAGCTTCTCTGGGTGTTAAATGTTTGGAAATTCCCACAATCTGGCAGTGCTTCAGTTTGTCTGTAAAGGGGGTGTAGTGGCACTTAACACCTTCACACATGAGTTTGATACTTGCAACTGAAATATATAGGTAGCTCCAAATAGCACCAATATTTGAATTTAATAGCTCTGATTCCTGGTAACTTGTCTACTTGAGCATCTGAGCCAGGAATATGTGTACAAACAGCTGACCAGACAGTGTTCTGCCTCCATCCTTTCTTTGGCCATCTACCCGAGCATTACTTGTGTTTCTCAACAACACAAGAAAAGAATTTCCTTATTTGTTATTTGTTATAATTTCCTTATTTGTTATTATTTCAATTCTACCATTTGGTGCTCTGTAGGTTAGCAGTTTATTGCAGTAAAAATATATGTATTGAAGCTGGGTTTGTCCACAGGAATGCAAACCAGGTTTTGTACACCTTTCCATGTAAAAGTCGCCGAGATGGCAAATACTGCAGGAAATCTTTATATAAAGTAAAGAACAAAAAGAAAATTGCACAAGATAATAGTCTGTATTAGAATTTAACAGCAAGTTATTTTTCAAGCTTATTTAGAGCGCTCTAATCTGTAAACTGATCATGTTGCTATAGTTACAGCCAGGCTTAGCCTTAGCCTTTAAATAACAATAGCACACAATTATTGCAGTGTGCACACACTGGCACAGCTAATCAAGGACCGGAGGGGAATGATCCAAAGAGCAACTGGAGGATGATGTATTTAAACCTGGGATGCTGAAACAAAAACATTCTCTTGCAACACTCCCATATGAGAGCAGTCTATCCCATCCTCCTCTTCAGGGTATTAAGTATCCTGATTACTACAGGATACTAAGAATTCTGAAAGATAATTAACTGTCCCAGATTAATCAAAGAATGAGGTGTATGCTTTCAGAGCTATGACCTTACTCATCTGAGCAGTCCTGCTGAATGAAGTCAGTCAAATATCACCCAGGAACAAAAGTGTCTCTGTAGCAGAAATGGGATCAGGTCCCATACTTAATATGCAAACTATTCTCCAAAGCAATTACCTGAATATTATGCAAATCAGACACTGCCACAAGGCTCTTTCGGAAGCAAAGAGTAACTTTAGACCTTCCAGTATTGCAAGTCAAACAAATGCTAAGATTTTTCCACACAAAAGATTTACTTTTTAAATTGGAATATTTTTGTTTATTGAAAATGGCCTCAATGTTTTGTTTAAAGCAGTAAAAACATAAATCTATTAATTTGACTTTCAAAAAAATTTTGTTATTTTTTCATTTTCTTAATGTTTAACATAAAAGGGAGAAAAGGGAAGAAAGAGAAATAAAAAAAAGGACATGGGGTAGAATTGTAGCAGGATTTTTTGGAAATGCAAACAGTTAGATTTATTTTTTCCCCTCCTACTAGAGTCTGGCCAGAGCATTGCTTGTGATAATTACAATGCCACTGTACAGTGTGGATCAGGAGAAGTTATTCAAATTGGAGAGAGCTTCTATGGACGGAAGACCCCTCATTACTGTGTGTCTGAGGCTGCTCTCCAGTATGATATGGACAAAGGCTGCAGCTGGATCAGCGTCCAAGATGAAGTAGCAGGTAATTTATGGCATTGCTTGTCACAAACAGAGTGGTGATTCTTTGGGCTTTTTTACCCACTCTTACTCAGCTTTATTCCAATAAAATCAAATGGTGCTAAGAAATACCAGGCNTAATTTATGGCATTGCTTGTCACAGAGTATGTGACAGTATGATCTGTCCCTCTGGTGATTCTTTGGGCTTTTTTACCCACTCTTACTCAGCTTTATTCCAATAAAATCAAATGGTGCTAAGAAATACCAGGCAATAAGCAACACACCAAAGCCAGTGTGGAAGTTTGTCTAGAAATCAGTGACATGGTACTGTTTCTCCTCCCTTTTTGTTTCTCAGTCATCTCTCATCTGAGCTGTTGTGACAGTCAAAGACTAAAACCACTAATTGATACAAAGCTCTCCTTCTTTCCAGACCAATGTCATGGTCTCCAGGCCTGCCAGGTGACAGCAGATGGCACTTTCTTTGGAGATCCTTGTCCAGCTTCAGGAAGCTATTTGTCTATTCAATACCACTGCAAGGAAGGTAAAAGAGAGGGGGCTTTCCACACCAAAAGCCTATCCTGTTCTTTGCTGGAACTCTGTGACCATTGATATTTATCTTAAAAATCACTGCTCCATCCTCAGGGAATAAACTGACCATTAAAAATAGGCACAAACATGTAGATTCCCTGTCCTAACTGGTGGGTTTGGATAGAATACAAAGCCTAGAAATCCAGACACATAAAACACACTTAAATACAATTAAGTCCAACAAGAATCTTGACCAGTAGGTATGGAAAAGCATCAGCTCCCTGTCACACCACTAATGCACACAAATTAGCAGCAGTATCAACTCTGTTTGGAGCAGGCTGGCTCTCAATGCATGAAAATAAATTGAATTATGTGAGAAATATTGGGAAACACCGGCATTGAATTCTGTCATTGTGTTTTACAGGTCTGCAGCTGGTTGTGACAGATACATGTTTTGTCTTTGAAAATATCACGCTCAGTTTGAACTGGCTGCTCTCACCACACTCTGGCAATCTCTCCTGTACCATCAGCACTGGAGATGGTCACACTATTGATCCTTACTACCCCCCAGCGTAAGAGACATCCTTCGTGTGTCGTCAGACAAACAGCAAATTTCATTCCTTGCACTTTATGGAGTGTTCCAAGTCTCATAAATTATATGTAAAAAAATTAAGTAGATTAATAGTAAACCATAAATACAAGACACTTGGATCTGCAGAAACCTCTTTTGAAATTACTACAGAATTTTATGTCAAACTGCCAAGCACAATCTTTCTTCTGTTTATTATAGCAAGTATTTCCTATTTCTAAGAGAATTTATTCCAGATCCTGAGACTTAAAATTACTGAAAACATGCCAGTAATTGCCAAGGAACAGGCAAACATTATGTTCTTAACTTTAAAGAGTATTTTTTTATAACATTTAAAATATAACAAGAACATTCTAAAGTTTTTCTTTTATTTTAATTGCATAAAAATTCTGTCTTTACAAGAGCAAACATTTTTCTGTTGGATTTAAAAATCAGATCTTTTCCTAGTGCTGAGAATGACAGAGAAGAGCTCTACAATGTGCCTTATGAAGGATGATATGTCCTGATCTTTGCATTTGCTAGATAAGAATCTGAAGAGTTCTGAGAGGAGAGTGTCAGGAATATTACTTACTTGCCTTCTATGGTGTTTGTAATTCAGGAAGGATTATCCTTAGGTTCTTTGCACCATCTCCCTGTGTGTGTTATGATAATAACAACTTCCATCGATTTCTCCATATCCATTCATCTCCCATTGCATTTGTGATTGGAGCTGCACCAGCCCCCCGAGTGAAGAGACATTCTTGCTGGCACAGGCAAGGACAGAAGCAGCTGCACCTGAAACCTGTAATCTACTTACTTGACAGCAAAATGTATCCACCCTTCTAGATGTGCTTTGAGAATGAGCACCCTGATCTCCAGCCTCAATAACAGCATAGATGGAAGACAGGGACAATCTTCAAACCTAAAATTCCATGTAAATAAATGAGGGATTACAGTGGTTGCAGGATTGCTGAGTCAGGCCAGAAATTTGGGAATGTGACCAATGTTAGCACGTAGGGTTAAGGATTTCCCAGGACAGTCTTCCACAACAAGCAGCTGTTCTCTTTCTATTCTAGACCGGTCAGCAACATCACATACAGATATTCCTCTCCTGGAGAGTTCACTGTTTTTGTGGAATGCACCACCAGCGAATGGCACGTGATGGCCCAGAGGCAGGTGACTGTTCAGGATAAGATGGATCAGCTCAGCATAACTGGGTGCTACAGCCAGTATGAAACTGGGAACAGCTCTCACTGCCGTGTGCTCTATGGGGAGGTGTTGTGGATTCAAGTTGAACTCAATGGAGGTGAGGAGAAATTCTCTGCGTAATTTAAAGGGCAGGATAAATATTATGCTACCCATGGGATAGAAGCAGGATTTTCATTATGCAAAGCAATCCTTTTTAGTGAATGCTTGTCCTCTAATTGTTGCATTCCTGAAGGTGAATGCTTTCAGCTGCATTGGAGGGTTTCTCTCTCAGAGATAATTCACCACCTGAAACATATATATAAGCACTTTTTTCCTATTCACAAAGCTGACAGAGCATGAACTCTAACATTAGTCATATAAATGCACGTGATGCCAGTCAGAATGTTTCTGTGTTTGAAGTTAGAAATTCACAGGAATTCTCTGACTGGGGTAAGAGGATTCCACACTGAGCTGGGCACATTTGCTGGTGTAAGTTCTTTCTCACTTCAAATTCCTGAAAGCCACATATATGATGAAAAAGTAAAATTCAGTTGGGTATGAATTCTCCTGACTGCCCAAGCAGTACGAGCAGGAAACACATGATAGAATTCCATAAAGTCACCTGAAGTGACTTTATTAGAAAAGACTGCATTGCTGCAGTTCTCGTGACTCCTGTATAAATACTGGAATGCTGCACAAAGCAGCTGGAATTGGTTGGCCTGTTACACAAGCTGTGAGAAATTTTGATCTGTGTTTTTGCAGGCAGTGGAGTGACCTACGTTATGTCAGCAGACAACATGACACTGACCGAATCCAGCGCGAAGGAAGGAACTGTCCCTCATAACCTGACACTTGACAAAGCCTCTCAAGAGCTGCTTGGCCCAGGGGTACATCAGCTGGAAATCCGAGCATCCAGCAACACAACGGCGTCAGAGATCACCGAGACTTTGGCTGTTCACTTAGTCGAGCCAGTATCCGGTCTGCAGGCTGCATTAGCTTCCCACACCGTGCAGCTGGGCGAGGATTTGGAGGTGAATGTGTCTGTGTCCCACGGTGCCCCAGATGAGGTGGTGTTTGAGGTGATTGGATCTAATGGAAGCCACTCTCACAAAGGAGACGGGCCTGGCGGGGAGCCTCGCACGTACGTCGTTGCCGTGCGCGCGGAAGGTACGGCACGCTGACAGCTCCTGCCCTGGAAGGGTCACGGCAGCCTGGGCTTGGGGACAGGAATGGACAGCCGGATTTGGGAGCTTTTCTGACTGCTCAGGCTTGGCCTGCAAAGCACTGTGAGCAGCACTTGCATTGACTTGTAGGTGAGCTAAAAAATTGAATGGACAAATGGGTCTCCACACGGAGACTGAAAGCATGGCTCCACCTGCTTCCTGCAGTGGAAAAGACATAGTAAAAAGACGTAGGGTTTATTTTTTTTTATGACACAATCTGAGGACTTTTGTCTGAATCACAAAGTGTTTTCCTCCTGTTTGTTCATATGTATAACGTTTCAAGTTTAATACTTCTCTGCATTTTACACTGAAGTAATTAATAATCTGAGTTCTTAGTAGAAATGACAAAGAAAAGGGGAGCTTTTCTATGTGTCCATTTCCAACACATAATTTTTGTTGGACTTAGAATAAGCTTTTAAGTAATATTTTCTTTCCATTATTAAGTAATCAAGGCCTTTAAAATGTGAAATTAAGGAGATTGTGCTTAGGAATTAATTTAGTAACAGAAGATAAAAAAAATTTCCTCCTCTAATGAACTATTCCAATCCCATGCCAAGGCTAGAACAGTAGAGGCTAATTATTATTTCATTTTATGTTTTAAAATTATTCAATATTAAAAGTTTTATTAGGTCCTCCTGTACCCATTTGAACATCCCTTCTTTTCAGGCAGAAACTTTCAAACAAGAAAGCTGCTCTCTCAAGATGCCTAAACTCATTTGGACTGCAGTGTCTGTACCCATCCAGTTTATTGTGTGATAATACAAACAGCTGGCAAAGAATAGCATGGCAAGGGCTAGGCCAAAGGCAGCTGAGTTATTAGAAGTTGAGATAAAGGGGAAGAATATTCCTTGAGAAACCTTTCAGCAGTAGACACCCATCAGAAAACTCCCTGAAAACTCTTAACAGAAAATAGTAGAATTTTTAATAAAAATTGGATCCCACTGCTGCTCTTAACCAGTAATTTTTCTTCTCTAGGTGTTTTCCTTGTGAAAGTGGTGGCCAGGAATGCCTTCTCAAACAGGAGCCTGGATCTTGGATTCATCACCGTGATGGCAAACACTTCCCATAAAAAAGGTAATTGCATCAATCTGGCAGCGCTGGGTTTGACCACACAAGTGACTTTTTGCAATCAGAGCACTTCATGGAGTGTTTATGGTTTGCACCCAGCAATTGCTTTCCTTCCAGCAACAGTGCTGCAAACTTTTGTGGAGGCTTCTTCCTGATGAAGGCAGATTCCTCGACTTTGAAGTAGCCCTAAATTAGCATCACTCTGTGTATGTTACACGTTGCACATTTGCTATTTGTCCTAGAAATAATTAGCGAAGTTTATGGCTCAGGACGTAGCTTTGAAACCAGAAAATATTTGCATCACAGCAGTCTTATAAATTGTTGTCAGTAAATGCTTTGAGATGGCTCATCCTTACCTTTAAAAGCAGATTATACCAGGAATAAAGTAACCCTAATATTAATTGTATGGAAACTTTTCCAGTGCTTTCCCCAAATTTTTCTTTGTACATCAGTGAAACTCCATCACCGTCTGTGAATATATTTTGATTAACGCCATTATGTTTGAAGAATCATCTTCTTTACGTTCTGTGATGACCTTCTTGCTACAATTTCACCTATTGAACTAGACTTTATCACAGCTCTAGAGGCTGATTCTTACAGCCCTGTCTTTCACACTGTCAGTAGTCAAGTGGATTTAAATCTAATTCACTGAGGATGTCTGAAAGCTTTACAGGTAGCACTAAAATATTCTGCTCTTTTTTGCATTAAACAGACTCTGCTAAGGAAGAAGGCAGCTACAGAACAAACACCCAAAAGGCAAATGTAAGTATTATTTAAGGATCTTTCTTTAAAATTGAAATGCACAGAAATTTGTCTTACAGGGAAAGTGCTGCATAAGACATTGGAGAGAACTATTGATGGTTTAGTGGATTATGGACTAAGTGTTCTGTGCCCCAAAGGGCTCAACACAAAATCTACACCAAAAGTCTTGGAGACTTCACAGAAAAAGATTAGAGAAAATGAACTTTTCACAGCAATTCAGTTTTGGAAGTTGGAATGTGTTTAGATGAATTTTTAATTAATTTACTTGGCTAGTGCAAACCTCTCTCTGAAGGGTGATCCTTCAAGCAGAATTTAATATACTTTTATATTGTTTCCAGGTGTTTTCTACTTCTATATTGGAATGTATAAATTATTTTGCAATGAAAAAAATTCCAGTTTATGGCAAACTAAGAAGTTAAGGATACATCAATTGCTAGCAGCTGTCCAAATTTAAAGAATAAAAATGCCAGATAGAATATTTTATCATCTTAAAAGTCTAGTTTTTAACTGTAACACTAGCAGGCAGACATCTGCTATAAGAGATATGCTGCTTCACAAGAAGGCATCATGCTTTACAGATTGCCTGTCAGAATATATTGCATCAGAGGAATATAAATCTAATTCATAACCAAGTTTATTACAGTTTGTTGCACAGAAACACAACCTCAGCTACCTCCTCCTTCCCTTTATCTACAGCTGTAATGTATCCAATTCAGATAAAAGAGGGATGTACTAGAAGGTGCACTAGAAAACAAGTGGCTGTCCAAGAGTTAGAAGTCGTGCTCCAGATGCAAAGAATTAATAGGAATTATTTTCCTAAGTACCTGCACTAGTTTTGCAAATGGGAGCTGCACCCCCAAGCCACAATTTGTGCCATCTGCTTCTATTCCCCTGGCTCTAACTTCCCTACTACCTCGGATCAGGGAAAGACCATTTAAACTACAGATCTGCATCCAGCCATTTGGGGTCTAATCTTTCAGATCTTTTTCATTATAAAGAAACAAGATATGTATGTTTCTATACACACTCCTGTCCTAACTGATACGTTTATTATTATTTAGGATCACAAAAGAGAAACCAAAATATATATTAAACCAAGTCGCCATGTGGATCCTTTCACAACTGTTACACTTGGCTGGCCAGACAACAACAATCATTCCAGCTTTCTCTGGTCCTGTGGTATGTGAATTTCCTGCACTTTGTTCACCAACTTCTATATGATGAGTAACAAACTGTTTTATCAGATCAAGTGGTGGAAATCTGACTGAAGGATGATTTATTTTCTGGCTGTAAAGTTTGCCACTCACTGTATATGAAGAATGTCCTTCTGCCTTACCCTGCTGTTAACACCAAACTAATCATGATCTATAATATGGCATAATACTCAGTTTTGTCTTCTCCCAGTGATTTCAGTTTTTCAAGATTTGCCTGTCCTAAGCTTTCACCCTCATAGTCAAGGACTAGCCTCAAGTTATTTACAGGCTTAGGCATTTGCAACGTAATTGTGCCTCAATAAAACAACACTAATTAGCATTAAACATGATGCAAAAACATTTCTGGATGGACATCTGTTCTGCCTCCATAATTATGTCTTATCTCATACATTACTTTGAAGAAGTCAGCCTGTACTCTGAACCCAGATCACCAACTCTTTGATTTGGGTTCAGGAAACCCGTTTGCTCTACAAAGCTCTTAAAAACCTATGACAGAAAAGTCCTTTATAAGGTACTATTCTAATTCTAAAGGAAATGTTTGTGCAGGAGCTTGCTGGCCTGCATGGAATGAATGTGTGCTGCAACAGACAATCCTAACCAACCAATCTGAGGTGCAAATCCCACCTTCCTGCCTTCCTCCTCCAAAATCAGCAGTGACTGTCAGGATTACAGTCCGAAACCACGGCAGTGAAGAGAGGCAGGATGAGCAGTGTCTCTATGTGACTGCAAAGCAAGAACTGCAACTGGAAATCAGGTCTGGTTTTAAACCTCAGTATTCACTGGTTAATATTATTACTGCACAAACATAGTGCAAGGCCACAGTCACCAATAACAATAATAATAATAAAGTGGTAATGTACTTACAGAATCACAGAATAGCTTGGGTTGGAAGGGACTTTAAAGATCATCTTGTTCCATTCCCTTGCCATGGGCAGGGACACCTTCCACTAGACCAGGTGGAAGGTCTCCATCCAACCTGGCCTTAACCACTTCCAGGGATGGGGAGCCACAGCTTCTCTGGGAAACCTGTGCCAGGGCCTCACCACCCTTAGAGTAAAGAACACTTATTGTTGTAAATCCATTTACACCTTACCATTATAAAAATTACTGACCAAATGGGTCTTGCTGCATTTTCCAGTTCACATTTCTTTTATTAACTATTTCAATGTTGGAGATTTCCACATGCAAACCTCATTGAAACTATGGGAATAAATGCCGTAAGAGATGTCTGAAGTTTCTACTCATACAGTTACTAACATAATTCTCATCTTACTTCCTTACAGGTGTGAGGCAAACTGCAAACCAGTGAATGTTAGCCATGAAGTTGTTTTGAGTGTCTCTGGACCAAAGGACTCCCAGGCCATACATTATAACTGGTATTTAGATAACACATTCCAAACCAAGGTGAGAGCACCAGATTTCTCAGAAATGTTGCACACACCCGCTCTGAGGGAAAGCCAGGGGGCATCACAGGGATATTTTGTCCAGTGGACGCTTTGAAAATACTAGTGAAGATAGAGACAAGGGGGTGCCTGGTTTGGGAAGGGTCATAATGAAAAGCACTGAACTGCCACCCTGCTCGTGATAAATCACAACAGAGAGCACAGCAAAGAACCTCTTTTTGCCATGTTTTCTTTTCTGTCTGATTCTCCAGTCTACAACCCTCCCTCTAGCCTGTGGCCTGACTGGTTTCCGACAGAACTCTTTGAATTTGCTTCAAAGCAACACATCCGTGTTGAGAATGAACAGCTCCTTCTTGCAGACACAGGGAGAAGCTTTTCAGATTAAAGTAACAGGTAGGGGCAAGCCGGGGTTTAGGGTTTTCAGACTCCTTTGAGATAATCTCTGCCGTCGTGACATCACACTGGCGTTACACATGCATAGCCTCGCTGACAAATATGAGGGTAAATTAGTCTACAAGTTGAAAGCTGTTACTTTATAAGGGGGTTCTTTAAACTAATGAAGAGATAAGTTTGTTCTGGGCTGTTGCACAGCAGGACAAATTCAGATGTCTTACTCCAAGCTGTTAATAACTTTGTTACGGCTCATCCAAAATGAAGTTACGTTAATGCTTGATCAAATACTACAGCTTTGCTTTATAATGCAAACTTGAACATATTGTTAATAGTTCTTTTCCTCTGACGGTTTATTCAGCAGCAGGGTTTAATATCCAGTCAGGCCCAGCCTGATGTTTCCGGTGCTGAGCAAAGAGCACCGTTGCTAAGTAGGCAGGATGGGTGCCTGAGATCGGTGCTGCTGGGGCACGATTGTTGCTGATGTTCCGCTCCCTCCCCCGCTCCCAGCAGTGACTCAGCGCGGCTACGGGCAGGGAATGTACCTTGTCAGCACGGTGGCTCCGCCCGGCGTGCCCAGCTGTGCCGTGGCTCCCGAGCACGGGTCGCTGCTCACCACCTTCAGAGTCTCCTGCAGCGCTCCTGCCTTGCCCGATCCGTCCCAGCCTGGTCCCAACAGGCAGCTCACGTACTGCTTCTATCTGAAACCAAGTGAGTCCCGAGGTGAACTCTTTGGCTTCTCCTAACAAGAGCAAAGGCATAACCTGCCCTCTCTGCACGGAGTCCCCTGTTCGCAGAGGGCAGGAGGTGCCTCTGTGGGGTCTGGTAGGTGACCCGCTCTTTCCTCTTTCAGATTCTCTCCTGGACTGTTGCCCGGATCCTGAACTCTTCCCAGTCTATCTTCCACTTGGAGAGGAGGAAAATAATTTTGTTTTACATGTGACAATTACTGTTAGCAACAGCTTTGGTGATACAGTTCAAACAAATGCTTCAGTGAAGGTACACGGTAGAATTACTTTACTTCAAGACCTCTCAAGTTGATAATGCACGATTCACTTTTGGAGCTTCTTCCTATTTAAGACAGATCACTTTCTTCTGAATGTGCCATAATCACTATTTCCCTGTCTAACAAAGACTTACTGTCTGTGTGCTCAGGGTAGTCAAAAGTATCTTCTGCTGTCCTTTTTCTAGGACAGAAGTTTAAAAGATTATCTGTTGGGATATCGGGCAGCGTAAGATGAGTCTGGAGTTACTCTGCAGGCCCCCAAAAATCTCCTGCTTCTTCCTCAGTGACCCAGTAAGAAGATCCTTACCAGGCCATTAAAAATACAACATTTAAAACTGGGAACATGAGGTTTTATGTCCCACTCCAGCTAGGCAGCCATTAAGACAATCATGGAAGCTGCCCAAAGATAATTATAACAGTGTTGGCAATGTTGAGAGCATCTGATTTCTTCCTCAGGTTGGACCTGCAGATAGGATGGATGGGAACGTGACCCTGCAGGGTATGGTGTCTGAGAAGGCAAGCACCATCCTGAAAGAGGGGAACAACAGCATGAGTCTTTTCCAGCTGTACAAGTCAGTGACATCCATCCTCAACCAGCAGACCCAAGAGGAAAGCTTTAACATGTCTTTACACACAGATACGCGAAAAGAGGTCAGCCAGACACTTGTTTTCTTGCAGTGCAATGTCATATAAGGGACTCTTCATATTCTTTGGCAGCCCTTAAGTAATAAAAAGCTCACATATCACCTCTAGAAAGCAATGGAGGTTTCAAGTTTCTATCATGTGTCTCAGTGTTTGGCACAGTTTCAGCTATTTTCACTATTTGCCTACATAAATAATTTGTCTTATCACCCTTCAGTAATACAATTAATTCTCAATTGTTTTTGCATTAAACTCATTAATTTAAACCAAATTTTCCACAAACAATTTAAATATCAATAAAATGGCCTGTCCTGTGGGATAAATACCCTATCTAATTTTCCCCAAAAGCACTAGATTGCAGGTAATTTTTGCTTGTCCATTTGAGCTACAAGTTGATGTTTCAGTTGTAAGCTGATATTTGTACAGTGTTTGGAGTGCCTCAGATGAAAAGATCTTGAGAAGTGCAATGTATCCTTCAATTATGATTCATTATTTGAATAACATCAATCACACATGGCTCTGCTTGCTCTGGAAGTGGCATTTACACAGTAATTCACATACATTAGTACAAATTCTCACAAGTAACTCTCCGTGCTCCTAATGGATGTGGAGTGTATAAATTCTCTGTGCTGGGAGGTAACACAAAACTCATGATTATACAGTTACTAAGGCAAGTGGCATCTTGTCACTAGGCCTAATATCAGTTCAAACAATCCTTGTTGTGGAGTCTTACTCTACTGCATAATTTATAGCAAGCCTGGCTGTCAATATACAGCACTACTTGCACAGTCCTAATTAGCATCTTGTTCCTTTGCCTAATTATCCCTTTTCATCCCAAGCTCCGAGGGCTGATGCTGACAACTCTCTCTGCTGTTAATGTAACATCAATGCAGGCTGCTCTCAAGATGTCAGAGGTATTGAAAGAAATCACTTACAGGAGTGAAGAGCTGTCTGTCTCAGCACAGGTAAGACTCAATTCATTTTCTGTCTCATCACTCTAACAGTAGAGACTGCTGCATTCCACTGGCCTTGGAAGAGTTTCAGTGCCTTACAATTATCTGGTTTTGCCCACTTTTTTCAACTCATTGCATGTGCATTTTGACCAGGAGGAAATACCTTTTTCTGGTTAGAGTCAGTAAATTCGATTCTCGGATATTGTCTCAGCAACCTCTACAATCCATTTACATTTATCATACATTTTTAAGATAGAAACTGTGACTTTTAGCCCTAAATGTGCTAGGATGTGTGCTTTATCTTGTAAAGCACTTAAGAAAAACTGTCCAGGAGGGTTTTTCTAGAATTTCCCACATTCACTTGTCCCTGATTCAGGCACTGCACAAAATGCACATAGGCAAGCTGTCAGTGAGGCAGGAACATGGCAGCACCCAGAGGAGCTGGGCACAAATGTGCAGATGGGTCTCACAGAAGTACCTCTTGAATCTTATCTGGCAACATGACATTATTAGTAGATGATGCTATTTGTGCTTAAGGTGTGAGCACATGGGAAGACAGAACAAACTGTCACTGGGGAAGCCTCCCAAAAATGCAGGCAATAAAAAGAGCTATCCTGATTTCTGGTGTGTTACAGGGTTGGAGCCAGACCATGGCTTGGGAGCATTTCAGCAGTGTGTGGTTAACTTTGGCAAGACAAGAGCATAGCTCACATTCAGCCCTCACCCTACAGTAAGGCTGCTCAGCATTTGCAGGCTGTGGGAATGGATGTGTCCAGGCTTGCAGTGAATTTGCTTGGCTCCCTCACCATCCTGGGCTAAAAGCTGGCCAGAGCTTTCACAATCACAAAGCAATCACTGGCTGCATTTGGGCACAAAATAAAAGCTGTAAAACTCATTCTCCTTTGGCACTTAGCACAGGGCTAAGGGTATAAATTGATGGCAATCCAGTAGGGTTTGTGGGAACTAAGATTGAAATATACCTGTGCCTGACAATATGGTGGTATTTTTTAGACCACCCAAAAGTAATCTAATTTACTGCATTACTGTACATCTAAACAGTGTCCTTCCCCAGTGTTTGGCAGACAAGCTTCCTTCATATCTTTTACATATATGAAATCTGTAGAAGCAGGCTGCATTTTTCAGGTCTGTATTCCATTTTACTATAACCTCTAGTATATCATGTTTATTAGCATTTGAGGTATTACCCCAGCACAAATAATCATAGTAAAACCAGCATTAGCCTCCAATAGTCCCATGTGATTAGTGATGTTGCAATATTCAGTAAATGACACAAGGGTCAGTCCTGTCAGCTGTGGTACCAGCACATATAACCTGCTCCCCATGTTTCTCATGCAGGTGGAAGCCAGCAGCACTCTCAAAGATGTCAGTGCTTCCTTGCTCGCTGTAAACACAGAGGACAGCAGGGATGATCAGAACTTAAAGGAAGCAGCCAACTATCTGTTTAATGCAGTGAGCAATGTCCTTAGAGCTGCTGTAGAAATCAGAGCTGTGAACTCTACAGTGCCAGAGGCAGAACAGGTAATTTTGGTTTGGCCCAGTCTATTCTGGACTGTGGGTGAACATCTGTGTGCTTTTCAGAGGAGCTCATAAATGCCACCACTGGAATCAGCTGATTGCTGCTTTCACTTTTGCAGAAAGCCCACTCTGATTATCTATTCAGAATGATGCAACGTGTTTATGTTGTCCTACCCTCACCTATCTGTATGTAAATTGATCTGAGTGCTGCCTGGGCTGAACATACTTTAATTTCATCACTGCAAGGGAGTAGGGCATGAAATAAATCTAACCTGAGAGAAAGGGTTATGAACTGGTCAAGCTCCCCCAAGATAACACACTAATAACACACAATTGATATGTAATTAGGTCTTGCTTTTCCAAGTAACTAAAGAGTGCAGCCAAAGGGCATCAGTGCACAGAAGAGCATGAATATATTGATTGATGTCATCTTTGTAGTGCTGGAAACTTCAATGTGTAGAAGTTATAAATAATAGAATACAAAAGTAAAATCTTACTTGTTGTCTGCAGTGTTTCTATGAGAATTATAGAAATTGAATTGCCAATAGAATAACTTCTTCTGAGATTAAGAAGCACATCACCAAGTTTGTCAGCTTTGGAAAACACTGAGATTAAAAGAAAGCAAAGACAAATAATGTGCAGCTCGATGATTCTGAGTACCTTTGTTCCAAGTTCCCTCCTCTAATCTTTTCCCAGATTTCAGTGTCACACCAGCTCCTCAGTACAGTGGAAAATCTCCAGAGTGCCCTTCTGTTTGGGAAAGCACCGGATGATGAACCTACAGTCCTGACCACTCCTTCTGCCACAATGTATATGCACAGGTAACAGCACCGAGGCTCCTGAGACTTCATCAAATTGCTCCAATTAGTAATTCCCCTGTGCTTAAACAGAACCACTCAACTAAATATTGTAACATAATGACAGCTTCAGCAGTGCAATGAGGCTTCATTATTCCCTGATAGTAAGAACAGCTTGGATTCTAGTAACATCACCTTAGAAATTCTCATGCTGTATTGTCTTTAACCAACTGAGAACTTACTACTATTTCCTGGGAGAGGCAGCAGTCACTTACCTATGAAATTATGCAGGAAACTCATGTCATGCCAGTTAAGGGTTTCTTTTCTTTTCTAAGTTGCCAATAATGACATGTTGTACAGAACTGTAACCAGCTTGGCAGAGGCAAGTATAATGCTGAGGAGCCTGACAAGCATTCTCCATTCCCTGTAATCATCCCTAAATTGTTTCCTGAGAGCCTGGGTTTCATCCACACCACACTGTGCATTCAAATCAAGAGCATGTTCACACAGAAATCGGGTATGTCTCTCACATAAGTACACCTTGGGTAACCTTCCTATCCAGATATGCCAATTCCATCCCTTCTTTGATGATTCCATGTCAGTGTCATGTGCAGTACTAGGTCAGGGACAGATTATTGTACAAAGCATTTACTGGCAGAGTTAGAAATAATTTTGCAACTAAGTTAGTTATACTTGTGAAGAGAGAAAGGTTTTTCTCTAGTTATGAATTCCATGTTATTGATTGATCTTTTCCTGGTGTCGGGATTTTTTTTTCTCCTTTATTTCTTTTTTTTCTTTTCTATTTCTTTTTTATTCTGCTCTGCTTGTATCCAACCCTAACTGGACAGATTACAAACAGAAAACATGGATGGCACATCCATTAACATCTCCAATTCCAGCTCTGCCAGCTTTACTCTCCCACCTGCTTCCTCTCTCAGTGTTTCAGGACTTGATGAAACAGTGGATATAAGGGCAAGTAAACAGCTTTTATCTGGCTCAATCTGATATTCAATTATTTCTTGTTCTAATGGTTTTAGAATATTTTCTCCTTTTAAAATGAACACACAAGCACACAAGTCATCCCTCCTGTCATGATAACAATTTGAAATATTTTTGGTCAAAGAAGTCTTCATTTATCTTAATTGCATGAGGTTGGTTCAGCAAGCTAAGGACTGAAAGTTTAAATTCCCCATCCCATCATCCCCTCCCATACACTCTGATTCATACTTACATGGCCAGAGAAGGCAAAGGAATTAATCAATACCTATAAATCTGTTTGCTGTTTGTTTACATCTTATGCTCTGTGGAGGATGCAGCAGCTCAGAGTCTGTGTCACATTCAAACTAATCTGCAGCAGGCCCTCCTTCATCCCAGCCAGAAATACCCGAGTGTGAGGCACTCAGATCCTGCAGGAGATAAATGTCCTGACAATGGCATATTCCTCATCTGAGTTAGGACATGGTGGTTCTTTCTCTCAGAACAACAGATTGAATGTAATTGATGTATCCTTGTAATAAATTTTCTAAAGGCCTCTCTGGTTGATTTGACTCTCTCAGGAGACCCCTACAATACCTGCAAATTTTTTGTTTAAATTGGGTCTGCACTGCTAAGAAAGGGTTACAGGGTATGGAAACAATAAAGATTGTTGTACTCATGTCACATTTCAGAGTCAAAATCACTCTCAAGGTTTGTGGTGACCTACTTTAGAGATAAAGTAGATTCTTTAAATCTGGATGCAGGCTTCTTGAAAGCTGAGTCCTGTTTGGGTCTGAGCTCCAGCTTTCACTGTTCAGCAATTTAGAGTATGAATACAATGAAATATCAACAATATATCCATTGTCTGATTGTTAATGTCTTGCTAACAGATGGTGAGCTTTGCCATGAGTCCTTTTTTCTCCAGTGACACCAGTTTTGACATCAGTGGAACAGTGGGAGGTCTAAGTCTTACTGACCTGGATGGTTCGAGCATACCAGTCAGCAACCTCAAAGAGAACATTGAGGTAAGTCCACTGTTTTCCATCCCTCTCCCTCTCTTCCCATTTTATCCTTTCTCCATTAATGAACTGTCATTTGTGTTATCTTCTGTGAGGTGAACACAAATGCTGGTAGTGCCGATTACATTAGATAATGGGATATGCTGTCTGCATTTGTGATGAGGGGATTTGTGTGATGTGATGAAAGAAATAACAAATATTCCTGTCTGTTCTTAAAAAAGGAGGTATCTTATTCTTCATTTAAAGGAATGTGAGAATGCTAATGATTGTGGGAAAAGACTCCAGATTACAATCATCCCAATGTAATTTCTGATTTCATCATCCAGAAACTGAATGTTCATTGTACTACTGCTTGGCTTCCTGGCTGGTGTGCAAACTGACATCTAAGTCATTCATGTATACACTTCTTGTAGCAAATGTCTCATCCCAAAGGCAGTTCTTAGTTCAGAAATGCACCAAAGCCTCATCACACAGACTTTGTGATGAGCCTACATAGGTTTCAAATAAACTTTTCAGAGGTTAGCTGACATTATCAAGAAAACTACTCTGCAGCTGATATTTTTGCTGGCCATGCTTTTCTGATGTTATGAAAAAGATAATGTAGCATGTGACAGCATGCTAGAAGCAAAGTGCTTTGCTGTATTTAAACTTATGTCTTTCTGTTTAAAAACAGATCATGTTACCAAGGCTTTCAGCAACCCAGGAAGATAAGATTCTGTTGACTCTGGGCAATTATAGCACTTTCCAAGTCAATATTACCTCAGAAAACACTTCTATAGTGATCCACCTGGAATCTGAACGTGACATTCCACTAGTACTCTACTTGGGGTACGGTTATCGCCCAAATGAAACTAACTATGATATGAAAAGTCATCTGTTCTCTAAGAAAACTGCTGGAGGTAAGATAACTGGTTAGTGACCCATGGGCTTGCAGAACAAGCCTTGACCATGAGTTCAAACATTTAGCTGGAAGGAAACCTCTCACAGGAGCTTCAGTCTGTCATGCTTCAGGGCTCCAATCTCTAGTGTTCAGTGTTCATTAACAGGAGCAAAGAGTGGGATGCTGTGAACAATGAGTCGCTAAGAATTATTTCATACCTGTTTGTTTGGTTTATTTATTATATGCAATACAGCTGCATACTTGTGAATTAGCATTTCTCTGTGCATTGAAACTAAAATATTTATCTTCAAGGTGAGACAAACACCTGGGTTCTTAGCCCAGAAGAATTCATTTTTGAAGAAGGAACATACTATTTCATGGTTTCACAAGACATGGGAATGGATTCCACAGTCTATGCCGGGCTAACTGTAGGTGTCACTTGCTTTGCATCCCGCTGTGTGTTTTGGGATGAGCGCCAGGGCAGCTGGAACAGCTATGGATGTCATGTAAGTAGAGTGAAACAAAACAACGTCTCTGTTACACACTTCAAAGCCAGCCCTTATAACCACCATCTTGTAGTAAAATGATAGCACTGGAGTCATTCCATAAAACAAGATCATCCTGAGATGTTTTAATAAACTGAAGAGCTTTAGTCATATTGAACTAAGCTTCAAACGAGATTTCCATTTCTATTTCTTGGGATGAACTTCTATATAAGAAGAAATGGAAAGTTCTGACAAGGCCATATTATATAATAATGCCTGTTACTGGTTACTATTAGAGTTAATATTCCTTATTGGAATCTAAACTATTCTTTTGTGTATAGCAGTTCTCTGCACTAACTCACCATTCTCAGCATTGTCTTTTCATTTGCTTGGTAAGTCACCTAATATTCCAAAGCCAAATATTTTATCACTAATTTTTTTCTGGGTTTCAGGTAGGACCAAAAACAAATCCTAGAAGCACACAGTGCCTCTGCAACCATCTGACCTTCTTTGGGAGCTCCTTCTTTGTCATCCCCAATGCCATAGATGTCAGCAAAACCACACAGCTATTTGGTACATTTGTGGACAATCCCGTGGTGGTGACAACTGTAGGATGCATCTCTCTGATATATGTGCTTGTAGTTATTTGGGCTCGAAGAAGAGACATCCAGGATGATGCCAAAGTAAGTCTTCAGCTAATAAAGACTGAACGTATTTAGGCCAATTTGGCTGTTTTAATAGGAAGTCTTTAAACCACCCTACTCCCTTCCCTGTAGCTCTGTTTCCTGGTAAGTAAATGTTGTTCCCAAGATGACAAATTCCCGCTCACAGCTTTCAGGAACCCACACTCACAGAACAGCTAACACACTGCTCGTGTTGTGTTGCTCTGCAGGTGAAAGTCACAGTCCTGGGAGACAATGACCCCTTTGCTCAGTATCGGTACCTTGTGACAGTTTTTACAGGACACCGACGTGGCGCAGCCACAACCTCCAAGGTATTCGTGGCACTGTGTGGGAAGGCAGTTTGTACATCTGTTCAGGGAACTGGATGAATAATGGACTGCCTGAGGCTGTTAAACAGCTCAAATGCACTGTCTAGGCCAGGAAGTCCTTAGATTTGATAAAAGCTGGAAGAATATGCCAGAGGAATAATCATACATAGTATGAGGATGTGGAAGTCTTCATTTCACCATCTTATTTTCCAGGTGACTCTCACTCTCTATGGAATGGAAGGAGAGAGTGAGCCCCACCATCTAACTGATCCTGATACCTGTGTCTTCGAACGAGGAGGAGTGGATGTTTTCCTCCTCTGTACCTTCTTCCCTCTTGGGGAACTGCAGAGTATTAGATTGTGGCATGATAACTCAGGGGACAGTCCATCCTGGTAAGCAGAGATCTGAAGATCCACAAATTTTTCTTTATAATAACAGTTTTCCTTTTCTAGCACTTGAAAATAATACATCCTAAAGTTCTAGAACGAAGTGTTAGTTTCTCATTTTTGCAGATAAACAGATCAAATCATAATCTAAACTGCAGGACCAGGTGTGCTTCCCATATTCCATGTCAAGTACAGGATGGGATGTGTTCTCTGCCTTACAGTTTAGACACACCCTAAGAAGCCAAAGGCCAGAGTCTGTCCTCCATAGGCCTGTCCAGTTCTGAATTTCACACCACTCAGTTATATGTGATTGTGCCCTGTATGTTTTTCCAACAGGTATGTGAATCGAGTGTTAGTCCATGATCTGGCATGGGATCAGAAATGGTACTTCCTCTGTAACTCCTGGCTGGCTGTTGATATTGGAGAATGTGTCCTAGATAAAATGTTCCCAGTAGCTACAGAACAGGACATGAAGCAGTTCAGGTACCTTCCATTTTATGGACTTTTTAAATCTTGATAGCAATCAGTCTAGAAAAGCAAGCATGAAAAAGAAAGACCAAACCCCTAGGCAAAAATGAAAACAAGGAATGTCTTTCCAGTGCTAAGAGCACTGAACAGTGCTAAGGGATCTGAACAAGGGAAAGAGGAAGGATACAGTAATACCACACTGGAAATATTGGTGTTGAAGAAGGATAGCCTAACAAGACCTATAGAAACCCAAGCATCTCCTCTTATGTGTAATTTCCATAACAATTTAAATAGAAACTGCTCATGATTCACTTTCCCTCCATGGTGTGGCCAAAAGGAAAGGACACAAGTAGCTATGACCATTCCATGAAAATCAAACCACAATATTTGGTCATTTCTCATAGTTATTATTTCTTCTGACAGTACCTAGAAGCACGATCAGGTCAGGACATTGAACTACAGCTTTATTCTTTCCTCTCCTTTTTAAATATCCATTTGATTTCCCTCTCCTCCCTCCCAGCAATCTGTTTTTCATGAAGACCTCCAAGGGTTTCCAGGACGGGCACATCTGGTACTCGGTTTTCAGCCGCTCCCCACGAAGCTCCTTCACGCGTGCCCAGCGTGTGTCGTGTTGCTTCTCGCTGCTGCTGTGCACCATGCTGACCAGCATCATGTTCTGGGGTGTGCCCAAGGACCCAGCTGAGCAGAAAATGGATTTGGGTAACAATCCTCACCATTGCTTGGGCAGGGAAATAAAGAAACGGCAGAATGTAGAAGCAGGACAGTTGAACAAATGGGCTTTATCACAAGAGAGAGACCTGATGGTTTATTTTTCCTGGGGTTATTTTTTCTCCTCCCCTCTGTTTGCCCCTGACAGGTAAGATCGAGTTCACATGGCAAGAAGTGATGATTGGCTTTGAGAGCTCCCTCCTCATGTTCCCCATCAACCTGCTCATCGTGCAGATCTTCAGGAACATACGACCCCGGCCAGCCAAGCAGGGGAGAGAGAAGAAGCCGGGGAAGAACGGTCGAGTGTCCCCAAGCCTCCCTGCGGCCCCACGGGCCACCCAGGCTGTGTCTCTCACTCCAGAGGCTGTGACAAAGGCAAGTCCCTGCGAGTCCTGCACTGCCCTCTGGTGCCGCGCACGACCGGCTTTCCCAGCTCCACAGCACCAATCTGCCCTGCCAGAAAAGGCAATTGTCACCGGTGCAGAGCACTCGTGCCCATCTAAATGCAGTGCCCGACTTCGTTAAGGGCTGCCTTCGTACATCCCAGCCCTTGCACAATTAATGTGCGTGACCAAATCACCGTGGCCAGGGGTCAAAGCAAACACTAAGCAAGACAGTGAAGATAAAAGGTATCGTAGACCCCATCTTTCTCACCTTAGGTCCTCAGGCAGGTAAGCTGTCCTTTTGAACCCTGAAAGCTGTCTTACTGAACTCATTGAAATCTGCTTGTCACATTCAGCGCTGTAGGATGTGCTATTCTTATCCATTCTGGAGATTTTAGCAGTCGGTGCAGCTCCAGCCAGTGGTGCTGTCAGATCACATCAGCTTAAGCCACTGCAGCCAGAGTCACTGCTGTGTTGCTGCTGTCTTTCCTAGGACATAAGAAGAATTGCCAACTCACTGTTTAAAGCCCTGAAGATTCCATCTCTCACCTCAGCATCAGACCTTGGAAAAGCAACAAACATCAATGCACTTTTGTCATTGGTTGAGGACATCATCTGCCAGCAGAACAGAGCTGGGCAAGGGTTTTATGATGAGAGCAAGAAGGATGGCCCTGTAATCGTCACATTAGGTTCTATGGATATACAAGGTAAACAACACACTGTGAAATGCCCTCTGAAGCCTTTGCAGTGAAAATGATGATAGCACTGGATGTGATGACCCAAGTTCTTCTTACATTCTGACTCAGAAGCAATTATAGAATTGCAGAATAGCTGAGGTTAGAAGGGATTTTGGGATCCCACCACTCTGCTCAGAGCAGGGTCAGCTGGAGCAAGATTGCCCAAGATCAATTCCAGACAGATTTTGAATGTCTCTAAGGGCAGAGATTCAACAAATTCCCTGATCAACCTGCTCCAGTGTCCAATAATCCTCACAATACTCAGGAAGAATGTCCCATGTTTTAAGTTGTGCTCATTGCCCCTTGTCCTTCCACTGTGCACCACTGACCACCCAACTGAATAAAGACAACTGTGAAATCTCTATTTCTTATGCTGTAGAATTCAGTGTTTGCTACCAGGCTGACTGGGGAGCAGAATCAGAATCTACCAGCATAAAGACTCAAAAGTATCAGTTGTTTCACAGGTTTTTTAATCTGTCTTTTTTTCCTTCTTGGCCTTGTGCTGTTGTTCCTTTCAGTTTGACTCTCAACTCAGGCATTCATTTATCTTCAATTAAACAAGAATATAGAAGTAAACAATCTCACTGATTTCATTAAGACTCATATTTGACTTTTCCAATGAGTCTGCCAAGCTACTATTTGCACAGGGAAACTATGAACAAATTAACAGTTGATCTGACCTGACTTCTCCATTAAGATTTCAGGACCACTGTTTAACTAACTTGCTTTCTGACAACAATTCCAACCCATTCCAGCAGCAGAGTATTAAGCTGTAGTACTACAGCTGGTTTTACATGTGCCTTCCAATGTTACTCTTCACTTTGTCACATTCATAATCTTTAGCTCCAGTTCTACTACCCTTGGTACTGAACAGTATTTTAATCTAGAGATAGCTATTTTCTCAATAAATAAGTAAGTAATTCATTGCCTGCAGAAAAAACAAGAAGCCCAACTCCAGAGAAGAGAATCTGTGAGCAACTGAAATACAGTGATTACAATCGCTGCTTGTACACGCAACTGCAGCACGTGGAGATGGAGCTGGAATTACTGGGGCCCCATAAATTCCAGATGCCTCAGAGTTACACACAAGCTCTTCAGCAGGTTCAGCACATGAAGAACCTCTTGGAGAACCGAATGTGCTCGTCAGTGTCCATCAGTGAGGGGTAATCCAGCTCTCATCTCCTTCTCAGGATAAGTAAATTCAGATCACGAATTCAAAATTGGTCAGGACGACAGAGCCCAAATAATTACTGCTTAATATGTGCTAGATAACTATTATTATATCTGTAAAAATAAGTCTTACTATTATACCATTGTAGAAAAGAAATTTCCATGCACTGTGAACTGCACACAAAGGCAATAATGACAGTTATTGACATTGTCATTTTTGTCTCCAAAATGGAAAGTTACAACACAATGCCACATGATAGTAAAGGGCTGGGATAATCACCAAGCTCCAAAGTCACAGAAGTCTCTTGAAATGTATGAATAAAGAAAAATTAATAAGCAGACAAAAATAGTTCAGTGAAATATGATAATTAAGTTGGAAGTATTGAAAACAATTGCACTAATTATCTCTCTGGCCTTTATGGTGATCACAAGAGACACATCCAGCAGCTTAAATGCACTCATGGTTTTCTTTGTCAGTAATTCTACTGGAGGTTCAATTATGCACGAACTGAGGAGTAAATAAGCCCATTATATTTATTTTGATTTTAGCTGATCTCCGCACTTCATCGTATTTTTGCTCACTGTACTTTTGCTATCCATATATCCTGTGTAATTGCATTAGTTAAAAGAATTTAGAGTGTTTTGATTGAGATTTTAAATCATAAGATGTTGCCTGTTCCCAGTGAACTTGATGGCTGTGATTTTGGTTCCTGTTACACCGCAGACTGATGTTTTCTCTTCTGGTTGACTCTCAAGGTGGTCCCTTACTCCAAACTTCTCCAGTGATGACAAGAAAAGTGTTTCTTCCAAAGGACTGCCCTGGTGGTTTGTGTTCATAGGTTGGTTCCTGGTGGCAGCCACCAGTGGGGTGTCTGGGTTCTTTACCATGCTCTACGGGCTGCACTATGGCAAGGAGAACTCCATCAAGTGGCTGATCTCCATGGTCATCTCCTTCCTGGAAAGTCTCTTCATCACACAGCCCTTAAAGGTGAGATCCTCAGAAATACAACCACTGGCCAAGATAAACTCATCTACTACCACTGCAGGAAGACAATGTAACATGTTCTAAAGAACCACAGGATTTAAGATATAAAATGAGAAGTCTTTGCCCTTAACACAAGAGCTAGCAGGTGGTTTACAGAGTTCTGCTGTCTTTAACTCCATCAGTTTTATCTCCCTTGCTTTGTCAGGATTTAATAGGTAATGAGGTTTCTGACCAGGGCAGCTGTGTTACATGGCAAAATTGGTTCAGCTGGCCAGAACCCCAGCAAGGCACACTCTTCTCTTATTTAAGGGCTTCAGCTGCATGACTTCAATAAAGCCAAAGCACAGCCCTTCTCCTGCAGTGCCTGGATCCAAAGGGATCCAGGTCAAAGCCTGAGCTTCTTCATCGGAAATGGGCATATGGTGAATCTGTAGCTGATTCTTTCCAGGTGCTGGGATTTGCTGCCTTTTTTGCTCTGGTTCTGAAGAAGGTGGAACATGAGGATGTAGAAAACACAGCTATTGATGGGCCTTTACCTGTGCCAGGTAAGTGCCAGTAAAGTGAGACTTTATTAAAGAAAGTGCAGTATTCTCAAGCTTTTGGAGTGCTTTGTGCATAAATGTGTGACTCAGCTCGGCCGAGAACTTCACTGCTCATCTTTATATACCCAAATCTTCACTGACAGTGTTAGCAGAAATCATTTAAACACACAGGTGTTGTGACAATGTGCCTGTCCATTAGCATTCCCAAGATCAAGGTGGAAGTGAAAACAAACCTAAATAACTGGTGTCAGTTGCTGAAAAAAAATAAAGACTGCTGTATGTGTAGATTGGATAAATCCTGCAGAACAGCTAATGGAAGAGACCACATGGTTAAAAAGGTATAAGAGAAGAAGTTCTAAATCAAAATAATAATACCTTCTTGTTTATCTTTTTCCCACTACAAATAGATATACAAGCACAATCTCCCCTAGCTCTGATGTGAGATTGTCCCTGTTACTGGAGAACCTACTTGCTGCCAGGATACTGCTAGTGACTCTTTCCTTCCCTCCAGCCCTGGCTTGCCTGTGTCAGGATAAAAGACATATTCTCCTATACTGATGCATGCAAGATCAAGAATTGTACAAATTGACAATTAATAACTTTTCTGTCCATCAACAGTCAAGGAATATCTAGAAAAGAAAATTACATGGCAAACTGACTGAAGCCATTATAATAAAAATTAATGCATCGGTGCTATTAGTATGCAATAACCATGCTCAAATATTTTAGCTACACCAGACATAAAAAAATATTTCAACATGTCACACATAAGAAAAATCAGATATACAAGGAGGCTTGTTTCAGCTCTGTGCACACACCTCAGTACTCATGGCATGGCTTGCAACAAAACCTGCAACTATTCCACAACCTAGTGAAAATAAACACGTGACCCACTGCAAAATGCACTCTTCATGTAGATTGGCAAATCTTTATCTGAGAAGCAGATCTAAAACTCTCTCAAGGAAATTTCCCACCTCCTTTAAGTCCTATAGGAGGAAAGTTCTCATGTTACATACTTTTCCACAACCACAATTATCTGGTTTATTCCTATAAACTGAAAGTGGCTTCTGCAATCGTACCCATGTCTAAAAAAAGCCTTCCCCAGCAGACTGGAGTCCTGGGGCACAACGGCATTATCTGATCTGCAGGTTCCTCCCTGATCAGCCTCAGCCTCTGAATACATCCCCTTCTGATAGGCTCAGCCTAGAGAGAGACACCTGGACTACACCTGGTTCCTAAACCCAACACACTGTTTTGTGAGCCCCTTCCCTCCCACAGTTTACCTTACTACACTAATTGTTTAAATCACATCCTCTGCCTTCCTCAGGGAAAGCATTAAATTGAAATGTTTCCTTTGAACGTCCAAAGAAACAAAAAGCAGAACGTGGGTGATCTCTTTACTAATTCCGGTGTTTACTGCTCTCCCTCACAGGTGATTCACACCCTCTCACTGGAGCCCGAAGGGACAGTAAAAGCAACATTTATCGGCCACCTCCTGCAGCTGATGTGGAAAAAATGAAAATCAGCTGCATGAAGGAGCAGAAAGCATTTGCTCTTATCCGAGAAATCCTGGGTATTATCCATATGTAGATTATCCTGTTTTATTCAGTAGTACTCATCAGTACTTTTACAGAAGTGATAATATTGTTCTCCTGGGTGACAAAGTTTTGGCATATCTTCAGCTTTCTGCCAGCCGTTCTGATGTAGAGACAGGCTCGTGTGGCAGCTGGAGCTGCAAGGAGGTGGGAATGTTAGCTGGAGATAAAAGTGTGGCTAAGGCTTGGTTTTATGGTAAAGAAACACATCACAGACACATCAGAAGTTAAAGAAAAAATAGAAAGGATAGAGTAAGGAGGTCAGCAGTTAAATGAAGTAAAAAAGCAGATGGAGGACATCTTTCTAAAAGCAGATAGTATCTAGAGATAATGATTTATACCTCTGTTTTATTTCTTCTAAAATCAATGGCAAAAATTACCTCAACTTCACTAGGAACAAAGTTAGACTACTCATTTTATTTAGAGCTGCCATGTTCATCCTTCCCACTTTTTTTCCTGACTGCTACTCATATTCCAAACGTGAACCACTGAAATTGCAGCATGTTGAAGCAGCTTGTGCACATTCATTAGCACTGGTCACTCAGAGTCTACAAAGCACCTCCTCGGCCTAATAGGTGCTGACAGCAGTAATTACTCATGCAATCTATTCTGAACAGCATTGTTAATTCAGATCTCACATGTGCTGTCTCTTTCTGTTTTTTTCCAGCCTACACTGGGTTTTTATGGATGCTGTTACTGGTTGCCTATGGGCAGAGGGATCCCAATTCCTACTATTTAAACAAACATATTGAGGACAGCTTTACAGACGGATTCCACGATGTCTACAGCTACCGGGATTTCTTCACGTGGGCAAACACTACCTTACTGAAAAACCTTTATGGATCGTATAAAGGTGCAGAGTCACATTGTATCTCTTCAGCTTGCCGCATTCCGAAACCTAATCTTTTATACACTTTTATACACTAACTTGCGTATCTGAGGGGAGGAAAGACTGAGAGTGCACAAGGCTAGCATGGATTCTTATAATGTGGATATAGTGGATAACACCCCCCTTCCCCCAGTTTGATCCCAAGTCAAATGTGCCCTGATATTTTCCTTCTGTTTAGTATAAACCAAAAGTTCTGCACTGCAATGCTATGTTTTTCAAATTTTACATTAGGTACTCCAGATACTCAGATAAGTGCCTCAGTTTTACACAAGTTTCTTCTCATAATCCAAAAAAGAGAATGGCAGACAGGTGGCACTATAAAGCTTTTCTCAGGAGAGTTGTTTGCATCAGGACTTGGGTCAACGTGAAGGCAAATAATGCAATATGACCATGTTTCTATGTAGCCAAATCCAGTAAAATCTGACCCATTTTCCAGCTCACATTTAAGGGTAAGTATTGAAATACATTAGTAGAGTTGTTCTTTGGACATGACAGGCCACATGAACACTACATAAAACTACTCTGCTCTGGGAATCAAAGTGAGTCACTTTTCTCCCCCAGGCCTCACTTTCCTTCTGTATAAAATACAGATGGGTAGTGATACTGAACTCTGTTGTTATGAATGTTATTTGAGAGCTCAGTTCAAATCAACATGAGGGGTTCATTTTCATGACTATTTTGCTTACGGTGTTTCCGAGAAAAGAATACATAGCAAAATATTAAATCATCAGTGAATCATAAATGAAATGCAGAAATATTATGAGTTCTGTCATATTGCCAGTGCTGCTCTTTTCCATCTCCTGTTTAGGATTCATTACAGATGGCAATTCCAAGCTGGTGGGTAGTGCTCGAATTCGCCAAGTAAGAGTAAAAGGAGACACCTGCCCTATTTCTCCCAAACTCCAGCACGTAGTTGAGGAATGCCATGCTCCATATTCCCTACAAACAGAAGATACATCAGTTTATGGAGAACACTGGAATGCTTCAGTTTTTGATAACTCTTCTGACTTGAGCTCAGCATGGCAGTATCAGAGTCAGTCCAAACTGAGAGGGCACCCCAGCTGGGGTAAACTTGCCATCTACAGTGGAGGGGGATATGTGATTCACCTGGGAACTGATCCTAAGAATGCCTCCAGGTACCACTTGTATTCTTGTAAATTATCAGTGTGTCTTCCATGTGACAATCTCTGTCCTGTAGGAGTTAGATCACTGGCTATGCATTTTTTTGGCAGAATTCTTCAGTACCTTTTCAACAATGTCTGGCTGGACACCTTCACAAGAGCAGTGTTTGTTGAATTTACAGTCTACAACGCCAATGTGAACCTGTTCTGCATTATAAGCCTGATGTTTGAGAGCAATGCTTTAGGTGAGAACCTCTCCTAAGTTACACATTTCTGAAGACAGCAAGCACTGCACCTACAAAAGGTAGATTTACATGCTGTCAGTGTTTTCCTAGTTCTTTACTCAGTAAATTGAAGGGGTTTAAATCATCATAACACAATCAATACAAATTTTATAAATCATTTAGAAAAAGTGCTGTATCACGTAATACTGACCAAAATGGAGTATCTTATATTTGCTTACAAGGTTACTCACATAATCAAGTCTAAATCTTAGTTTGATAGTTGGATTCGGCCTCACATTGATGTGAAAGCAAGTGGAGAAATCTTACTGGTGAACTGAGCTGTTTGAATGAAAAGAGAAAGCTGTGACTATCAGAGCCCTGAGTGAAACCTGTTTGTTTTTTAGGGGCCTTCTTCACAAGTGCAGAGCTGCAAAGTGTCCGGTTTTACCCATACACCAACAGCCTCCACATCTTTGTGGTTGCAGCAGAAGTAATTTATTTCCTCTTTATTGTGTACTACATGATAGTACAGGTGAGGCCCAAGGGAAGGTTCAGCTGACAGCATCACCTTGTGTCTGCTGTGGATTTCACTTACAAAATCTCTAAGACTGTACTTGATTCCTGTAGTGCTGCTGTTGCTACATTCATGGAAGGTTGAATGAGATACAGTATAAAATAATAGGAAGGCAACATTTTATTTGGCTGGAATGCTTCTTTTGAGAAAGATAATGAGAAATTAATGCAAGCTGTAGTTTTATTGGTGCACAGTAGTGCAGAGGGGATTGCCCTAATCTTTAGAGGTGTGTTGTATGATATGGGGTCATGAGGCTGAGACAGTAAAACTCCTCTTTTCACAGGGAAAACTGATGAAGAGTCTGAGATGGAGGTATTTCCACAGCAAGTGGAATCTCCTGGAGATGGCCATTATATTGATCAGCTGGAGTGCTCTGTCAGTGTTTGTGAAGCGGACAATCCTTGGAACCCGAGACATCAGTTACTACCAGGAACACAAAGAGGAGTATGTACTAATGCTGTTGTTGCTCTGTTGTTGCCACTTATGCAGAAATAAATCTGTTTTCCCCTTCCCAGACAGCAGCTTATCTGTGCTAGGTATTGCTATCCTATATGGATATATTCATGAACCCTGTAAGTGTTTCAGGGCTTAGATCTGTGTCAGCAATAGGATTTTCTTCTGATACTGCTCTAATAAAATCCAGCAGACCTGAGTACTAAGTTTCCTTTCTAGCTGCTAATTCCCTGTCTGCATCACCCTCTTGTGAACCAACCAGGCTTTCTGCTACAGGATGTTCACCCAGAAAACACATAATCTGCCTTGTTCTTTGTTGTAAAAAGCCATAGAGGCCAATAATGCCTTATTTAGTACAGAATGGAAAATTATAACATCTGTTAAAATACAATCACACAGGAAAGAGGTGGTTGAATCACAGGATCATTTAGGAAGCAAAGGGCCTATGGAGGCCTCTGTTCCAACCCCCTCCTTTGGTGTTAGATCAGGTTGCTCTGGGTCTTATTTGGTTGAATTTTGAGGACCTCCAAGGACAGATGTTCCAAAGCCTCCCTGGAGCCCTGTTCCTGTGCTGAACCACTCTCATTATGGGGGAGAAAAACCCTGTCTTTTCCATGTCCCCCTGAAATTCCTCTTACTGCTGGAATGCATTTTTCTGTGGTTATTGTCTCTTGTCATTTCATTGTGCCCCTCCAGGAAGTATTTTACTACATCCTCTCCGTAACACTGACTGTGTAGTTGGAGACAGCAGTTAGAGGCCTCCTTAGCTTTCTTTTCTCCAAACTGAACAAACCAAGCTCCCACACCCTTCTCTCATGTGTCCTGTGCCCCTACTCCCAGCCATCTCAGTGGCCCTTCACTGGACTCAATGACTCCTTGCACTGGGAAGCCAAAATTGGACTCAGAATTCCAGATGCAGCCTCATATGTGCTGACTGAGCAGAAAGAACAAACACTTCCTTGAACCTGACAGCTACATTCCTGCTAACACAGCACTCATATATCACACAGGAGTATGTCATGTGCTCTATTTGTGCACACAGTTTATAAAAGCTGCATTAGCTGCCTTTAAAATATGACTTGCTAAAAATAAGCAGCATTTGGGCTACAGCCTAGACACTCTCTCATTCAAAACCTCTCTGCCATGCACAACTGGGCTTTCTGTGTGCACACAGCGACAAGTACAGGTGGGAACACTCCAGCAGGAACTCCTTAGGTCTCCACTGAAACCAGGACAGAGTGACTGGCTTTTCCAGCATACCCACTGATGCACTTCAGAGGACTCTGTGTGCACGGTCTATTACATGTTTCCTTTTTTCCCAACAGCTCTGTGAGCTTCAATGAAACGGCGAGAGCTGATGCAGTTCTTGGCTACCTGATTGCATTCCTGGTGCTCCTCTCCACAGTGAAACTGTGGCATCTCCTCAGGCTCAACCCTAAACTGAACATGATCACTTCAACACTCAGGAGGGCATGGGGTGATATCTCTGGGTTCATCACTGTTATTGCAATCATGTTCCTCGCCTACTCCATTGCAGTGAGTACCACTGTGCCCTCTGTTGTCTGCAGTCTGCACCCAGGTATTGCCAGGTTAAATGAGTTGTTTCTGAATGCTGAAAGCAGCACAGCTCTGCCATGTGAAATGGAATAAAACTGCCTGTCTAAATCCTGGGTGAGCAGCTTGGAGCCTAAGTCTGCTGTATGAGCAAAAGAGAAGTTAAAATAACCACTTGTCTGTAGACTGAAATTTAGTAAAAAATCAAGCTTTGAGATAAAAAGCATTCTCTATGTATAATAGATATGACAAAGAACAAAGTACAGGAAAAATAATTTTCTTGATAAACCTTAAATCATGGAGATTCCATGCCATTTTCTGTTTGGCTAGTTTATAAGTGGGAAGTAATTATTTTTCTGCCTACTGTAGGGATACTTATGAACATAAAATTATATTTTCATTCTAACGAAGGTTGAAGAATTCTTGGACTGCAACTATTTATGTGCATTTACTGTTTAACTGAAATGCTTTGTGCAAATCTTCTGGCATGATGATGTGAGAAATTCAGCATATCTTAATTGCAAAATCACTGAAAAAGTGGAAACCATCTGAGCCAAATCCAAGCTGTCCCATAAAGGACAATCCTGTGACCAGCAAGACCTGCTGCAGTCTCACACTGTCTAATTTCCATGCTCCTCATCTCTCCTTCCAGCACTGACACTCAGGCACTGGTGTGGCCACAAACTTACCAGGTAAAATAAGTGATCAGATCAGTCTCCTGACCCAGCTTGCTGTCACATCTTGTCAGTGATGGAGCTGTGAAAGAAAGAGGCAAAGGGGTGAAGAAAAAGGTGAGACTGCAGCAGCCCCCATTTAAATCAGACACAGTAGGCCCACAATTAATGATTATTAAAAAAATAGCCCCAAACCACAAGAAGCTCTTATGACAAGCTGGGAGGACTCTCTCTGAATACAGCAGTCATTAGCTGATTTTGCAGCAAGGACTCTGATCATGACACAATATGTGACTTCTGTCCTCTGCAGGCAAACCTGATATTTGGCTGGAAGCTCTGCTCTTACAAAACTCTCTTTGATTCAGCAGAGACCATGGTCAGTCTTCAGCTGGGAATCTTCAACTATGAGGAGGTACCACTTGCAATTTTCAGAGGTTTATCACTATATAATTAGCATCTCAGCTACTAAATATGCTTTGACCCAGCAAATAGAAATACTTCCAATTAGTGTTAAACATTAACATAATTTTGCAAGCTCCACTGCTTCCTAAAGCAGCCACCTTTTCTCATCAAGAAAAAGGCACCAAGTGAAATCTCTCTCACATCCCATTTTGACCACGAGGAGATTCATAATGAACCTTTCACTGAGAAACATGCTCACATTTCAACTAGAGATGTTACTAATTGATTAAAGAAAAATTTGAGCAATTTTCTTAGAAAAGTAAAGATAGACATGTGAGTGATAAACACACCCTCCAGCTTCCCAAGAAAGGGAAAGGGAACTTTATGTTATCTTTGTTTTTATTGTTCTTGACTTTTCCATTAAGTTCTTTTAAATACTGCAATATTCTTTGAACACTTCTTTGTGGAGTAAGCTAGTTCTTGGACATGTCTGACTGTGAAGTCCTCCTTGGTGGATGTTTTTAGACCATGGATCCAGTAGGATATGGGTGGCTTTGATCAGTAATTGGGAACAAAGTTTTTCACGTCCAGATCCCACTCATGTTAATAATGGCAATATATTCCTGTGTTGTAGCTTACATGAAAATTAGGGGTTTGGATTTTTCACAGCCCTTGGTTTGTGTCTGAGACAGCCTGACTGGGCTTCTCTGTAAAGCAGACAATAAAATGTATACAGAGATTTCCTGTGTACTTTGAAAGCTGAGGTGTGAGGGAGCTTCAGTTGTTCTGTGGATAAACAGATCTCCAGACTTGTCAGCTTTCATGTGAAACTTTCATACCATTACAATCAAATGTAAATACTTACAAAACCCCCAAAGATTGTCCATCTTATGTGTATATATATATAAATTCTATCATGTTTGTACTATATCATATCAGCACAGTACAGTGGCTAAAGAAGAAAATTAATACATTGTAAACGTTTATTATATGTATTACATATGTATCATAATACATATGATACAATTTATGAGACAGGATTTTCAGAGAGACAAACTTCTGACGGGGTCTTAACTGCTTGTATGTATGTATGTTTCTTTGTTCTTACAACCACAATATGATGTCTTACCTTGTGCATTATACAGGTCTTGGACTACAATCCAGTTTTAGGCTCCTTCTTAATTGGATCCTGCATAATTTTTATGACATTTGTGGTACTCAATCTGTTCATTTCGGTGATTCTGGTTGCTTTTGGTGAGGAGCAGAAGCACTACCAGGTGTGTTCATCAAAACTCTCCTGTTTTTAACATTTATTGTTCAATGCTTACTCATGATTTAGGTATTCAACCATGGATGAAAACCATGTAAATTCAGTCCAGCTCTTAAGAAATCAATATTTGCTCAGAAAGCACTCTTCAGATTTCCCAGATTTACGCTGTCTTTTCCTATTCAGACAAGTCCCTGTTCAGATTCAGTACAAGATCTGATTTGTAGCTTTCTGTTCACACACTAAATCCAGAGAAAAGTCTTAGGCTTGTGCTGGGCTATTTTGAAATCAGTGCCAAAACTGCTACTGAAGTGCATGAGGACTTTACAGCTCCTTTTAAAACTCTCACTGTGAGTGCCTGACCCATTCAAGCTATTGATAACATGCTGTGAAATCCAGCTTAGCACTCCAGTACTGCCCAGAATTCCTCTGTGTTTTAAATAAAGTCAAGGGAGATGAAAACAAAGGATATGGTTGATAGAAGACAAGACATATTCAGTCTTTTTCATTTATTTCATCGAGAATCGGTGGGTGGCTCATTGTGCGTACCACTGGCTGATGGGAGCTGGCAAGGGAACTCCAGGCTCCCATAGAAAGATTTCCATGGGCTTTGACAGAGCCAGAATTTCTGCAGTGCCCATGCTCATCTGGGGCTTTTGTCTGGATAAAAATATTGGCACGACGTGTTGCTCTGCCGAGAGTGGAAGTTGGCTTATTCCACCTCGAGCAGAGATGTTTGTCTGGCGAGGCTGAGCACTTCTGGTCTGCGCACCCGGGTAACTCACGGCTCGTTGTTATTTCAGGCCTCAGAAGAAGAGGAGATTGTTGATCTGATGCTGATGAAACTCTTCAGTTTCTTCGGGATTAAGTGCAAGAAGGAAGAGAAGGCAGCCACTGATGGGCAGCTGGAGCGACCTGTCAGCGAGTGAAACAGTGAATGCATCGAAAAATCACTTTGCCTGTGGGCAGGATATTTACTTGCCCGCTGTCAGCTGCAGTGGTTAGCGTTAGGTTAGGGTTTAGGCGTAGCTTATTGCAGCTTCTCCCTTAAGCTGGGCCAGGAGGGTCAGGCGGGGTATCAGGAGAAGGTTTTTCCCTCAGAGGGAGGGCGGGCATTGAACAGGCTCCCCAGGGCAGTGGGCACAGAGTGTTTGGACAGTGCTCTGGGGGGATCCTTGTGGATATCCCGTGCAGGGCCGGGAGCTGCGCTTTGACCATTTATGCGGGTCCCTCCCGACTCAGAATACTCCCTCATTCTGCCAAAACGACGCGGCGCTCCCCAACAAGCCACCAGCTCAGAAACAACGCTAAGCCTCGAGGGGAAGCCTCCCGCGTGCACTTGCTGTAGGCTCGGCCCCTCTGTGTGTGTTTGTTTGTTTGTTTGTTTAATAAACACCGCGCCTCTGCCGCGGTTCGGCCAGGAAGCCTCTGGCTCTCCCTCAGCGCGGCGCGCGGGAACATGGCGGCTCCCTCACGGCGGGGGCTCCGAGCCGGGCTCAGAGCGGGGCTCAAACCCGAGCACGGCCAGCTCCTCACTGCCCACCAAACCCCGCCCGGCC